>CM076575.1:498344759-498833254 GCA_034641835.2 Pinus albicaulis | reverse complement strand
GAACGGGGTGCTTGCTTCAGCCCATACAATGCTCTTTTGAGTCTACACACATGTGACTCACTGCTAAAGATCTCAAATCCTTCAGGCTGCTCAATGTACAATTCTTCCTCAATGATCCCATTAAGGAACACAGTCTTCACATCCATATGGTGAATGTGCCAACCCATCTGCGCTGAGAGAGGAAGGATGGTCCTTACGGAAGAATATTGTGTCACAAGTGCAAAGGTTTCTTCATAATCAATCCCCTCGATCTGTGAGAAGGCCCAAGCAACAAATCTTGCCTTATAATTCTCGACGCTCCCATCAACAACTTGCTTTACCTTGTAGATCCATCTTGAACCTACCACTAATTTAATAACCGGCCTTGGAAAAATCTTCCAAGCATTGTTTCTGACAATGGAGACATACTCCTCCATGATGGCATCTACCCATGTGGGCTCCTACGCTTCTTCCTCAAAGGAAGATGGGTCTTTCACGATACACTTGCTCATGAGAGCCATGTATCCAGTGAATCAGTCAAGTGACTGTCTCTGTCTACGCTGTGATGTAGGACTCTACATTCGTGCCGCATCGCTTCGCCCCGCTCGTGGTACGCTTTCTGCCTTTTCTGATGTTTGGTTCTGCATGAGTGGACTCCTCCACTCCATGAATCTCCTCCTGTGGCTGATCCACATCTAGAGGCTCATCTTTGGGAACAAGAAGTTCCTCCTATGCATGCAAGTGTAGCTCCCTCTCAAGCAACAACTTCATGGCTTTCACCTCATTGAATTTTATATCCCGTCGCACAACAGTCATCCGACTGTCTGGAAAATACACACGATAATTATGGGGTGTTTCTGTGTACCCCACAAATATCCCAACTTTTGCAGTCGGCTCCAGCTTCTTCCTGGTGTCCTTTGTCACATGAATGTAAACAGGTGAGCCAAAAATCTTCAAATGAGAAATATCAGGCTTCTTACCAGTAAAAGCTTCCTCGGGTGTACTCATTCCAAGTACTCTATGAGGACAACGGTTTTGCACATAAACCGCAGTGTTGCATGCTTCCGCCCACAAGTGCATTGGTAGGCCCTGGTCATGTAGCATAGCTCGTGCAGCACTCACGATCGTTCTATTCTTCCTCTCCGCGACCCCATTCTATTGTGGGTTATGAGGCGCTATGAGTTCTCTTCGAATTCCTTCTTCGCTACAGAAGTCTTTGAATTCGCTCAAGATATATTCACCACCATTATCACTCCGCAGAGCCTTCACTTGCTTCCCCGACTCCTCCACCAATGCTTTAAACTCACAGAACTTTGAGAATGTTTCGCTCTTCTTTTGCATGAAGAAGATCCAGCATCTACGAGAATAGTCATCAACAAAAATAACATAATACCCGTGTTTTGTTGTTGAAGCAACCGAGAAAGGCCCACCCATGTCTATGTGAATTCTCTCCAAGATCACCGAAGCATGGTTCTCTTCTCATGAAAGGTGGTCTTCACAAACTTACCCATAGTACATCCCTTGCACTGATCTGACTGCGCAAGAGTACCCTTGGGAAGTCCAATAGAAATTTTCTGCAAAATCTTCAAAGCGCCATGGTGAAGATGGCCCAATCTCTTGTGCCATAATTCACCCTCATCCCGGCTCACCAATTCTTCTTCTTTTCCCATCATTGCAACACAACCATCTACCTCCAGCTTGTAGAGATTCTTAACTCAAATCCCTATCCCCATGGTTTGAATCATTTTTTTATGTCGCAGTAAAGCTTTTCCATCGCTAAAAACAACGTCATAACATTTTTCTTCCAACATTGCAATCAAGACCAAGTTCCTTTTCAAACCTGGAACATGCATAACATCTTTCAACAGAAATGGATTACCTGACTCCCTCTCAAAGGTAATGGTCCCAATGTTGGTCGCAATGTTCGACCATCGTCGCCCATCTCTATGTGCATTTGAAGGTCCTTCTCCTCCAAGTCACTAAACAACTCCTTGTCTCCCGTCATATGGAAAGACACACCACTATAAAGATACCACACTGATCCCATATAGCTTGAAACCAAGCATGTGATCAAAGAGAAATCAAGTTTAAATTGAAAGGCTAAGCCCTCTCCAGCTACAGCTCCAACAACCTTCTTGTTATTCCTCTTCTGTGCGCAGTTAGTGGCGAAATGCCCATGTTCGTGATGCTGAAATCTCGTGATGCTGAAAACACTTCACCTCGAAAACTCGCTCTTTGCCTTTAGCTTTAGATTTTGAAGGAAATTTTTCCCCTTCCCCTTTCCTTGCTTTCGAAACCAAAGCACAATTATCTTCTCTATCTTCATTCTTCAATGAAGAGCTATCCCTACTTCGCTGATCCCACTAAAGTTGCTCCCATCCCTAGCTCTCGTCCATCGGCTGCAGTCTTCGTAGCTATGCCAACCTTTCCTAAGCCCAAGGAGAGCCAAGCTCACCAAGTCTTCATCATCAACAGTAATCCCCACACTTCCCAGTTCATCCCTACAATGGAAAAACTTCGTGAGATATTTTGGAATACTGTTGCCCTTCTCCATTTTTATTTTTCTGAGCTTATCTTTCAGTGCCAACTTCCTCTGGTCGCTGCTAATTTGGAAAAAATCTATCAAAACCTTTCACATTGCAAATGGAGTGGATTTCCCATGAAGGTTGGACACAATATGGTTCTTCACACCTTCCAACAGAATTCTTCTTGTCTTTGCTACCTTCTTTTTCCATGTGTCAAGTAATGCAGCATCGCTAGATCCCGGCTTAGGAACATCGCTATCGATGAACTCCTTCAGTCCATTATCTTCCAGCATCGCCTCCATCCTATCCTTCCAGGCTATGTAATTCGAGCTGCCACCAAGGGCACACTCCAATCGCAACCCATTGAAAGACATTTCAATGTATACTCAACTGTCGCACCAAGAAATTTCTGCACCAAATTCGAATTTTCCATCAACACAAACTCAACAATTCTTCACAATTGCAATCTTCAAGAATTAACACTCCTCTAATACCATGTATAAATTATATACAAGATGCATGTATATATGCAGATTCTCCTGATCTAACAATATTTATCTTCTTGCTAAATACAGAATCCTTCCACTGTTAATCTTTTGCGGAAACTTAAACTCAATTGTAAACACATGAAGCAATAAAAACAATCGCAAATAACACAGTTGTTTAACAGGAAAGCCTGAAGCTGAATACCCCAACTATCATATATTATGTATCATGGAGATCATGTAACAATCTCATACAAAACTTAGTACATCAAGCTCTCAGTACAATCAATCGTCACACACTAATCAGAAGAAATCTGCAAATCCATGCACTAATTTCTTGCCACCTGATAGCCTGCCTCCACTGTGCAATCCCTGCTGAAGAAGACCCCTGAATGAATTTGAATCTACCTTGATTTCACTGCGCAATCCTCATTGGAAACTCCAATGTGTGTGTGGTGTAACCAATGCATCACTATACAATGGATAGTCCATCTTCCCCTTTCACCTATCTCTCCACTGGGTCTGCACTAGAACTGACATGCACTGTAGTTAACTGTGTATTTGTTCAGTTGATTAGTGAGTTATTATTTGTGAATGAAATAACTAATTAATTCACTCCACTCTCACTAGTGTATCATTCAATTAGACTAGATACAACTAGCTCAACTGAGTCTAACTCACTTTAACTGAGTCAAAATGAATACAACTCCATGAACTACTCTTCCAACTCTATCATAACTTTGCCAATTCAGTTCTAATTAAGTCCTCCATGCATGAACCACCAATCAACCCTAGGAATTGCATAATTCCTTCAGCCCACTGATTTGACAAATCTATTCACTGAAATTAAGTGCTCCAAGAGAATAAGTTGTTCTTTATTGTCGGATTATTATTAAGTGCTAATAGTAATTGACATGCACCTATTTTTAGATCGACGATCTATAAATAGACTTCGCCCAATATTCTAAAAATAGAATTTCATCTATTTTTCCAACTTGACCAACCATACACAAATAGCATCTTGCAACTTCTGAAATATGATCACCATGTCTAAAAATAGACTTAAACCTAAAAATAGCCTGCGGGCCCACTTAGTGAAGGTGACTTATTTTCACTAAGCTCATCATCTTGTTGAATCTCAACATGGGATTGTCACACATAAGTCCTGAAGGCTTTGAGTGCTTTGACCAATGCATACACTTGTTTCTCCAAAATGTTATATTTGAGCTCAGCGTCTCTCAGAAATTTGCTGAAGAATGCCACTAGTTCCTCCTTATTATCCTCATTTTTCTGCAATAACACAGCAGCAATAGTAGTGGGAGAAGTAAATGAAAATATTTGAAATACCTTTTGATAATCGGGACTTATTAGAACGGGAGCTTCCTGGAGTGCTTATTTTATTCTGGAAAATGCTTCTCTTGCTTCTTTATCCCATCTCACTGCTACATTTTTCTTCAACATGTCATTATCTTTCTTACAATCTTAGCATAGTTTGGTACAAATCTTCTTAGAAAGTTTATTTTTCCCAAAAATCTCTTAATATCTTTCTTGCTTCTGGGTAAAGTAATTGTTTGAATTGCTTCCACCCTTGCTGGATCAATCTTCACTCCTTGTTTTGAATCTATGTGGCCCAATAATTTACCTTCTTCTAAGGCAAACAAAGATTTATTGTGGTTTAGTGACAAACCAAACTTCCTGCATTTTTCAAAAGTTTTTTGCAGATGTTCCAGGTGTTCATCATCTGACCCTGAGAAAATTGTTACATCATCCAGATATATAACCACATACTTGTCACCTACAAACACCATGTCCATAGCCCTCTGAAAAGTCGCACCTGCATTCATAAGACCAAATCGCATTCTTTTATACATAAAAGTACCCCAGGGGGTTGTGAAAGTTGTCTTTTTCTGATCTTCCTTATCCACTACCACCTTATTATACCCATAAAATCTAGCAATCATGGACATCCTGTAAGCTCCTGTCACTTTTTGTAAGACATAATCCATCTTAGGTAAAGGATAGTTTTCCTTTGGAGATGTTCTATTCAAATTCCTGAAGTCTACACACAATCTTATCTCTCCATTTTTCTTCCTCACATGAACTAGATTAGAAACCCAATCCGTATATCTGAGAGGAACTATGATTTTTGTTTGCAACAATTTCTTCACTTCCTTTTCAATTGGAGCTAACAGTGATGGATTAATCTCTCTGAGCTTTTTTCTGTGTGGTTTAATTCCTTATTTCAATGGGATCTTATGTTGTATTATGCTTTTATCATACGTTTTCAAGTCTTCATATGACCAAGCAAACACATCTATATACTTCTTAAAAATATCAATGTATCTTTCTTTATAATTTTTGGGAACAACCTTGAATAATTTCACCATTTTTGGCTCCTGCTGAGTTCCCAAATTACAATCTTCCATCTCTTCCTCTTGGTGTATTTTCTTTGAATTAACAGCAACATCATTAGAATAAAATAGTCTTTCAAGGGGAGCCAATCCTTTAGGGAATATAATATCTTTCAATTGGATAATATTATGCTCACCTATTGCCGCTTAAGGTTTCTTATCTCTCCTTTCTGTTCTTCTTCTTGATCAATCTCTGCATCTTCAAAGTTTCCAATCGTTGTCAAGAAATGATTTATCTGCCCATAACCTTCAAACACCTATCGATGTTTCACATTGTCAGGAATAGAGGGTCTATGTCTAATTTCAATCTCATACCTTAACCTTGGATTCATTGGTGGCTTAAAGGTACTAGCTGCAACTACTAACAAATCTTCCAACCTATTCCCCTCCCTCGGAATGAACTGAAGATTGAAGGATTCAAAATAGTTCTCTATCAGATCCCAAACTTCGTTTCTGCGTGATCTTAATCTCGGATGCTTGGTATGACAATGATTTTTAATCTGTCTTATTATCAATTCAGAGTCACTGAAAATTGAAATACACTGAACTCCCATCTGTTTAGCAACTTTAAGGCTTAAAATTAAGGCCTCATACTCAACCACGTTGTTTGTTGAATCAAATTCTAATTTAAAATAAAAAGGCACGAGGTTACCTTATGGTGATATCAACAAGAATCCAGCTCATGTGCCATCCTTGGAGTAGGCACCATAAAAATAGCATTTCCAAATCTTCTTTGAATGCAGTTCATTATTTACAACTACTGAAGAGAGATTCTTCCCTATGTCTTCAGCAAGTTGTAGCATGAAACATGAAAGATCTTATATTGCTTGACTATAAAAAAAGGGAATCTCGTGCATCTTTCTTGGTAGTGGTCTTCACGAACCTTGTTTCCCTGCACAATCTCCTTTCTTCCCCATTGAAAACAGGAATGATAGCATAAGTGAAATCTAATTTTAGAACACCTCCCAAATTTTCTCCCCAAGATCTTGACAGGAGCATTCCAAACCTGGCTGGAATGTCAGCAACAACTACATGCATGACTATGCTCTTTGCTGGAATTTGTGCCAAAGAAACTACTACATCTTTAATTAACCGAACACATTTCACCCTTTTGGAATCAAATGAATACAGATCCCTGTAAGGTCTGGTAATCTGCAAGTTTAGTTCCTTCATAACAGATGTTGTATCCTAAGAGACAATTCCTTGGCTGTGGAAAGGAATCAATGCTTAAGAAATTTTTTGAAAGTGTGTCACAAAGTGATTATATCAGCTGGTCTTCATTCAATCCCTTTGGAAACTAATTCTTTAAAACCCTTAACAACCCGGTATCATTAATTCCTCATAAAATTAAGTACCACAGTTTTAGTCTTCTAGAGGTCCAAAACCCGGAACCCCTCTTCTTTCTTTCTATCTTGCTTAAATACATCAAAAACAGTTCGTAACTGCTAAAACTTCTTGAAACTACTTCGACTACCTAAAATTTTAAAACTACTTATTACATTTCAATTGAGGACATCACTATAGCTTCGATCTTAACTTAAAAATAAAACAAATTAAAACTTGAAATATCATTTTTTTGTTGAATCTGATTTTTTGCTGATGCGTCTCCTTGAAGTGCTGATGTGTCTCCTTGACAGATTGGACATCCTTTTCGTACATCTCTTCCAGATTTCACTATTTTTATTTTCTGCTTGTTGTCGTGTCTTTTCTTTTTCTGATGCGGTATCTGAACAATTCTGCAACAACGCCTTTTTGCCCGACTTGACCCAACTGTTGTGCTTCAAACAGTGCCACCATATGCTCCTTTGCCTGACTATGCATATGCCTCTGCACTTCAAACCATCTTATCTTGTCCCCTTCTGCTTGAATCTACCTCTTCTGCTCATGCCTCTAGCATTCATTCTTCCATTTATTTAGAAAGCACCACCGCATACAAATATATTATGCATGGGTTCGGGCGTTACCCGATTCTACTGCCCGCATTCATGTTTATTCATAAAACCAACGAAATTGCACATAATATTGGACTTCAAATAAATTCAACTTAACCTTTGAATGGTATTGTGTCTTCCTTTCCATCACATTTCGACACTTTCGCATTCATAACATATTCCTTAGCGCTTTCCTCCTGAACTTGCAGCGTGCGACGGCGGGAAGTTGATGTGGCAGGATGGAGGTGGGGCCGATCACAAATCGGCGTAATTTTTATAAGAAATTGGAGGTAAGTGTTAAAATTCGCGAAGTGCGATGTGCGAGAGGGATGATGTGGCAAGCGGAGCTGGGGAAAATCGCAAATCGATAGATTTGTTATAAGAAATGGGAGGTAAGTGTTAAAAGTCACGAAGTGTGATGTGCGAGAGGGATGACGTGGAAATCATAGGTGGGGCCAATCCCAAATCGAAAATCGGCAGATTTGTTATAAGAAATGGGAGTTAAGTGTTAAAATTTGCGAAGTGCGATGTGCGATGGAACCTATGGTTGACACGTGGATTCTCTTCACAACCTCCGATCAATCTGACTTGAATTTATGTGCTATCATCTCCATTTTCCATCTCTCTGCTTCAATTATGTGCTTTGATCCTGACAGTCAATTTTCCCCTTTACGCTTCTTCCAAAACTCTTAATTTTTTAAGGGAAAATACGCCAGTTCTTTGCCTTCAGGAAATCTATATGATTTCTTCGATAATGAACACCATTTCATTCAACAGGCTTGCATACGTTCCTTTAACGAATAAACGATCTTGATTACCAATTTGTTTTTCTCCATGGCGTAACCCTCCTGAGCTTATTCGGTATTATGTAGTGCTAGTCTCTCCTGAGCTTGCGAAGAAGCCCGACTTGACCCACCTTCACATCTCCGCACATAATGTTAATACACCAA
Organism: Pinus albicaulis; assembly: GCA_034641835.2. NCBI lineage: Eukaryota > Viridiplantae > Streptophyta > Pinopsida > Pinales > Pinaceae > Pinus > Pinus albicaulis. The sequence goes on along the minus strand of CM076575.1, from coordinate 498,824,973 downwards.
CATATAAATCAAAATTCCTTTTCGACATACAAATTTTTTTTGTTTTCTACCATATATGATTTTTTGTGTTTTGAGAAATATTTAAAAAAGTAAATGAAAATGAGCCACAACAATAGACAATGACATCGGATTATGGAATGCTCCTGAGTCCAACATACAATTATGGAGAGTAAAATCATGAAGCAACAAAGAAATATAGAATGGTGGAACAGAAGTATCTACCTCTTCTACATGAGGACAAAATGTGACCATTGGCTTCTCTTCTTGTAAGTTCACAGTGTCAATTATACCTTCAATATGTGTGAGATTAATAAATTATGAAATTTCTTTCTTCTAGATTGGTATTTTAGCTAATTCGAATTTTTACCTTCTCCAACTCTTTTGTCAAACTGAAAGCATGAGTTTGTTTGACATTCCTTTCAGGTTCTTCTTCACTCTTTCTAGAATTTTCCGCTTGTTCGGGTACAAGAAAAACTCTCTCCAAAATATTAGTATCAACTGATTTGCTCTAGGAAGGTTCACCCTGCTGCATATATGTTCTATTAACTGAATTTACAGGTTGCTTCCCATTACTGACTTGTTTTACAGGGTCCTTTTGTTGTGGAGTCGCCATTGGAGGAGGGTCAGGGTCTTGTTGTTCACCCTCAGTGTCTTGTAGCCTTGATCTTTTCCTTGATCTCAAATTATACTTCTTGTGAAACTCAACCTGCATAAAATCTGCAAATTGTTTGCAGTATTCATTCATCTAACCTTCATAAATAGATACTTCAACTTTAGTATATTCTCCTTCAAAATCTTCCTCTTCATCCTCTTCTATTGTGTACATAGCAGATATTTGATCTTCAACCTCCTTTTGATCATCTTATTCTGACTCTCCGGGTGTTGCTTCTATATACAATGGTTTCTTTCACTCTGCAAAATTTGCAGGGGTTGTCTCCTGAATTGAGGGTTAAATCCTCCTCGGTTTTGTTGTACTTGTCTTTGGGAGTTTTTACTTTCCAATTCCATCTTAACTATATTATTTGACAATTTTCTTATCACCTTTGTCATATCTTCAATTCTTTTATCTTGTGATGATTCTTCTTTTGCTTTCCCCTTCTCTTGGACTGGCTGTTTCCCTTTCGCCTTCCCAGCTGCAATCATATTAGCTTCAATTTCTAAAGCATTTGTCTACATATGCTCTAGAGTAGGGGATCTCCTTTCTCTAAGTGTGAAACTGAAATTGACTTCAAAAGCCTCAACAAAAACCACCTTTGCTCCAAAAGGAGGGGGCTTCATTTCTACAGGCAAATTGTTATACAATTTCTTGAATCTTTTGATAAAATCTGATATATTCTCATCTGGTTTTCTTTTGATTGCATTTAATTATGTTAGTGAATATCCATGATCCCTTTTTTCACCCCATCTCTGAGTGAATTGATTTTCCAGTTCTTCCCATGTATTAATAGAATTATTTAGCAATCCCTTAAACCACTTTCTAGCCTCTCCATCCAGATACTGAAAAAAAATCCTCATTACAACATCAAGATGTTCTACATTCAAGTTTTTAGCAAAATTACAAAACACAGCCAAGTGTTTTTTTGTAGTTATTTCATCTTCCCCAGTAAAACGTGGGAGTAATTTAAGATACTCTTGCGGCATTGCATTCATTGGTTTTGAAAGGTTAAGTGGAGCATATATGTTCAACAAAAAGGCTAGTGCTGCCATGTTTGCACCTTGATTTACTATTCCTTGGTTAGATGAAATCGATGAACCTGCTGTGAAAATGAACAGAGATGGAGGTAAAACTGATATGGGAGTGGGTTGATGGATAATGGCAGAGGGACTAGCAATTGGAGTTTGTTGAGCTTGAGTAAAAGTAGAAGAAACAGACTCAAAGGAGTGTTCTTCCAACTTAGGTTCTTGCAAATAAATTGGTGTGAAAGGTGAATCTTGTTCCAAGAAAGGAAGTACTTTAGAGATATCTTCAAACAAAGGATTACTAGAACTACTGTCGGGAGCAGGGAGTGTAGGACTAGGTGTTGAGGGGGTTTTGAGTTTATGAACTCTTTTAGAAACCAATATTTCAGGGTCTGACAAAGCAGGGACCTTCTACTGTGAGGTATTCGACCTCGTGTCTTTTGTGAGCCAGAATTTTGAGAATAACAAACACATCCAAATATTTCCTCCTCACTGAGCAACCAAAGGAAATAATGTGAAAAACCCAGGGAAAATAAACTTCGTCTCTTCGTCCCTGGAAACGGCGCCAAAAAATATTGTATCTTAAGAGACAGTTCCTTGGTTGTGGAAAGGAATTAGTTCTTAATACATTTTAAAAAAATGTGTCACAAAAGTAATTATATCAAGTAGTGTTCATTCAATCCCTTTGGAAACTAATTATTTTAAACCCTTAATAATCTGGTATAATGAAAGACTCTACAATGCCATTAACTATTGATATCTAAATGGAAAAGACGAATTGTAGAGGAAACTCAAAGTAATATGATGTAAACACGGAATCTATTACTTTTAAGTTTCCGAGAGAATTCATGGAGAGAGGTGAAACTCAAAATAATATGTTGTAAACACGGAATCTATTACTTTTAAGTTCCATGGAGAATTTGTGAAGGGAGAGGAGTTGGAGTGAAGGAGCGCTTATTAAGGCTATTTAACTCTTACTTACAAACGTAAATCAAAGACCAATTGCTTCTTTAATGCACTTCATTAAAGGAAGAAACAACATAAAATGACACAAGAAACATGAATCACCATCAACATTTGCAGGAAACTTTATGTTTCTTTTATTCACCCATCAGAAAAATAAGTACCAAAGTTTTAGTCTTCCAGAGGTCCAAAACTTGGAACCCTTCTTCTTTCTTTATATATTGCTTAAATACATCAAAAATAGTTTGTAACTGCTAGAACTTCTTGAAACTACTTCCACTACCTAAACTGTTAAAACTACTTATTACATTTCAATTGAGGACATCACTATAGCTTCGATCTTAACAAACAAATTAAAACTTGAAATATTATTCTTTTTGCTGAATTTGATTTGTTGCTGATGCGTCTCCCTAAAGTGTTGATGTGTCTCCCTGATAGATCGGACATCCTTGCCCTGCGTTTCTTCCAGAGTTCAACATCTGTCTTTTCTGCTTGTTGTCATGTCTTTTCTGTTTCTGATGTGGTATTCGAACAGTTCTGCAATAACACATCATTGCCCGACCTGACCCAGCTGTTCCATTTCCAACAGTGCCACCATATGCTCCTTTTTCCCGACTCTGCCTACGCCTCTATGTTTCAAACAATGTTATCAAGTCCCCTTCTAGCCAACTCTACCTCTTCTGCTCATGCCCGCAATGTTCCATCTTCTCTTCTCCTTTTCTCTGTGTTGGGTCACTTACCCAAGTCCACCACCGTTGTGTTCAAGCTTTCGTTTATTTACAAGGCGCAAGGCATACAACATTGTTTTGCACGCGGTCGAGTGTTACCCGAGTCTACTACCCGGGTTCATGTTTCTTCATAAAACAACGATACTGCACATAATCCTGGACTTTAAATAAATTCAAATTTTCCTTTGAAAACTATCGCGTCAGTCCCTTTATCGCACTTCACATTTCGGCATTCCAACATGTTTCATGAGCGCCAATCCTCCTAAGCTTGTTATGTGCGATATGGAATATATTAAATTATAGTTCTGAGTTGCATCGTTTCCAGCCCTTGTTGCACTTCGTATTTCGGAATTCCAACATGGTTCATGAGCACCATTCCTCCTGAGCTTGCAATGTGCGATGTGCGATGTACGATATGCAATAAAGGTAGGGATGATGCGGCAAGTGGAGGTGGGGCCGATCACAAATGGCAATCGACGATATAAAACTTGTCACAAATCACATATCAGCGTTCATAACATATCGGGGATTGTAGATCAGCAATGGGATTTTGAAGTAGCGATATACGGGGAGAAGAGGTGACGTGGCGGGGAGGGTCCCATTTAATATCGCATCGGCAGTAGAGAGTGGTAACAAATGAATATGGAAAAGATTTTTCGCGAACTCCGATTGCGATAAGGGGTCCTACCAAAGGACCCGCTTTCACTTCTCTGCACATAATCTTGATACACCAACATATAAATCAAAAATTCTTTTTCGGCATACAAAAAAATTTACATCTTCTAACATATATGCTTTTTTTAGGTGTTTTGAGAAATATTTCAAAAGTAAATGAAAATGAGCCATAATAGGTGCTAGGCTAAATTTTCGCTCAATGGTTGGCGGAAAGGAATAATTCTTAGGATGATTAGCTAGAATTGTAGATTTGTAGAACAATTGGTAGAATTGTTTCGAGGCATATCTTGCTCATTTTTCAACTTTTTTGAGCTCAAGAAGAGCCTAGATAGGGGTTTTTTAGCATTCTAAATCCATTGGAAACACTATTTTTGAAATTTGAGCACTGTAAACTAATGTAATTCAGATTTGAGCATATAATTAAAGAGGCCCAACATTGGAAGCTGGACTCAAAGAAGTATTCCATGAGGGGTGAATTTTGTTATCAAATTTGTGTTTTTTGTTGTTGTTCATGGTTCATTTTTCTCTGTTTTATTTCAGCAAACTAAGTTTTAAAAATACTAAATTTTATGTGCTTTTGAAACTTGATCCATTTACCATAAGACATAAAATTGATTGCAAAAATTCAATAGACCTTCAAGTTTTTTTAATTTCATATCAAATTGGTATCATAGCATGGTTGTTTTGAAGGTTTGACTGTGTTTGCAAGTGTTTTCCAATGATTACAAGGATAGAGTTTAAAAGAGGAGAAGGAGTGCTTGAAGAACCAAATCCTAAAATTGGTTCAAGGAGGTCACAAAATCCTCAAACTCCACCAATCATGGCGCATGAAGAAGGCCATGAGATGATGTATAAGGATAGGAGAGCTTTCATAAAGGATTTTTATGACATGTCTGAAATGGTCAAAGTTTTATATGAAGAGAGGACAACAAGGTTGCATGGAGAGAGTTAAAATCAACCAAAAGGTAATGGTGGTGATGGGATCAAGCCTCCACCTCCACCTCCTCCTTCACCTCCATCTTCACCTTCATCCTCGTCTACTTCATCTCCTTCACATACTCCTCTAAGATCTCCAAAAGGACATGCTAAGTCTCCTTTGTTAAAGCTTAATGTCAAGTTTGAATTGCCTATGTATAATGGGGAAGTAAATGCTGAAAAGTTGGATAATTGGGTTTGTGAGATTGAAGTCTATTGTAGGATTCAAAGGATTAAGGATGATGTGACCAAGATCCAACTTGCTTCTCTTCATTTGGAAAGTGCAACTCTCATCTGGTGGGAGGCCATAACTCAGGAAGACTTGAAGAAAAGTGGTAAAATTATCTCTTCTTTGAATGATTTTGTAGTTGCATTAAGAAGGCAATTATATCCATTAGATTACATGCAAAAGGAAATTATGGATTGACAAAATTTTAGACAAGCTAAAGGTCAGAGTGTTCAAAGTTGCACACAAGCATTTAGAAGAAGTGCATTAATCTTGGGTGTATATTTGTCTTCACAAGTTACTCTTCTTAAATACATAGGTGGATTACATAGTTATTTGAGACATACAATTCTTATGTTTAACCCCGCCAATCTAAATGAAGTATGTGTTCATACAACTCATTTAGAAGCAAGAGGGAAGACTTTTCCTCGAGAGACTAGCAAGAAGCCATCCAAATATGGAGACAAAGGAAAGGGGAAGTTTAAAGGCAAATGAAAAAAGAATGCTACAATCAAGAAAGAGGGAGAAAAAATCACATGCAAACATTGTTCAAAAGAAGGCCATTTTGAAGACCATTGTTGGAAACTACATCCATAAATGAGACCGGAGAAGTTTAACAACAAGGGGAAACAAAATATTGTTGCAACAACTCAATAAGGTCTAGTATTTGATTCAGATGATGAGACCAAAATCATAGCCATGGGAATGAAAGGTAAAAATTCTATTGCAAGTACTAGTTCTTCCAGTAAGCCTATTGAGCCTCAAAATGATAAAGAAAGAATTGAGCTTTTCCATATTAGGGTCATTACAAAACACACGAAAGTTGACACCTTGTTTGATAGTGGATCCCAATTTAACCTTATATTTTAAACTATTGTCAAGAAACTAAACTTAGAAACTACTCCTCATCCTAAACCTTACCCTTTGGGTTGGGTATGTGAAAATTCCAAATCGCAAGTGACAAGAAAATGTAAACTTAAATTTTCCATCACTGCAAACTTTATTGATGAGGTAGAGCTTGATGTTGTACCACTTGACATTTGTGGAATTATTTTAGGGATTCCATTCCTTGTATGACAGAAAAGCCATAGTCTATTTTCATGAGAACAAATATCATCTTTTTAAAGATGGAATTGAGTATATTGTTAGAGCACGTCACAAGAAGATGAATTTGTCTTTTGGAAGTGTTGGTCAAATGAAAAGGCTTATGAATGCTAGTATGAATTTTGTATTGTTGATAACCAAACCCAAAGATACTACTGAATTTGAAGCTTTCCAAGGATGTGATGCAAAACTCAAACATGATTTGGTTGAAGTTGTTAACACATATGATAATATGTTTTAGGAAGTTGAAGGGTTGCCTCCAAAAAGAGGAATCCAACATGAGATTCAATTGCAGCAAGATGCATCTCTTCCAAACATTAGCATGTACAAAATGCCAGTTTTGGAGAATGCAGAGATCAACAAGAAAATTCAAGAGTTGCTTGACAAAGGGGTGATTAGGACTTGCACATCTCCTTATGGGTCTCCTATTTTCTTGGTTCCAAAGAAGGATGGTACATGGTGCATGTGTGTGGATTTTAGAGCTTTGAACAAAATCACGATAAAGAATCGTATCGTATTCCTCGCATTGATTATTTGCTATATCAATTGAATAATGTTGTTTATTTCACTAAGTTGTACTTGAGAATCGGTTATCGTCATATCAGGATTGTTGAAGGTGATATTTGGAAGACTACTTTCAAGACAAAACAAGGTTTGTTTGAATGGTTAGTTATGACATTTGGGCTTTGCAATGCACCTGCAACATTCATGAGAGTTATGAATGATGTGTTTAGACCATTCCTTGACGATTTTTTCATAGTCTACTTAGATGATATTCTGATTATCAGTAATACTCGTGAAGAGCATGTGAAGCATGTTAAGAAAGTTTTAGATGTCTTAAAGAAAGAGATATTGTATTTGAAGATGTCTAAGTGTGAATTTGGGAAAACCTTTTTAATTTATTTGGGTCATATCGTTGGAGGGGGTGAATTGAAGATTTATTCCTCAAATTTTGAAGTCATTATGAATTGGCCTAAGCCCAATAATGTAATAGAGGTTTGGATATATTTGGGAGCAACCCAATATTGGAGAAAATTTATTGCTAACTTCTCATCTATTGCAACTCCGCTACATGCTTTGACAAGCGTGAAAGAATTCTTTCAGCAGGGAGGCAAGCAATAGAAAGCCTTCGATACATTGAAAGAGAAAATCAGTACAACACCAGTCCTTTCACTTCCAAATATTAAGTAGCCATTTGACATTCAAACCGATGCACATGATTATGCCATGGGAGAAGTTTTGATGCAACATTATAAGCCTATTTGTTATCATTTTGAAAGCTTTACCAATGCAGTAATTAACTATCCAAATTATGACAAAGAGTTGTATGCTTTGGTACAAAGCATGAAGAAATGGAAGCATTATTTGATGGACAAGGAGACAATTATTCATATGAAGCATCAACCTTTGTAATATTTACAATCGCAAACCAAGCTACAACAAGCTAAACATTTTAGGTGGATGGTATTTCTACAACAATTCCATTTGGTCATAATGTATTAAAAATGTATATACAACAAAGTTGTTGATATGTTATCATGGCCTATTGTTAGTGCATCTGTCATTCTTAAGCATAATTCAATCATGCATGGGAGCTATGTTGAACAATATGCTAAAGATGAAGATTTCAAAGATGTTTATGCAACTTTGTGTCAAGGAAATAATGTTGGAGAATTGGATTATCATATTCATGATAAATTGTTGTATCATCTTGGCAAGTTATGTGTTCCACAGAGTGAAAGAGTCTACATCATAAGGGAACCTCATACTTGTTGAAAAGTGTAACTAGGTTCGATCTTCATAATGACATGTAATTATGTAATGAAGAGACAAAGATAATAAAATGTATTTTTTTTTAATACTTGCATCATGGGTTTCATGAGCAAGGAGATTTTATTATAGGTCAAAGACTTATTCTTAATGTCTTTAGGTATTTGTCATTTTGTCAAGATAATTATAAGCATGTAAATGAAGTGATGTTACACTTAGAAAATGTCTAGAAGTCCTCCAAGACAAGCATGGTTCTCCTCCTTGATGTCGGCCTCAAAGATGCACTATCTATTCATGTCGGCTCATATAAATTAGTCACATCGGTTCACTTGCAAAGGTCGGAAAAATAGCGCGGTCAAACCACTATAAATATGTGTCTAGAGACCTCGCATTACAACATAATAAAGACTCACATATCTCTGAGATTCTCGAGATAGATTACAGAAGCTAATTTCAAACTAGGGAAAAAACTTCGGTCTACACTACAGAAGATAGTTTCGGATTGATGCAAGGCTTGGTTGGGTACATGAAGAAGATCAGGCATAGGTCTCGAAACTCTCACAATAACGTTATATTGGAAAATAATCTCAGCACAATACCTTTGGCTCGGTGACTTCACAATGATGCAGTGATGTGGCTTGATGATACAATAATGTGACTCGGTGATGTGATACTACAACGTTAGACTTCAGTGCTATTTCTATCATGTTGTTATGGTACTGCAATCTAAGCACAACGTTACACTCTTGGTAACAAGGATGACAGTGACAATGATGATAACAATGAAGGTATGCATTATGCTTCCCATGTGAAAGAAGAAGATCGAAAGAAAAGAACACACACAAGGGAACCAATTTCTTGGTCTTGGAGGACCTAGATAGGTTAAGGGTCATGGTCTTGGTATTCATCAATTGGAATCTCTATAAGAAGAATTTTATGTGGGTTTTCCTCTCAAAGAGTGAGAGGTTTTGGCCCTAGCTTGCAAGCCTAACTATTGTGTCTCTTGTGTATTTGATAATTGACTTGATGAATATCATAATAATCTAACGAAGATAATATCTAAGAGACAGAAGCTTGAATTAAATCACTAGTAATTATCAAGAAGATAATTTTTTAATAAAATCCCTAATTTCTCAACATGGTATCATAGATATGGTGCTAAAGTCAAAGAAAGGGAATTTAAGAGACACTTAAGATATAGCCAACAGAGCTCGAACATCCTTGGAAACTTGGGGTGAGTTGACAGTAAGACAATATGACTAAAATAGGTTCAATACCTCAAGCTAGACGGAGCACAATCTCAGGAAAATTAGAGTTTGAGCTTCTCATTTAAGATTACAATTATGATCACAATATGACTTCGTGTTACAACTATATGGATCGGTGGTATTCTACTAGTTTGGTATGCTACAAGTGTTGCATGATGCAAACACTGTAATCTCAAGCAAAGTCATAGTGACATCTCCTCACTGTTTTGACATTATATCACAACAAAGGTTTTCGAGCGTAGTTTTGTTGTCTTATAACATAGATTACAATGAAGTGGCGCTCATTAATATGATGATCTCTATAAAACAGTGATAATAGTAGCTCTGTGGTATAATATTTCAATCATATGACACTCTTTCTATAATATTCCAAATAGGAAAAGACAGTAATACAAAACACAATAAACTGGGAACTACAATAATATGGAAATAAATTGAAAACACCATAAAAATAGATAGAACAACTGAGCCATTTTATTAATCTGGAGGTGAAAACAAGACAACAATACTTCAAGATAGATAGCACTCAAGCCGGCAAAAGCGAGCTAGAATGGCCTCAAGCTCTCCCACTAAAAACACTACTCTTTGTTGCGTTGTTGGAGCTCTCCCTCTGTGCTGCCCTGCTGGAAATGTTGTTGCTAGGTGAATAGGACTACGTAGATGAGGGTGCTCTGGTGCTCACAAAAATCCGAGATTTAGAATACGGAATCTATGGAAAAAACTCAAATAACCCATAAAGGATTTCCAGATTGGCTGACCTCAGAAAATCACCCTCCTAGGGTTTGCAATGCATAACTACTGGGTATGCAGAACTATGGGCTGAACTAAAAGATAGAATAGATGCAAGTATTCCCGAGCCCATCTATTGAAGGGTTGATCCCTTTAATGGATTCCAAGCAGAAATGCTATGGAATTTCACACTCTTCTGATGAACTCTGCTACTGGACTGCGTAATTCACTGAGTGACTATGCAGCACTAGAAGGTTTGCAAGTGGCCTGAATGTCGGATGATGAGATCAGCTCACATGGACAACAAGAATCCTCTCCTCAGTAGGCACTCGAAGTCCCCCGAGGATGAGGTTGGGATCTCCACTCGGATACACTAGTGAGCCCTGGTACTGCACCAAGAGTGTTGAAACTCCCAAGGGCTGCCCTACTTAACTTTATCAACTCGGGGTTCGTATAAACTTTGAGGTGACAGTGTTATATACACAGCAGATGCATTATGTTCATGTCATCCTCTTCTACTTTACAATAGGGTGCTACTTCTAGGGGTTCTTAATGAAGTCTGTCACACTTCAATGAAACTAAACTAAATTGTAGAAAGTAAATGACAGAAATGGAACTAATTTAATGTGTAGGAAAGAAATGATTGTAAGAAACTAAATTAAATTGTTGAAAAGAAATGACAGGAAGGAAACTAATTTAATTTGCAGAAAACAAATAGCAAAAAGGAAACTAATCCTAAACCACACTTAACTTGGCCAAACGGCTAAATGCACTCTACTTATCCTATGATCTATCTACTGTGCTTCTATGCATGCAACTAGGCTATCCATGACTTAATTCTAATTAAAAAGAGTTAATTTGCAGCTTGGAGGGAAGAAAAGGGCTAAAAGAGGCTAATGGGGGGTTTAACACATGAAACGGGGTTTGGAAGGGGAAAGAGAGGGTTAAACCCTTATAAAAATTTATGATAGCGTGAGAAATGACGTTGGAGCGAACATAACTCAAAAATGTGATGGCGGAGTGCGATGGAGGACAAAAGTTGTGATGTGTGATGTCACAATCACAACTTCACAAGTTTAAAGGGATAACAGTAAGCATTAACAAGAATGAACTAAGTTGTGCGAAGTGCAAAGTGCAACGAATGACATGGCGGGTCGTGAATCACAATATCACAAGTTTAAAGGAATAGCAATAAGGATTAAGAAGAATGAACTAAAATATGCCGAGTGTGATTGGTGACGCACTAAAAGTTGTGGGTTGCGATCTGCGATCTGGTAAGTTCTGCGAAGTGCAACGAGTGACGTGGCGGAGTTATCGCATCGACGAAATGAGCGGTAAGTGTTATGCGAAAAGTTTAAAAGGTGTGATTTGCAATTTCTCAATATCGCAATAGCAAGAACGAGTGGTAAGTGTTTAAAGGTAAAAGATAAATGATGTGAAGTGCGATTTGTGATGGCAACGTGGCGATGGGACCAACAGTGGGGCACGATTTTGCAATATCGCAATCGTAGGAACCAGTGGTAAGTGTTAAGGGAGAAAAGGTAAACGGTGTGAAGTGTGATTTCTCAATATCGTAATTGCAAAGAACGAGTGGTAAGTGTTAAAGGTAAACAATGCGAAGTGCGATTTGTGATTTTGTAATATCTCAATCACAAGGAATGAGCAGTAAGTGTTAAAGGTATCCAAATGTTGCGATTTGTGAAGTGCGAAGTATGGTGGCGGGAGACTCGAAGAGAAAAGACGAACATTGGGTTTTCAATGGTTTTCAATATTTTTTCACGTGTTTTGTATAAAATAAGGTAAGGCATCTTTGAACGGAGAAAAACAAAGAAGTAAGGCTTGAAGGGCTTAAGTGCGTTAGGAAAAAGGGTAAGTACAGCATTAAAGTGAGAAGGAAAGGAGGGGAATGGAGGCGTAAGAGCAGTGCTCATAAATGAAACACACCTGCGGATTATGCACGGGAAACAGACAAAATTGCGTAATAAAACAGTGAAATAAAGGCTTGGACTTGGTAATACAATTTCTTCCCAAAACTCAAATAGAGCAATTTTGGCCTGTGGGAAGGTCTACCCTACTAGAACTCTATTAACAGAGATGAGAGAGGGGACTTGACCACAGTTTTTGGAGTTTTTCCTCTATTTACTACGCATAAGCAATTAAAACTACAGCAACAAAAAAACTAAACAACAATGAAACTTATCGAAGCAAATCGAACTTAAATGGCAGGAGCAAAACTAGCTAAATGACAGAAAGGAAAAGATAGTAACGATAGTAACAACAGAGAAGTTGAGCCACATGGATTGGGCCCTAACCCACGAGCCTAGCTCTCTGAAACTTAAATCAGTCGAATGAAATCAGTCCGCTCATTTCATAAAAGAATAACTTCATACATCTCTGAGAGTTTGATCACTGAATAAAATAAAAAGCTCAATAGCTCACAACAATAGTTCTGAATGGAATCGAGACTAGAATAGACTAACTCTTCCTAGCTCTAGATTTGCTCTATTTATTTTACAGGGTGGCTACAAACAGCTCCCTAGAAAATGGTGATTGAGTCCACTTGACTCTCAGTGAACAAAAATTGGGTGCACTCCTCTTTGAGTTGCTTGGTTGCCTCTGGAATTCGAATTGTTGGAGAGAATCCTTGGGGATCCTTTGGCTGCTTTTGGAATTCGAATTGCTGGAGAGAATTTTTGGGATCCTTTGGCTGCCTTTGAGGGTGGACAATCCTCCTATAATTCCTCTTTATTGTCTCCTCCGAGTCTTTTTGATAAAATCCTTATAAAAATGATTAATAATTTATGATTTTCTGCACTCAACCTTATATTAGGCACTCAGAGTATGTTAGCCTAAATCACCACCTATACTAGCATCATATAACCAAATAATAATAAAAATGCAAGAAAAAGAGATTTAAGAAGGCAAAAAGGTGACTATTAACCCCTCCAAATATGTCTAATGATGGGGCTCATCATCACCCCCTATTGAATGGTTGCTCATCCTTTGAGCAACTAATCCTCCTCCCGTGCTTCCTTTAAGGCTCTGACAGCCCCCCTGATTTCCTAAGGAAGAAGTGTGGGAGTTTCCCCAAGGGGGTAAAAAGCATTATTATTTTCTGCATTCTCCCATTCTCTATCTTGTGTATCTATTTCCTCTTCATCAATCAGCCCCATCAGCAAAGGTGGGTTGATCTTTAGTCCCAACCATTGGATCTTTTTGGCTTGCCTGTCCTTCTTGTATAATGGTTCCCTTTCCAGTGCACCCCTCAGTCTTTCTGGAGTATTGTACTCCCTATTATTGAGGCTATGAGGGGGGTTGTTCCATATCCTCTGGCTGGCCATAATGCACTCTTCCTCTATCTGCCTCGAGACATCATCAAAGTGGCCTATCACCTCGTTTTGAGTCTGAAGGTAGCTTTCAACCAATGCAGGGTCCCTTTCAATCTCTCGATGGTTAAGGATGACTCCTCTTGGGTTGAACAATTATGGTCTGATATATAAGGGTTCTCCATTTCTTCTTCCCATGACCTTCCATATCTCTTTTGATCTAGTGTCTTCATTCACCATCCAAGATGCTAGAGCCATTAAATGCATATCCCCCATTGTAGGATTGGGGTCCCAAATATCCAGATTTGTCAACACAAAGTTATGCACATAAAACTCTGCCATATTTTCCTAATTAGCCATGTTAGCTTGCTTGTAGAAATTCATGAATTGCCTACAATCTTGGAAAGGTAGTGATCCATGGGAGGCTAGAGTTTTGATTTGAAATAGAAGCCATTGTTCTTTGAGGTACACAGCATGTGAGTAAGAGGCGAATCTGTGCGGAAGGGCTTCTATGCATAAGTCCGCCATGGTGGCTACTTGCTCCTCTTTTTGCTGCAATTTCTCCTTTAGTGCTACATTCTCTACCTGTGCCTTATGTAGCTGCTCCTTCATAATTATCACTTCGATTCTTTCCTCCCCTTTTGTTAGTTCTTCAATGATAATCGGGCTTGTGGGAGAATTTTTTGGCTCTCTCTGATTCTTGTCAGCTCTGGAATACCTAGAGTTCTGCCTTTTTCTCTTTGCGCTCAGAGGAGCTATGGTGGCAACTATCTTTTTGTATTGAGGGGATGTGGTGCTATGTTGTGAGTTTGTTTCTCGCCCACTTTCTGCTATCTCTATGACTTCCATGGGCATCTCTTATGTTTTTCTTTAGCCCTTTGTCTCTTCCTATCTTTTTTTCTGGTTCTTCTTGTTTCTGCTGGTTCTTCCTCTTCTTCTTCTGGTTCTTCTTGTTTATTTTGGTTCTTCCTCTTTTTCTTTAAGCATTGTGTGCTTTCGTCGATCTCTCTCCCTTTAAAAATTTTCAATCTACTGGTTTGGATGAGACAACATCTCCGTTTATTAGATAGTGCAGCTAATTTTGGAGTGCTTATGTAACTCGGCTCAGCTCCAGTTTTGTCGTAGATAGTTGTTTTCTTCTCTTGTTAGTTCATGATGGATTGTGTGTTTCCTCCCCTCGTTCTCCTCTACTCCACTTATTTAAATTATTTTCTTTTGCATGGCCAAGTGGCATGTAATTCTTCTATTTTTTTTTTCTTTTTTTCTTTTTTTTTCTTTTTTCTTTTTTCAGTCATTCCTCACGATGGTGGCCGAGTTAACTGGCCAAATTTCTTCCCCTTAAACTCTAGGTATGCAAATTAATTATTTTTGGCTATTATGGATGCATAGCAAGGGGTGAGAAGCTATACCTGAATTTACCTTTTATTTCCAAGGCGGTTGCAAGAGCTGGAGGTTGGATACAAGCCTTTAGATGTTGCATCCCTCACCATATTCCTGTACTCTGAATGAGAAGCTTCCTGAGTGAGCTGCTAATCTTTGCTTATTGTTTCTCTCTGCTGTGGATGTCGCATGGGGTGCTTGAGACGTCATGGGTGGCTTTATCATTCTCCTAGAGTCCGTTATGTAACTTTCCTTCTTGTTCTCCTTGGAAGTCCATGAACAACTTTGTTTTTTGAAGGAACTTCCTAATATTTGTAGCATTATGTTTATGTCTTTATTCTCTTGCTACATTGTGATCAGGAATGGAGGAGTGTGGTGTATGGAGGTGATGGAGGAAGTTATGACGATGAATGCAGTGAATGTTGGGATGGGTGGTAAGATAAAAGAAGGGGAAAGAAGATGAATGCTTCCATGTGTTTCCAGAAACCATTAACAACCTGCAAAACAACAAACACAGAAAACACAGAGATGCAGATGTATTTTATCTTCTTCCTTTTTTCTTTTTTTTGAAAGAAAGTGGGTTGCCTCCATGGAGGTTTCCAACCCACGTACTTGCCTTGGGCACCTCAGAGAGGTTTTCACCCATGGATCTTTATTTTTCGTAACAGTGTAAGTGTGGAAACCTTGAGTTTCCCATCACATACACCTCTCTTCTTATTGAATTTATGAACTATGCCTTTTACAAAGGCTTCTTGTAAATTTTAAGTCTGTGACCATTGACAAGCAAGGGGATTCCTTCTATGGTTCTGATTTGAACCTGCGCCATTATCAAAACATTTTTCCACTATGTAAGGTCCTAACCATCTTGTCATCAGCTTGCCTTTAAAATATTTAAACCTTGAATCATACAACAACGCCCAATATCCTTCTTGGAAGGCCTTTTCTTTGATGTTCTTGTCATGCCATACCTTCCTTTGCAACTGAACTACCTCGGTGTGAAGAAGTGCTTGCATTATGAACTCATCCAATCCATTTAGTTGCAAAAACCTCTCTTTTTTCGCATTTGATAGATCTAGATTTAATTCAGCTTCCATTCTTAAAGTATTGAATTCAGACTCAACTGAAAGTAGAGATTTCTTACCATAGACTAGTTCATAAGGAGTGAATCATGTTGTTGTCTTCCAAGTAGTGTTGTACGCCCAAGTAGCTTCTACCAATACGTCTGCCCAATCTTTTCTACTACTTCTCACAACCTTGGTGAGGATGCTCTCTAAAGCTCTGTTATTTACTTCTGCTTGGCCATTCGCCTTAGGGTGATAGGCAGTAGAAGTTCTATGCTTAATCTTGTGCTTCCTCAAAAGATTCTTAATGAGGTGAGAGGTGAATTGTGCGCCCTGATAAGTGAGTATTTCTCTGGGGTATCCAAATTTGTAAAACGCATTCTCCCTCAGAAATTCTGCTACTTTATCCTTGGTTTCTACCTTCATTTCTTTTGCTTCAGCCCACTTTGTCAGGTAATCAGTGCAGAATATGATATACTTCTTTTGTCCGGATGGCGGATCGATAGGTCCAACAAAGTCCATGCCCCACTTATCAAATGGCTCAAGAGCCACCTGAGAGTGTAAAGGCATTTCATCCCTTTGTGTGGGTTTCCCCATCCTTTGGCACTGGTCACACCTGCTGGTGTATCTTCTGGAATCTTGGTGAAGGGTAGGCCAATAGTATCCTGCCTGCAAAACTTTGTAATCAGTTCTCTTTGCAGCAAAGTGGCCTCCACATGGGTTGCCATGAAATTGAGAGAGGATATCAAAAACTTCTTCCTCCCTCACACTTCTCCTTAGGATTTGATCAGGGCCAAGCTTGAAAATATTTCCCCCAATCCATGTGAAAGGGGCGTTTTTTCTGATGATTTTGCTCCTCTCCCTGAATGAAATATTAGGAGGGAGTTTTCCAGTAACCAAGTAGTTGGCTATATCAGAAAACCATGGTGAGAGTGCTGATATGGCAAAGAGGTGTTCATCTGGCAGCTGTTCATCCACCATTCCTTCTTCACCTGCAAGGAGAACTAACCTGGACAAAAAATCTACAACAACATTTTCCTTACCAGGTTTATCAACAATAGTCAAATCAAATTGTTGTAAAAGTAACAACCATCTAATAATCCTAGCATTTACATCTGGTTTGTTCATTAAATACTTGATGGCTGCATGGTCAGTGTGGACAAAGGTCTGATATCCAGTGACATAATGCCTGAATTTATTCAATGCATGGACAATGGCTAACATCTCCTTTTCAGTAACAATATAATTCAGCTCGGCCTATGACAAATTCTTGTTGATGAAATAAATGGCATAAGGGATTTTGTCCTCTAATTGTCCTAATGTTGCCCCTATAGCTTTTTCGAATGCAACAGTGTGGATGTGGAAAGGGAGAGTCCAATTTGGACCTCGGAGGATGGGGGCAGTAGCCAACTGTTTCTTAATGAGCTTGAAAGCCTCTTGACAAGGGTGAGACCAAATAAACTTATATTCCTTGACCAATAACCCAAATAATGGTGAAGCCATCTTGCTAAAATCTTTGATGAACCTTCTATATTAACCAGCTAAGCCTAAGAAACTCCTGACATATTTTTGCTTTTGAGGAGCAGGTACCTTTTTGATGACAATGATTTTGTTTGGGTCTACCTGTATACCTGCTTGGGATATCGAGTGTCCTAATACAACCCCTGCTTTCTTTGGGAATTCATGATTTTATAGGCTCAAGGAGAGCTGCATCTGAATGCACCTCCTTAATACTTTACCCGAATTGGAGAGAGCTTCTTGGATGTCATCCCCATATGGTGTGAAATCATCCATGTAAATTTTGACTGAGTCATGGAATAACTCGGAAAAGATGCTTAGGACATCTCTTTGGAAGGTAGATGGGGCATTTCACAACCCAAAGGGTAGGACTCTATAAGCAAAGGTACCCCAAGGGCAGGTGAAAGTAGTCTTATCCTAGTCTTCAGGGCTAATTTGAATCTGACTGTACCCACTGAACGCATCTAAGAAGGAAAATAACTTCTTCCTCGCAAGGCCATCTAGGACTTGGTCTATAAAGGGAAAAGGGAAATGGTATTTCTTGGTGGCTTTGTTAAGTTCTCGATAGCCAACACAAATTCTCGACTTCCCATTCTTCTTTGGGACTAGGACAAGAGGAGATACCAATTCACTGTCAGATATAGGATATATGAACCCCGCATCCAATAGTTTCTGCAGCTCTTCTTTGACTATGTCCTTCAGAGCCAGGTTCATCCTTCTTTGGGGTTGTCTCATAGGCTTGCATCCTTCTTTGATATAAATGTGATGCCTACATACTGAAGGATGCACCCCTTTCATGTCCTTGTCATCCCAAGCAAATGCTTCAAGATTTTCTTTCAAAAGCTAGCATAGTTGCTTCTCTTCTTCATTCGAGAGGTTTGGGTTGATTTTTAGAGATTTGGATGGGCCAAACTCAATAGCCTTGGTGGTTTTAGAGGTTGTCTCAACTGAGTGCACTTCCATCCAAGGTTGGCTTTCAGGCTCTTTGACTAAGGTTTCGAGAGGAATGTTAGTGGAGGACTGGTTTTGAATGGCATGGTCGATGAGTTCATCTTCATCAAGCTACTGCCTCTAAGAATAGCATCTATGGTACACATATGGGTAGTGTTATATAAATCTTCTTCTTCATCCTCCAACCATACAGGGAGATCATGATCAATGGAAGGCTGGGATGGAGGATAACATTAGTTGTTTAGACAAAGGACCATTTTTTATAGTCATGTTTCTGGCCTGAAAACTAATATAAGCATTTGCAGTGGCTAACCAAGGTCTCCCTAAGATGAGAGGATAACCATTAAACTTGGTTTTTGGCTGCAGGACCAGGAAATCTTTAGGATACTCCCAAGAGTCAATGGTAACCATAACATCCTCAACAATTCCTTCTGGAGTTACTGTGGACCGATCTGCAAGCTGCAGAACTGTTGTGGTTTTCCTCAAAGTCCCTTGGAGATTAAGTTTCAACATAGTTACCTTATTCATGATATTGATGGCAACCCCTAAATCAATCAGAGTGTTGGGGACTATGACACCATCTATATGTACATCAAAAACTAGAATACCAAGGTCCAGGTATTTTGGAAATATCACCTTCCCCGACATTAGTTTAGACAGTTGTCCTACCACATTGATGGTGGGGGTTTCTTCAAGAACTTTTCTTTGATGAGCTTATTGTAGATAGGGACATCCTTAATGGCCTGGAGAAGTGGTATCTTTACACACAAATTTTCCAATTCTCCCAGGAGTTCAGTCTCCTCTAGGGTGTGTTGACTAGGGTGGATCAAGAGCTCGGGAAAAGGAGGTTGTTGGATCTGAGTGGTATCTTCTTATTTTTCCTCCTCAACCTCTACAGGTGGAGATGGGGGATGGTTTTCTGGGAGTACTCTTCCCAACCTGAGATTAACCTCCTGTATCTCCACAGCATAAGTTGGATGGGATGTTTCTCCACTGGGGTCATATTATGTCTATCTGTTGTTCGGGTTCGGATTGGGCTATGCAAGTATAAGTAGCCTAGGTGGAGCAGCATGAGTAAGCTAAGGTTGAGGTTGGGGTGGAGGCATTAGAGTAGGTAGTTGAGTTTGTTTAGGTCTCCACCCTTGGGATGGATTGTTCCACTGAGGTTGTTGTGGAGCATACTGCTGAAATGCTTGGTTTACTAGCTGAGGATGATATGAAGGGTTTGAAGGCCAAGTAAGAGGTGTAGACCAGGATGGAGGAGCGGGGGTGTGCCAAGGTTGCATGGGTGCACTCTGATTGTTGTAATAGTAAGAGTAAGGTGCACCTTGTATACCTTGTTGATATGGCCAAGGGCCTTGAGGCCTTCTTTGGTTCATGAAACAGAGTTGCTCTGGCATTGTTTCCCCACCTTGATATAAAACTTTAAGTCCAGGTAAGGAGGGACACTTGTCTATGGCATGATTCTCTTCATAGACTAAGCAAACCTCTATGACAGTCAGTGGACATTCATTTCTTGGTGCTTCTTGGTACATCTAGGACAAAATATGGCCAAGGCTCTCTCTGCTTCTTCTTGCTTCCTTTTGACCTGCATTGTGTCCATTTGCAAAGAAAAGGTGTGCAGCATGTCACTCTTGAAGTCCTCTATCATGTTTCCAATCTCATGTTTTATGAAGGTGGAAGAGGAAGGGGTATTGGATGTACTTTGGCTAGCTTTTCCCTTCTTCCTAAATGCCCTAGAATGGTTCCAGAAGGCAGTTTTGATTGTTTCATAGGGTTGTAGGTAGATATCTCCTCCTGATAACATATTCAAGGTTTCTATCATCTCTTCATTGATCCCTTGAAGAAGTACAGGTTTAAGTGAGTCACGATCAAGAGTAAAATTGGCTCTCTTATAGTTCAATTGAAACCTCTCTTCATAATCTTCTAGGGATTCATCAGGCCCTATAGTCATCCTAAATATATCATCCTTAGTTTCCTTGGACGTACAGTAGTCTTTGTACTTGTTGCTGAAGATCTCTTCCATCTGTGCCCAGGTAGTGATTCTATCCCCAGGCAGACCCATGAACCAGTGCAAGGCTGCATCCTTAAGGGTGGATGGGAATAGCTTCAACTTCTGATCATCAAAGGTGTAGTCATAAGTCTCACAAACAACAACAAATTCAAACATGAATGTGTCAGGGTCCTCAGAGGTAAGTCCATGGAAGTGTGGAAGAGCTGAGGGGCTAATGTTTTTCATCTTAGTTTCCTCATCTGCCTCTCTTATGGGAAAGGCTCTCTAGATCCCATCCATGAATAAGATAGGCAAAGTAGGTCCCTCAGTTGAAACAAGGTCTTCTTCTTCTTCCCCAATAGGATCCTCAAAATATTCAGAAGGCTCACCTATAGGGGGTTCAATCTCACTGCCATTGAAGAAGAGTGAAGGGTGGCTAAGAGGTGATGTGGGGGTTTTAGGTAAGATTTGTCTTTTGGTATTCCTAGTCCTACGAGGCATGAAAATTAGATCTTTTTGTATTTTTTAAAATATTTCTGAATTGAAATGAAAATAAAGGAAAGCATAAAAGAATGCTAAAAACAAAATCAAAACATCTACTAGACACCTCCCCGGCAACGGCGCCAAAAAGTGGTCAGCCCTGGTATTGCACCAAGGGTGCTGCAACTCCCAGGGGTTGCCCTACTTTACTTTATCAACCTAGGGTTCATACAAACTTTGAGGTGACAGTGCTATATACACAGCAGATGCATTATGTTCATGTCATCCTCTTCTGCTTTAAGAAAGGGTGCTACTTCTAGGGGTTCTCAATGAAGTATGTCACACTTGAATGAAACTAAACTAAATTGCAGAAAGGAAATGACATAAATGGAACTAATTTAATGTGCAAGAAGGAAATGACTGTAAGAAACTAAATTAAATTGTTGAAAAGAAATGACAGGAAGGAAACTAATTTAATTTGCAGAAAACAAATAGTAGAAAGGAAACTAATCCTAAACCACATTTAACTTTTCCAAACGGCTAAATGCACTCTACTTATCCTATGATCTATCTTCCATGCTTCTATCCATGCAGCTAGGCTATCCATTACTTAATTCTAATTAAAAAGAGTTAATTTTCAGCTTGGAGGGAAGGAAAGGGCTAAAAGAGGCTAATGGGCGGTTTAACACATGAAACGAGGTTTAGAAGCGAAAAGAGGGGGTTAAACCCTTATAAAACTTTATGATAGCGTGAAAAATGACATTGGAGCGAACATAACTCAAAAATGCAACGACAAAGTGCGATGGAGGACAAAAGTTGCGATGTGTGATGTTGCAATCGCAACTTCACAAGTTTAAATGAATAGCGACAAGGATTAACAAGAATGAACTAAGTTGTGCGAAGTGCGACGATTGACATGACGGGTCGTGAATCGCAATATCACAAGTTTAAAGGAATAGCGGTAACGATTAACAAGAATGAAATAAAATGTGCGAAGTGTGACTGGCGATGCGGTAAAATTTGTGGGCTGCGATTTGTGATGTGGTAAGTTTTGCGAAGTGCGAAGTGTGACGAGTGATGTGGCGGAGTTATCGCATCGGCGGAATGAGCAGTAAGTGTTATGCGAAAAGTTTAAATGGTGCAAACTGTGATTTTCGATTTTGCAATATCGCAATTGCAACAATGAGTGGTAAGAATTTAAAGGTAAAAGCTAAATGAAGCGAAGTGTCATTTGCGATGGCGACGTGGCGGTGGGATCGACAGCGGGGCGCGATTTCACGATATCATAATCGCAGGAACTAGCGGTAAGTGTTAAGGGAGAAAAGGTAAATGGTGTGAAGTGATATTTGTGATTTCGCAATATCGCAATCGTAAAGAACGAGCGATAAGTGTTAAATGTAAAAGGTAAATGGTGCGAAGTGCGATTTTCGATTTCGCAATATCATAATTGCAAGGAATGAGTGGTAAGTGTTAAATGTAAAAGCCAAATGTTGCAATTTACGAAGTGCGAGGTGCGGTGGCGAGAGACTTGAGGAGCAAAGGCGGAGGTCGGGTTTTCGGTGTTTTGAATGGTTTTTTATGTGTTTTGCATTAAAAAAGGTAAGGCAGCTGTGAACGGAGAAAAACAAAGTAACGATTGAAGGGCTTAAGTGCGTTAGGAAAAAGGGTAAGTACATCGTTAAGGTGAGAAGGAAAGGAGGAGAATGGAGGCGTAAGGTAGTGCTCATAAATGAAACACACCTGTGGATTATGCATGGGAAACAGATAGAAATGCGTGATAAAGCAGTGAAAGAAAGGCTTGGACTTAGTAATAAAATTTATTCCCAAAAGTCAAACAGAAAGCAATTTTGGCTTGTGGGAAGGTCTACCCTGCTCGAACTCTATTAAAAAAAGATGAGAGGGGAAACTTGACCACAATTTTTGGAGTTTTTCCTCTATTTACTACACATAAGTAATTAAAACTACAACAACACAAAAACTTAACAACAATGAAACTTATCAGAAGCAGATCTAACTTAAATGGCAGGAGAAAAACTAGCTAAATGACAGAAAGGAAAAGATAGTAACAATAGTAACAACAAAGAAGCTGAGGCACATGGATTGGGTCCTAACCCATAGGCCTATCCCTATGAAGCTTAAATCAGTCGAATGAAATCAGTCTGCTCATTTCATAAAAGAATAACTTCATACATCTCCGAGAGTTTGATTACCGAGTAAAAAAAAAACTCAACAGCTCACAACAAATAGTTCGAATGGACCCAGACTAGAAAATCAATCATCCTAGCTCTAGCTCGCTCTATTTATTCTGTTTCAGCCACCAACAGCCCTCTAGAAAATGGTGATTGAGTCCACTTGACTCTTACAGAACAAGGGATTGGCACTCTCTTGAGTTGCTTGGTCGTCTTCGAATTAACGTAAAAGAGAACTGGGATCCTTTGGCTGCTTTTGGAATTCGAATTGTTGGAGAGAATCTTTGGGATCCTTCAGCTACCTTTGAGAGTGGATAATCCTCTTATAATTCCTCTTTGTTGTCTCCTCCGAGTCTTTATGATAAAATCCTTATAAAAATGATTAATAATTCATGATTTTCTGCACTCAACCTTATATTAGGCACTCAGAGTATGTTAGCCTAAATCACCACCTATACTAGCATCATATAACCAAATAATAATAAAAATGCAAGAAAAAGATATCTAAGAAGGCAAAAATGTGACTATTAACCCCTCCAAATATGTCTAATGATGGGGCTCATCAGACACCCTCGTGCTAAACAGCACTGCAAACTCAAATAAATAGCTCAAGCGTGCTCAAGTCATGAACGATAATAAAATAATAATAATTTAAAATGCTCTCTATGGCTTCCCTCACCCCCTTCTTATACTTTTGGAACCCTCACACCCCTGGGCCCACATCATAACAGCGCTGCTCTCTTGGTCCTTATCCTCCACATTGATTGTGTTGTTCACTTGGCCTCTTGGCCCCCTCCACTATTGTGTTGTTCCACTTTCACACTGGGGAAGTCATTTTATTCTACTAAAGGGATTTATGGGTCCATCTACCCTCTTATTCATCTATTTAATTAAGGAAAGAAAAAATTAATATTTTAATTAGCTAAAATCTAATTAGAAATATTACTGTCCTCCTCGCCAAAATGTTTCTTGTCCTCAAGAAATTACAAAGATGTGGGCCACCTTTTTGGCCCAATGCAACTGAGACCCAATGCCCAGATCCCATACAAACCCCTGAGTGCGGCTATGCCCTTGTGTCAGGCTACCCGAAACAGACCCCTCAATGTCGGGATCCCAAATTGATCTCTCACCACACCTATCGTCAATCAATCCTCCAAGATCCCAACACCACCATGGCCAATCATCACCCAAGTCCCCTAGCTTGGACTGCGCACTACATCTAGCTATAGCCACTGCCCCATGAGGTGAAGACCACCAACATGCATCAATGCTCCATGGCTCCTATCGTACCGTAGCTATGACTGTATAAGTTGCCCCACCAACTGTGTACCAACTCATCACCTCTCCCCAATCTAACCCTGACTCAATCTGATGTTGATCCTGTTCTCCCGAAGTTGGGATGGAATTTTGAAGAGTTGTTGACATGTGCCCCACTGCCAACTGGAAACTGTAGTATCTATCATGTCTACGGGTCCCTGCTCCGCCATGCTTCTGACTAAGAATATCGTACCATCAATAAGATACCTACTCATGATCTCCCGCCACTCTATCCCGATTGAAGAATCCAATGTGGTGATATCTGCATACGGAACACATATGGAGTGTGGTCGCCAACTTATACTCAACTCATGCTTCTTTGTCCTGCCTTTCAATGAGAACTGCCTGAAAAATAAGGCCTCTCTCTCTATAATAGGCCCAAGTGGGCAAGGTATGTTGCAAGCCCCATCGATGTACTCCTGGAGAGTGCTGCTACTTGAAAGTACTGCAGTTATGCTAATTGTATGTCCATCCTTAGGCACCTCATCAATGGGTCGACCCAAATATGGATGCACCACCATCTCCAACAGCTCCTCCCTCTCTTGATTAGGAACATCATACTACTATTGTCTACTAGCCTCCCGCAAAACTACCCTATCGACCTCCAATATCTCCCGAGGATAAGTATCTGCAACTACTGCCACCATGCTAGATGTCCACACATCTACTTGCTCCTCCTCAATGGCTGACCCCAAGGTTAGCCGCATATCCGCCATTGACTCGTTGTGAGCCTCCATCTAGCTCTCCCCCAAAGGGCTATCATGCATGATGTGCATAGCCTACTCCTTAGCCGACCCATACTCCACCATATGTTGCTCAGGCTGAATCATCACAAGTGACTCATCATTCTAAATATCTCTCATCGAGTCCTCCGACTGCTCACCCTGCACACGCTCAAAGACAAATCCGGCCTACAGTCATCAACTCGACATGACTACTCATGCTCCCCATAAGCATCCTCGTATGACCCCATGGATTCATTTGAAGAAGAGTCCTCGTCCTGGCATACAAAAGGAATGTCTTCCTACTCTACCTCTGCCACATAATTTGCATCACAAAAGCATGATTGATCAGGCCTCCAAGGTTCTTTGTAGATGAATCAAATTCCCTTCCTCCACAACTCATTCTTGTTGCCTAAATGCTTAAGAGTAATCCTCCGGAGCACACTCCCTCTGCCTCAGATCTGCTGATAACACCCTCGTAGCCCTGTCTCTGCTAAACGTGGTGTCTCCAGATGCTCACCAATATCCTCATCAATCAGAGGTGAGCTACATCCCATGTTACACCTAATGCCCCCATCCATATGTACCCTTGGAGGCAATGCTCCAAGTGATTGTTGTGCCGTATCATGGGTCACTACATACCATCAAGTGCCTCTGCACTCCTCATCATGCCACTGTATGTTGCAACCTGCCCGTATACACCATCGAATACCGCCAGTTACAACTATACCATCCTGTGCCATCATGTATCCTGCATGGGCCAAAATATCCACCACTCTACTAGTAAACCCCCCATGAGGTGGGCTACATCTCCCCATCTTCTCTAAAGGATTGGAACAGCCAAACTCCTCACATGCCAATGACAATGACATCACTGCTCCTATCCTCCATAGCTCAAGTGTACCATATACCCATGAGAGAGCACCGTCTCTACGTACTGCCCTGTTTAGTGGCCTGCCAATGCCACCTCCTCCGACCAGCTCCTACCAAAGTAGGCTAAGCACCCTATGACTCCATGCATAGTTGATATGCTGAGATAGCTTCTGAAAAGGGTGTACCCTCTTGCCGAACCATTATGTCACTATGGATGTCCAGGGCTCTGATAGAGATCTAAAAATGTGTGTGCACCCAAAGATCAAACCCATCGCGTAATGACTACCATCACCTACCAACTCTATCATGTGATGGGAAATCTCACTTGGATCCCAATAGTAATCTGGCCCTCGTGTCCCTCTGGTAATCCATGGACTCTGCTAAAATGTGGCCATGGATGTATCCAGTTGCCTAGCCTGCTCCACGGGGTACCAACTCAACAACTCTCTCCATCCAACCTCGATAGAAGAATAAAATGCAAGAACCCCCACACATAGAATAATCCCTCCACCCTGCGAGTGCCGCACCCTGTCTATGTATGCTTGAAGGGGGGTGCTCTGACACTCCAATGTGCCCTCTAACTGTACCATTAGGGAATCCAACCGTTCCCCAATGTGGGCCAATTTTGCCACTAACTCAGCACAAACCACTCTCATGTCCTCCAGCTCCTCGTTCTATCGTAGGATAGCCTCTCGTATTGATGTGGCCTTCTCCTTTAAAGCTAGAAGGTCAGCTCGAAACTGATGGCACTGCTGTGTGTGACCATCGCCCAATACTACCGTATCTCCTAGATTCTCATCAAGGGTGGATACATCTCCTGGCACCCCACCCATCTGTTGTGTGCTGCTATCCTAGTCATCCCCTTTGGTATGTCTAGAAAACTATGCCTCTCTCAATCCAATCCTTAGGGGTGGGCTGATAACGACATAGATCTTGTTAGCGCGCCTTTGAAGCGAGTTGTGTGGGAATACCAACGTGTGGTCTCTATGTTGCCCCTCATCAGTGGGTAGCCGAAAGGATGGTTGCACATCCTCTTCCATCACAGGCTCAACATGAGCCTCCAACTTCTTCCATAGACAACCAAACATGCAAGATGTGTTCATCAGTCAACTATAGGTGGTTTTCGTTCTGAAGCTCTGTCATAGAATAAGATGCCTCATCAATGGAAGTGTGCTCAACTCCCTCCTCCAATCTGTCTACTGGGGCTACCAAAGGAAACTCCAACAAGGGTGAGTCCTACGTCATTCTAAGTGTATCTACGAGCTCCCCATAATCCTGGGAGCCCTCATCCCTCAAGTACGAGGTATCCACTTTGATGGCTTCCCTATCTATTATTCGATTAAGCTGGTAAGAGGTACCATACTTTTCCATTTGATCCCGAGCCATGCACTCAACGGATCCATCATACATGGGCGAAGGTATCCTCCCAATGGTACGCTGCAACGCTGAGCTTTGCGTGCTAGACCCCCTTCCTCGGTTCTGGCTACGGGATCTAGGGCTATCCTTTAGTTGGAAATTTTTTTTGAAGGTTAGGTGATCTCTGAAATTTGTCCCGTGAGATCGGTACTCCGCAAAATACTCACCGTAGTGATCCGCCTCTTACTCTCGAGGTCCACCTGCTCCTGTCCCCACTGCTGAGAAAGTGGGCATGTTGGAATGCTATGAGATTTATGGCACCACTAGTTGCTTAGTCCAATGGTGAGAAGTACCCGAACTTTCTCCATTCTGAAACCCCCATGGGATTTCCCTTTGTCTTTCTGTTCTCATCTCCCCGTTGAAGGGAAAAATTGTACTGCCAACAACAAGGGGGTCTCCCTAGTGAAAGGTCCCAATTAGACCTCACACCATTTGGGATAGGATCCCCATATGGTATGTGGGCCCTGCTTCCTCCATAAGTGTTTCCACTCTTGGTTGTTGGATGAGAAGATGATGGAGAAGAGGCAAAGGTGAAATGACTAATCAGTGAAGCAAAATCAGCCCAAGATTAATGAACCATAAACAAATATACAAGCAAGTCTAAGCAGCAAAATAAAGGGGGGTATGCCATGAATGGGATCAGTGAGCCGAAAAACCAGTCAAACATACATGAAAGAAAACATGCCAGAAGTTAAATACAAAGTAGTTCACAATGGATCACCGACGTGGCAAGGAACAAATAAACATTGATTCAAGAGAAAACGTACATGCAACCACTGTGAATTAGTTCATAATCAATTGCATTCATGAAAGCATCCGCACAACATAGTGAAATATTAGACATCTAGTATTATCACCACAACCAAGTACGTGAATCAGTGCCAAAAATAGAATATATTAATGCTGCTGCAACGTCAAATACATGTTTACAACTCGTCAAAACCCAATAGTGGAACATGGGCTATTCATCTCAATGCATGATACAAAAACCCTAGCCTCGCTACCTCTATCTCTACTTGATACCAAGAGTTGGGTGCCTTTAGATCGCAAGCACCAATTCCTCTCTCGTACTGGTTTCAATTGCCGAGCTAAAAGTCCTTTGCTTGATTTCCCGAAGTTGTATATATAGGCTGAGATGTCCTTTGAGTTTCCCTTGACTCTTGGTCTTCATGACTATTGGGATGGCTTGTAACTTGGTCCATTTGCGACCTACGACCCAGGGGTTACTTGCGACCACTGACCTTGAGTCATTTGCGACCTGGCAACCTAGGCGAAGATAGAAACTACTAAAGGGTTGCATAGTCGCATTTTGAGGCTGGGTCACACATTTATTTCTTGCTTGAAGATTGTGACCCTGCGACCTATGGAGATCTGTGACTTGAAAGGGTCGCATAGTCACATTTGAGGCTAGGCCGCACATTGCTTTCATGCTTGAAGACTGCGACCCTGCGACCTGTGGAGATCTGCGACTTGAAAGGGTCACATAGTCGAATTTGAGGTTTGGTCATACATTTCTTTCATGCTCGAATATTGTGACCTGTGGAGATCTGCGACTTGAAAGGGTCGCATAGTCGCATTTGAGGTTGGGTCGCACATTGCTTTCATGCTCGTGCGACCCTGCTACCTGCGAATATCTGCGACTTGAAAGGGTTTCATAGTCGCATTTGAGGCTGGGTCGCACATTGCTTTCCTTCTTGAAGATTGTGACCCTGTGACCTATGGAGATCTGCGACTTGAAAAGAGGTCGCATAGTCGGATATTCGAGGAGTCGCATCGATCGTTTCTCTAAGGTATTTATGACTCAGCGACCGGTCGCAACGAGCCAAAGGTCGCACTGCAAACTTGATTGCATTTCTTCTTGCGAGGCACTTTTCCTCAAGCCCAAGCTTCTGCTAGTAAAGTACATAGGCAACTTCGGCTTCGGTTTGGCGACCTTCGTTGCTGCTCTACCTCTGGCGTTTGATGAGCCGGTAGCTTTAGTCACTACCCGCACTTTCCACACTAATAATAGACGAAGAAGGGCCTCCAGGTAAATTAGAACAAGATTGTTGTATTTGCGAAGATGCAGATGGTGTGGCGACAACTAGTGGGAAAGTACTCCTGAACGAGCAACCTTTCTAATCCATCCATGCAATAGCCAAGTAGTTGTGCTGCACTTTGGCTACAAGTTTTTTTTTAATTCATAAATGCCCTTGTCCGTTGGACAGACTTGGAGGATAGCTTTCTTGTTGTTGTTTCTGTGCCCTTGGAAGTTATGTTTTTGTATACAGCATTAAAACCTCCCTCTCTGATTTTATTATCTCCATGAAGCCCCCCTCGTTGCTTCTGTCAATGTGTCCAAGTTAAAACTATTTGGGGGTTGAACAATGATCTCGATCTAGAGACGTCATCCGACCTTCTCGAATCTCCAATGCAGTGGTGATATTATCAGGTATATCTTCATGGGTTAAACCTGCATGAAGTATTATAATATCAATTAGTTCACAGTTACCCTTTTAGAGAATGATGTCCCCACAAAAATAATTTACATGGGACCATGAGCTTGGAAGATATAACGGCTGAATGATCTATGGTGAAAGTGCTTCTAATGGACATACTTAATAAACAGAAAAGTTTCCATTCGAGTGTATGCATAATGATCCCCACACACATGGCATGACTGCAGCAAAAGTATATCGTCATGATGGTGAGAAGGTTTACGAGGGGCTGGGAATAGGTCACGAGGATGTCAGTGACTACACGCCGGGTCAAAACCAAAATGGCTGAGTGAGTAGAGGGGGACCCAAAATTTTTGGGTGGTGTTGTAGTGGCTACAACAAATGGCGAACCACTGGTAGAATCCAACATCTCTTTCAACATCCCAATAATAATTTGGGTCTAGATAGTGATGCAAAGGAATATTGAACAGGTTTTGTGGGTACTCTTTGTATTACTTAGACCTTTACCGATATACCCAATCCTTGTGCCTCGGCTAGGTCTTGTTAATCAGAAAATGTTAAAGCGGAAGGTCACAGACGCCAATAGTTTGTTGATGATGTGGAGAGAAAGGAAGTGGGCTCATTATATTCAAAATTTTAAAATAAGTTTCTCGTGTTGCTCCGCTGCCAGCAGGCCTAGACAGGACCCCAACGAAGTCACCTCAAGAAATCACAAACATTGCTCCGTTGCCAGCGAGCCTGGTCAGTACCCCGGCGGAGTCATTACATTACCTCTCTGCGCAGGAAGCCTTTCTCAGTCCTTTACCCTTATTATTATTATTATTATTATTATTATGTGGTTGTAGCACTTTTTTGCATGTGCTCATGGCACTTATTTGCATGGGTGGATGAGGGATCCTGACTTATTTTACGGGCAAGAGAGGTTGTTTCTTGTTTGAAAAAAACTGAAAGATATTCTGATTTGGGTTTTCCCTCATGCCAAGCCTTCACCCCATCTCCCACCCATAGGAGAACTATGAAAACAAATCATTAAGATATTCAAGACTAAGTCGGGCACAAGACTTAGGTTGCGGATATAGGCCATTCAAACTCGTTATGGTTCCCCACAAGCACCGGCTCCTATCTCCCTGGCTAATGAATTTAGACTCATAGGAATTATTGTGAGAACGTGACTTTGATGACCCGTTCTAAGAGAAGCTTCCTCTTGAGGTAACCATCGCAACCTCACACAAACAATGGAGTTAGGGTTTCAGCAATCAGGGAAAAAACAAGTAAGAAAGATAATCAGGATTTCAATGCATGCAAAGAGGTAAAAGCAATCCATCCAGCTTTAAACCCATGCAAGGGGGAGTAAGAAAGCTAGTCTGGGCACCGAGCGTCTTAAGACCCCAAGTTCAATGAGGGCTCACGCAATGGTATGCAATGTACGGAAAATTTCACACCTATCTCAACAACCAGTGCAAATGATGCGAGGAAGAAAGCGTACAATGTGACGCAATAGATGAGGTTTATGACGCAATGCAATGCCATATGCGAGACAGATCAACTAGTTGCAAGTTGAAAAAAACAAGGCAAAGAACATGCAATGATTATTTGAATAGTATGCAGCAACAAGCAAACTGAAAAAGAAACGAATGAAAAATAAATAGAAAATTATAATGCATAAAGTTACTGACCGTAAGAGAAGACATTGAACATAATTTTAAACCATAAAGAAAAACTTTCGCAAGTAGACCTAATTAACAACTTGAACTAACAAACTTTATTAATAGATCCTAGCTAGCCTAAACCTAAAACCCTAGTTTAACCAAAGAGGCGGCCGGGATATGTGAAATCATATTTCCAGTGCAGCCACTGCATTAGTTCCCGTCCTGCAAGAACAACAACGTTCGCAATCAGAGCCATCATACAAAATTGTGCACCAACAAAAAGACTTACCTAAAGAGCATTTGCAACAACAAGAAGGTCATGGCTACTTACCAGAGAATGTGCCAGAATGGATTGTTCAAGTTGAATTTCATTTTCATCCTGATGCATAGAAACATGTACTTGAAACCTAAAATCATCTATAAATGACACACATCCATGCATGTACAACCATAAATCCGACGAAAGTGAGGTAAAACATTTCCTATTTGCAGGCATATTCATCGGATAGGGTCTGTCAAACCAACCAAGAATCTCACCATGATGTTGATGATTATCAATTTGATAGAAAATAAAAATAGGCATCAGCCAGGTGAATTTGAGATGCTTGTGAATCCACTTGCATAAACCCTAATTTTGAAAACCCTAGTTTGAAGTTGTCCCTAGGTTTCGTCGAGGATGTGAGGATCTGAAGTAACCTTCAACGGAGGATGAAATGCCTCACCGTCCTGGACAAACTCTGGACCTTCGAGCGGGGGGCTTCCAAACTTTGATAGTTTCGTGAGATCAACTGGCAAACGGATGTGATCATTATTTGTGGTGATTAGACAACTGTCAGTGGGCTCATTATTAATTTTTCCAAATGTTTGCGAATTGACAAATTGACAATCCAATGTATCAGATTCTTTAGATTTCCCGGGATGGGGTGAATTGACCAGAAGATTTTCAAGCAATAGAGAGGTTTGCAAGACATCACATTCGTGTGCCTGAATGCAACTGGTAATGGATGGACAACAACCAAAAATATTAGAGATAATGGCCGGTGTTTTCCTTCCAATGAATAAATTAGGGTATATCGGTTGTTGCATAGCGGTTGTTCGGGAATAGAAATTTGTGCTCAGGGAAAGATCACTCGAATGGAAGGTTTTCCCAGAGGAGCTGACATCCGACGTGGTTATGCTGAGAGGAGTGTGATACATGGGAACTATAATTTCAAAAACCTTACCTCGAGAAACCCTAGTCTGACTTGTTTCAGGGGTCTCATCAGGATCGTAAGAACTTGAGATGACTGCCAGCAGAAGCTTAATTGCTTTGATTTCCTGATGGGTCTTTGAATCATCACAAAGCAGATCATCGAATTTCGATGGCTTCATATGGTCGACAGATAAATACGAATGACAGTTCTCATAGGCGTGAGTGAATATGTTTTCAAATAAGTAGTGATCATTGGAGCCATCAATTTGATCAGGTTGGGTACCTGGCATGTTAGGTTCCCCTTGGGTTAACAATTGGAATGGATAGGCAGTCACTCTTTTGGTTATTTAAATATTGCGGATGAAAAAGATCAAACACAAGAGATTCATCAAATTTTTAATGCGATTAGGAAACACCACTCGCATGTTCATGATTGTCGTCAATACTAGTATAAGACAGTTTTGAATGACCTGAAGAAATTACTGGTGTGGCCAACTCAAGAAATAAATCAGGGAAAAATGAAAGAAATGATTCAGATGCGGGGGTATCAACCATACAAGGACCTTCATCTCGCACATCAGTGTCATCTGGAGAGGCCAATGATTTCGCATGCCCATCACGGTCCAATGATTTTGTATGGAAATCAACTTTATCTGGGACAAGACTCAATTTATTATCAGTATGTGAATGAGATTTAGGATTGTGCCCAGGTAAACATTCAGTGGAATCGAGACAGGTTTCATTAACAGGGAGAGATGTTGGGCCAATATGGTTTTCAAGCTTCGATTTGACAGGGTGCGTGAAAGATTCAAAGGTCGTACGATAGGTTTTATTTTCTTGCACACGTCTATCATTACTCAAAACTTTTGCGACCACAACTCCATTATACGACAATTTAGGAGGAGGAATAGGAATGTCACAAATAGTAATACTCTTCTTGGAGGCCTGAATGTGTTCTGGACTTGGGGAGATAGACAACGAAACATTAGGGACAAAGTCTGAACAACTGGAAAATTGAGGGTCATCACAGCAAACACTAAGATCAGGCTTGGTTACCAATTGAAATTGTTCAAGGGAAACAAAAAACACCTATCGAAATTGTTCAATTAAATACATCCAATAGACATCCCTTTCAAGGAACTCAAAACAATAATGAAAAAATCTAATAGAGAACTCCTCCAGAGATTCTTGAGGTTCCATTCTGATCTCATTTAACTTTATTAATACATTTTGAAAATCGTACCTGTGAAAATCTTGTTGTAATTCACCGGCGAGTTGCTCAAACGAATGGATGGAAGCTGCCAGCAATGTGCGGCACCATTGCTTAACGCGACCTTTGAGAGTGAGGGAGAAAAGCACACAAGCCAACTCCTCATCGTCAATTTCGTAACACTCACAAAACTCACAGAAATTCGAAAGGTGCTCGGTTATGGAAACTCTGTTCTCACCATCGAATTTTAACTGGGACAAGTGATACCGAGGTTCATCGGGGATTGAGCATCGAGAACCAGATAAATCCGATAAACATCTCGAGATAATGATTTGGGGATGAGCCATTACATATATGAGACTAACTGCATGCTCTAATGGCTTAGCTTGTCATCTGGCCCTCCTTCTAGTGCCAATTTTGTTGATGGGAAAAATTGTACTGTCAACAACAAGGGGGTCTCCCCAGTGAAAGGTCCCAATTAAACCTCACACCATTTGGGATAGGAGCCCCATCTGGTATGTGGGCCCTGGTGCCGCCATAAGTGTTTCCACTCTTGGTTGTCGGATGAGAAGATGATGGAGAAGAGGAAAAGGTGAAATGACCAATTAGTGAAGCAAAATCAGCCCAAGATGAACGAACCATAAACAAAGATATAAGCAATTATAAGCAACAAAATAAAGGGGGGTACGCCGTGAATGGGATCAGTGAGCCGAAAAACCAGTTAAACATACATGAAAGAAAACATGCCATAAGTTAACTGCAAAGTAGTTCACAATAGATCACCGACGTGGCAAGGAAAAAATAAGCATTGATTCAAGAGAAAACGTACATACAACCACTGTGAATTAGTTTATAATCAATTGCATGCATGAAAGCATCTGCACAACATAGTGAAATATTAGACATCTAGTACTATCACCACAAACAAGTACGTGAATCCGTGTCGGAAAGAGAATATATTATTAATGCTGCTGCAACGTCAAATACATGTTTACAACTCGTCAAAACCCAAAAGTGGAACATGGGATATTCATCTCAATGCATGATACAAAAGCCATAGCCTCGCTACCTCTATCTCTACTTGATACCAAGAGCTGAGTGCCTTTAGCTCACAAGCACCAATTCCTCTCTCGTACTAGCTTCAATTGCCGAGCTAAAAGTCCTTTGATCGATTTCCCGAAGTTGTATATATAGGCTGAGATGTCCTTTTGAGTTTCCCTTGACTCTTGGTCATCCTGACTGTTGGGCTAGCTTGCAACTTGGTCCATTTGCGACCTATGACCCAGGGGTTACTTGCGACCTGCGACCTGGCAACCTCGGCGAAGATAGAAACTACTAAAGGGTTGCATAGTCACATTTGAGGCTGGTTCGCATATTGCTTTCCTGCTTGAAGAATGCGACCCTGCGACCTATGGAGATCTACGACTTGAAAGGGTCGCATAGTCGCATTTGAGGCTCGGTTGAACATTTCTTTCATGCTCGAATATTGTGACCCTGCGACCTGTGGAGATCTGTGACTTGAAAGGGTCGCGTAGTCGCATTTGAGGCTGGGTCGCACATTTCTTTCATGCTTGAAGATTGCGACCCTGTGACCTGCGTAGATCTGTGACTTGAAAGGTCGCATAGTCGCATTTGAGGCTGGGTCGCACATTGCTTTCATGCTCGAACATTGCGACCCTGCGACCTGCAGAGATCTGCGACTTGAAAGGGTCGCATAGTCGCATTTGAGGCTGGGTCGCACATTTCTTTCCTGCTTGAAGATTGTGACCCTCTGACCTATGGAGATCTGTGACTTTAAAAGAGGTCGCATAGTCAGGGAGTCGCATCGATCGTTTCTCTGAGGTATTTGCAACTCAGCAATCGGTCGCAACGAGCTAATGGCCGCACTACAAACTTGACTGCATTTCTTCTTGTGAGGCACTTTCCCTCCAGCCCAAGCTTTTGCTGGTAAAGTACATAGGCAACTTCGGTTTGGCGACCTTCGTTAATGCTCTACCTCTAGTGTTTGATGAGCCGGTAGCTTTAGCCACTACCCACACTTTCCGCACTAATAATCGACAAAGAAGGGCCTCCAAGTAAATTAGAACATGATGGTTGTATTTGCGAAGATGCAGATGGTGTGGTGACAGCTAGTGGGCAAGTACTCCTGAACGAGCAACCTTTATGATCTGTCCATGCAATAGCCAAGTAGTTGTGCTGCACTTTGGCTACAAGTTTTATTTTATTCATAAATACCCTTGTCCATTGGGCAGAATTGGAGGATAGCTTTCTTGCTGCTGTTTTTGTGCCCTTGGAATTTATACCTTTGTATATAGCATTAAAACCTCCCTCTCTGATTTTATTATCTCCATGAAGCCCCCCTCGTTACTTTTGTCAATGTGTCCAAGTTAAAACTATTTGGGGGTTGAACAACGATCCCGATCTAGAGATGTCATCCTGCCTTCTCGAATCTCCAATGTGGTGGTGATATTATCGGGTATATCTTTCATGGGTTAAACCTGCATGAAGTATTATAATATCAATTAGTTCACAGTTACCCTTTTAGAGAATGATGTCCCCACAAAAATAATTTACATGGGACCATGAGCTTGGTAGATAGAACACCTGAATGATCTATGGTGAAAGTGCTTCTAATGGACATACTTAATACACAGAAAAGCTTCCATTTGAGTGTATGCATAATGATCCCCCCACACATGGTGTGGCTGCAACAAAAGTATCTCGTCATGATGGTGAGAAGGTTTACGACGGACTGGGAATAGGTCATGGGGATGTCACTCACTATAGGCCGGGTCAAAACCCTAATTGCTGAGTGAGTAGAGGGGGATTCGAAATTTTGAATATACCGAAAATTTTGGGTGGTGTTGTAGCAGCTACAACACTCCCTTTTTTCTCTGGTGAAATCTTGCACTAATCTGTGGAGGAGATTGCCAAAATCCTTCCCATCACCTTCTTCCGCCATTGGAGATTTCCTTTATCCTCCTCCTCTGGAACACAATTTTTTTTGTCGGATGTGAACTCTGAAACAAGTCGAATCTGGTATTGCGATTGGAAGAACTTAGAAAACGACCACCATAGCAAATCTGAGAAAATTGTCATTCGAGAACCTTCTGTTTCTCTCAATCCAGACCGAATTTGGAAAAACTGCTTAAGAAAAGACTGAATTGGTTCATTTTTCACAAAACCCATGTCTCGGATTTTCAAGTTTCATCTTCATTTGCCCGAAATATCCAATGCAAAACCGTCACTTTTTATCGCACCAAATTTCTTCGTTCTTTGTTTTTGTATCTCTCAGAGAACCTTCCGTTTCTCTCAATCTAGACCGAATTTGGAAAAACTGCCCATTAGAAAACTGAATTGGTTAGTTATACACAAAACCCATGTCTATGATTTTCAAGATTCATCTTCATTTTCTCGAAATATCCAATGCAAAACCGTCACTTTTTATCCCCGCGAATTTCTGCGTTCTCTATTTTTGTATCTCCTTGTCCAGTTCGTAATGTTTTCTCTAACTTTGGGTGTCATAGACCGGTTGTTCCATAGGCTAAGCTAACTCTGTGAGCTCTGATACCACTGTAATATTCCAAATAAGAAAATACAGTAATACAAAACACAATAAACTGGGAACTACAACAATATGAAAATAAACTGAAAATACCATAAAAATAGACAGAACAACTAAGCCATTTTATTAATCAAGAGGTGAAAACAATACAATAGTGCTTCAAGATAGATAGCACTCAAGCCAGCAAAAGCAGGTTGGAATGGCCTCATGCTCTCCCACTGAAAACACTGCTCTCTGCTGCGCTGCCCTGTTGGAAATGTTGTTGGTGGGTGAATAGGACTGTGTAGATGAGGGTGCTTTGGTGCTCAAAAAAACCTGGGATTTAGAATCTGAATTCTATGGAAAAAACCCAGAATAACCCAGAAAGGATTTATGGATTTCCTGACCTCGAAAAATCAGCCTCCTAGGGTTTGCAATGCATAACTGCTAGGTATGCAAATATATGGGTTGAACTGAAAGATAGAATAGCTACAAGTACTCCCGAGCCCAGCTATTGAAGAGTTGATCCCTTCAATGGATTCCAAGCGGAAATGCTATGGAATGTCACCCTCTTCTGATGAACTCTGCTACTGGACTACGTAAATCACTGAGTGACTATGCAACACTAGAGGGTCTGCAAGTGGCCTGAATGCCGGATGATGAGATCAGCTCACATGGACAACAAGAATCCTCTCCTGAGTAGGCACTCGAAGTACCCGAGGATGAGGTTGGAATCTTCGCTCAGAGGCACGCTCGTGCTAAACAACACTGCAGACTCGGCTAAATAGCTCAAGCGTGCTCAAGTTGTGAACGACAAGAAAATAATAATAATCCAAAATTCTCTTTATGGTTGCTCTCACCCCCTTCTTATACTTGTGGAACCCTCACACCCCTGGGCCCACATCATAAATGCGCTGCTCTCTTGGTCCTTATCCTCCACATTGACTGCGTTGTTCACTTGGCCTCTTGGCCCCCTCCACTACTGCATTGTTCTACTTTCACAGTGGGGAAGTGGTTTTATTCTACTAAAGGGATTTATGGGTCCCTCTACCCTCTTATTCATCTATTTAATTAAGGAAAGCAAAAAATAATATTCTAATTAGATAAAAGCTAATTATGAATATTACACTTTCATATGAGTCTCGATGCTAACAGAGAAACAGAGTTTGAAGAAAGGATAGCTACAACTCGGTCCAGTATTGGGTGCAGAATTGATGACTCAATGCCATAAGGTCTAGGTGGATCTACATTGGAGAAGAAAGGTTACCTCAAGAGGAAAGTCAAACTATCTTGAAGACTAAGAGGCTAAAGGTAATGTCATCATCTTCAAAGGTTATAATACAAGTTTCATCT
Source organism: Pinus albicaulis (assembly GCA_034641835.2). Taxonomy (NCBI): domain Eukaryota; kingdom Viridiplantae; phylum Streptophyta; class Pinopsida; order Pinales; family Pinaceae; genus Pinus; species Pinus albicaulis. The sequence goes on along the minus strand of CM076575.1, from coordinate 498,786,243 downwards.
TATCTAAACAAGAACCACTTCTTTATCCTTGAAGAAGGTCATCCAAAGAAGCAGTAATCTCCATCAAAAAAAGGACTTGGATCTAAATATGTTGAAGAAAAAAAATTTTCATCTGGAGCAATCAAGCTGAAGACTTTATCTTCACTTGTTAAGTAAGTATCTTTTATTCTATAATCAAATTTAGTAAAATGGCTTTGTTTTTGCAGAGGTATCTATAAGCTAGTTGGGTTACCAAGATTCCTTGCACGAGGAGGATAGACACATTCCTCGAAGAAAGTAAAGTCATGAAAAGTCTCCAAAGGTCAATATTTATCTGAATACATGGAAAGGGGATAGAAGGGCTCAAAGGATTCTTATAAAATCATTCAAAGGCTAGAAGATATATATTCTCTGAAGAAGCAATAATTAGAATCTCGATTATGAGATCTGAAAGAAATGATAAAATAATATTCATCACTTTTCTAATGGGCAAGGTAACAAATGACTATGGGACTAGAAAGTTACCTTATCTCACAACTTGTGGCTTCTATGCTAAATAGAAGAAGATAAGTTGAGGATGAAAATGTTGAAATTTAAAAGATTCAGACATTACGGGAAGATAGCTCATATCATTGGAAAGGATGGAGGAAGCTGAAGAAAGGAAGTACAAGGAAAGAGGGAGTAAAAAATCTTTACTATGGTTAAGATAGTCTCCCTCACAAAATATATTTTCATGGCTCCTAAATCCTGTATAAGAAATGACTACAGTAAATAAATGAGGTGTGACATCGTGAAAGCATTAAGAAGCTCTTGACATCGCCATGGAAATCATGGAGAACAACAAGAAAAAAGTTCATGGCAATAAAATATGAAAGATATAGCTCTTGGGAACCTCATTGGAAAAGTTATTCAGGATAATGCTCCTCACACATCGAAAGGAAACATTTTCCAAGATAAGGATATTCAAGATCCTCAAGATTCTTTGATGGAATGCTCATAGAAGGATTCACCGATCTAGAGAGGAAGTAAGTATTTCATCAGGAACTCCAACTTGTGGAGTTCATGAAATGATGGTATGATGACATAAGAATCAAATCAAGGATTTGAAGACACTTCAAACAAGGAAGCTATTGAAATAATAATAGATGACCTAAAGTTAATTGAGGTACATATGCTTGTATTTGATATTATAATGTCATGTCGTATGGTTGTAGGTAACATTGATCACTACTTCTATCCTGAGAAGCATGATCAAAGTAAAGGGATCTCCTCCTCTAAAAATATTTCGAGAGGAATGGTTCACACTAGATGAAATCAACATACTATACTATCATATGAAGTACGAGATGATTGGCAACTATTAAGGAACTTTGATTGAAAGCTCCTCGGAACAAAATCGTGTGAAGAAACAAAGGAAGAGATCGTGAGAAGTGCAACCATGGTAAAGGCAATCAAAATCCACGAAGACCAAGAAGACTTGACTAGGAAGTCTCCCGGAAAGATATGGAAACTCTGATGGAAAAGATGGAGACCCTTGAGAATACATATCTTTGGGAGATGTGTCAACATATTTTAAGGATGTTGACACCTATAGTAAGATGTTAGGATGAAAGATCATCACTAAGGTAATTTTTGATTTAAGTGTTCATATTTATAATTGAATAATATCTGGATGAGCTTATGTAGGGATGCCAAAGGGAAGTATATATCTTCCACAATTGACAACCATATGGAAAGATGAAAGATCCTTGGAAGAAATATGGTTAGAAGGAAAGCAACATGACATGAAGCTAGACCATATGAGAAGACTAACATATCACTTTATAATAATATGAAGACATGACTCATGGATGAAAGTGATGGATGATTGTGCCCTATGAAGAGATACCAAAGATGAAAACTCCTCAACAAAGAAGAAACTCATGACATCGAAGGAAGGAGTTCTTTAGAGCAAATGGGTGTCCCATTATTCACACCGATGAATCTGCTACAAGTCCCTGATTAAGAGGGAGCTTGGGTACATTCCTTTATGGAATGGATTGTTGAAAATGCAACAAGATGATGGAGCTTAGTGAAATGAGGCGCCTTCACTAAGTGGGCCCACGAGGCTATTTTGGCAAGTCTAGGCCTTGACTATATATCTGTACTGACTTATAGACATAGTCCTGGGAGTTGCGGTATGCTATTCTTGGATGATTGGTCAGTTTGGATGATTGGTCAGTTGGTAAAAATAGATGGACCTCTATTTTTAGACATACAGGTCGAAGTCTATTTTTAGACTTCCTGTCTAAAAATAGGTCAGTCAAATATTATTAACCCTTAATAATATTTGGACTATAAACTTCAGTTTATCTTCTTGCAGCACTTCAGTTGGAGCTACGGATGTGGCCCATGTAGCTGACAAAGGAATTACGCTATTCCTGGGGGTTTGGTTGAGCTCATGCATGATGGACTTCAGTTAGACTCATGTGGCAGAGTCTTGGTGGAGTTGATTAAGGAGTTGATGGAGATTGTGTTCCGGTTAACTAGTTGAACTAGTTGTATTTAGTTTAATTGGCTAATACACTAGAGATGAGTGGGGTGAATTAAATATTATTTAATCAACTAATTATTAACTCATTATTCAACTAAAGAACACATCAGTTGACTGCAGTGCATGGACAATTCAGTGAAGACCAGTGGAAGAGGTAGATGAAAGGGTGAGTTTGCTATTAGTTGTGACATTAGTTGTGCATGAGATTTGCACAAGCATTGGAGGAGATTGCCCATGAGGATTGCGCAGTTGAAGCCAAGGAGATTCAAACTTGGATCTCTCATTACACCAACTTGGATTGCGCAGTAGAGGCAGGCAAATAGTGGATGAGTTTTGAACCTGTGACTTGTTCAAAACTGAGCTAGTTTGTGTGTAACTTCTGGAGATAGTACTGAGTACTTGTGAGGAGTATTGTACTATGTATTGTTACATGTTCTCTTCTATTATAATATACAAAATAGCTGGGGGTTTTCAGCTATAAGCTTTCCCCATTACATATTGTGTTTATGTGCGCATGCGACTGTTTCTATTTCTGCAAATTGATGATCAATTGTAGAAGAGGTTATGTGTTATGCATGAATTCGAATTAGTGTATGACCAGGATAATCTCAGTGGATAAATCTTCATTACTCAGCAAATTTATACATGGAATGGATTGGTTATCCATAGTTAAGAGGGAGTGATAGTTGTGGTTCTATATCTCATGTGTCATGCACTAGAACAGGACTAACAATGGTAAGTCTCAGTGAAGACCATGAGGAGAGAATGGGATAGACATATCATTTTGGTATTCACCTAGGAAGACAGAATGGAGGATTGGGTAATCATTTGGCATCTGATACTCTTTGAGGATGTGTTAGGGTATCCAAGATAAGAGTAGTCATGGAAAAACAAATATTATTTTAGGTTTGTGAATCCAAGCTAAGAATAGTCTTGGAGATACCTAGAGAGAACTCGGGTGGAGTATGATCCAAGAGAGACAACGATTAAGGTATCTATTGATTATTGGTCCCGCCAACATTGGAGCTCGAGATCTCGTGGAGAGATGGAGCTGTTAGTCGAGGCCTTGCACTATGACATTGTTGATTGATATGATGCTATATAGATGGGTTACCAATCTGATTATTCTTATTAGAAATTATTCATATTGAGAATGACCAAGTACCGTTATGAATACCTCCCTAGTTAAGACGGAGTGTTGAAAAGTGTAACTAGGTTTGGTCTTCATAATGACATGTAATTATGTAATGAAGAGACAAAGATAATAAAATGTATTTTTTATAATACTTACACCATGGGTTTCATGAGCAAGGAGATTTTACTATAGGTCAAAGAATTCTTCTTGATGTCTTTAGGTATTTGTCATATTGTCAAGATAATTAGAGTCATGTAAATGAAGTGATGTTATACTTATAAAATGTCTAGAAAGTCCTCCAAGACAAACACAGTTCTCCTCCTTGATGTCAGCCTAAAAGATGCACTATACATTCATGTCGGCTCACAAAAGTTAATTGCATTGGTTCATTTGAAAAGGTAAGCTTAATAGCATGGTCGAACCACTATAAACAGGTTTTTAGGCACCTCACATTACAATAGCAGAAAGACTCACATATCTATTAGATTCTTGAGCTAGATCACAGAAGGTGAGTTCAGACTAGCGCACAAATTTTGGTCTACACTACAGAAGACAATTTCAGATGGATGCAAGGCTCGGTTGGGTACATGAAGGAGATCAGGAATAGGTCTCGAACCTCTCACAATAACTTTATATTGGACAATACTCTCAGCACAATACCTATGGCTTGGTGACTTCACAATGATGTAGTGATGTGGCTCAGTGATACAATAATGTGAATTGGTGATGTGATACTACAACGTTAGACTTCAGAGCTATTTCTATCATGTTGTTATGGTACTTCAATCTAAGCACAATGTTACACTCTTGGTAACAAGGATGAAAATCCCATTGATGATACCAATGAAGGTATACATTATGCTTCCTGTGTGAAAGAAGAAGATGGAAAGAAAAGAAGACAGTCAAGGGAACCAGTGTCTTGGTCTTGGAGGGGATAGATAGGTTAAGGGTCATGGTCTTAGTATTCATCAATTGGAATCTCTATAAGAATAATTTGATGCCGGTTTTCCTCTCAAAGAGTGAGAGGTTTTAGCCCTGGCTTGCAAACCTAACTATTGTGTCTCTTGTGTATTTGATAATTGACTTGATGAAGATCATACTAATCTAACGAAGATAATATCTAAGAGAAAGAAGCATGAATTAAATCACAAGTAATTATCATGAAGAGAAATTTTTAATAAAATCCCTAATTTCTCAACAATACTTTTCTTATTGTTGCCCACATTAGTGTAGGAAAAATAGTTGCACAATTATAGAGGTATTGTTATTGGCCTCATATGAATGAAAATGTGTCAAGATATGTAAGAGGATGTTCTATGTATTCTACTATCAAGGCTAACAATAGAAAGTTTGGTTTGTATACTCCACTTCCTATTCCTTCTCGTCCTTTGGAAATTATTTCTATGGATTTTGTAGGGGGACTACCCATGACTAGGAAAGGTCATGATTATCTTTATGTCGTTTTGGATCGTTTAAGAAAAATGTATGTTTTGATGCCTTATAAGAAGCAATTTACTGCTGAACAGATTGCACATATGTTCTTCCAAAATGTATGGGTGAGTTTTGGGTTACCCATTTCTATTATTTTTTATCGAGATTCTTGATTTGTCAAGAAATATTGGTCAAGTTTATGTGAACTCATTGACACCAAGTTAAAGAAGAGCACATCATTCCATCCACAAACTCATGGGCAGACAGAAGTGGTGAACATAACAGTAGTACATCTCCTTTGTGGATACTGCAGCAAGCATCCTAAGGTTTGGGATGAACACTTACATTACATCCAACATGCCTACAACATATCCGAGCATTTTTCGATTCAAACCTCTCCATTTGAAGCATGTTTGGGATATTTACCAAAATCTCACTTAGATTTTATCTTTGCGAAAGATGTTGTGGTGGATTGACACAATGATATAGATAAGGCCAAGTGCTTCATTGAACAAATTCATTTGGTGCATTAGATGGTACAAGAACAGTTGGAGAAGAGTTAAGCCAAGAATAAGGAAAGACATGATAAGCATCGTGTTGACCACAACTTCCAGGTGGGAGATAAAGTTTGGATTTATATCAACAAGGAAAGGCTCTAAGGTGAAGGAAAACATCTTAAATCAATCAGATGTGGTCCCTTTAATATCTTGGAGAAGATTGGTAATAACGCCTTCCGATTAGATTTACAACCATACATGCAAATTTATGTTGTTGTAAACGTGGAAAACTTGAGATCATATGAGCCTCTTGTTATCACTCTAGTAATTATAAAGTTGTGAGATTTTGGTTTAAAGTCTAAGAACACTAGAGGTAACCATAGACCAACTTTTAAACTATAGGATCTAGCCTTCAGGTAGAAAGCATTATTACCTCTATATCCATAAATCACATAAGGTCCTCTCCATAGAAAATCGAATTTTCCATGTTTACCTTTGTCTTCTCTTCTTGAATCCCATTTTAACACTTTATCTCCAATGTAGAAATCATCTTCTTTAGTCTTTTTATCAAAAAATTTCTTTATCTTATCTTGGATAAATTGAAACTTGATACAAACTTCTTCCCTTGTTTGTTGCAAGTGAATAGTTTGATTGATCCTTCTTTGAATGTCATTTGTTTCAACTTGTAACTCTTGGATAATCTTCATTATTGGTACTCCTAAGGAAAATGGAAAAACAACATCCATTCCATAGACAAGCTGGTAAGGGGATGTACCAATAGATTTTTTAGTTGTAAGTCTATCTGCCCATAAGGCATTGACTAACTTCTTGTTCCAAGTTTTTTTGTTATCTTCCAGTAACTTTTTGATGATGTTTACAAGGCTCTTATTTGAAGATTTAGCTAGGCCATTACCTTGAGGGTAATATGTAGTAGAATGACCTAAAGTAATATGGTATTTATGGCAAACGTCAATCATTTTCTTAGATTTGAATGTTGTTGCATTGTCAATAATTATATTTTGGGGACATCCAAATCTTGAAAGAATGTTACTTTCTAAGAAGGAGATAATGGCAGTATCTGTGGCTTGCCTAGAGGGTATGGCTTCAATCCACTTGGTAAAATAGTCAGTGGCTGTCAAAATCCACTTGTGTTGGGCTGATGATGGGGGGTGAATTTATCCAATGAAGTCAAGACCCCATTTTTGAAATGGCATTTCTGCTGAGATGGGATTTAAGGGCAGGGGTAACAACTTTTTATTACCCTCAAATATTTGGCACTTGTGACAAGAGGTCACGTATTTTTTGACATCTGCAAACAAAGTAGGCTAGTAAAAACCAGCTCTCAGGATTTTTTCTACAGTAGTCTTCCAGTAGAGATGTCCTCCACAGTCACCTGCATGAAGTTCTTGTAATACTTTGTCAGCTTCTTCTTTTAACAAACAATTTAATAAAATCCCACTTTGATCTTTCCAAAAAAATACATTGTCTAAAATACAAAATCTTACTACCTTTAGCTTTAAGAATCTAGCTTTTGTTCTTGATAAACCAGGAGGAGATTGTAAGTTTAGTAATACAAATATAATATATGTATACCATGGTGAGTCTGGAAAGGCTTCACTGATCTCTAGATTCGCTAGCTCTTCCTGATCATCTATTTGGGCAATAAAATTTATGTCTAGGGCATGACAATTTGATTCGGCCATGAGTCTGGCTAAACCTTGACCTTTTATTAATTTTGTGGGTTTTATCTCTATGTCATATTCTAAGATAGTGGCAATCCACTTACCTCTTCTTCCATCAGTACCACCCTGAGTAAGAATGTCTTTTACTACAACATTTGGGACATAGACAATAATGTGAGAATAGAGAATGTAAACTCTGAAGTCTTTAATGTCCTTTACCAAAGATAAGGCTTGTTTCTCCATGATATTGTACTTCAAAGATGCATCTCTAAGTGTTATACTAAATAAAGGTATGGGTTGTTCATAACCCTGGTCATTTTTCTGCAGTAAAACTGCAGCAATGGTGTGTTCTTAAGCAAATGAAAAAAATGATGAAATCCTTTTGGAAATCAGGACTTATAAGGACTGGAGTTTTGGTTAAGGCCTGTTTGATGGATTCAAAATATTGTTTGGCCTCAACAGTCCATTTAAGGAACTGAATCTTTTTTGAGCATGTTGTTTAGTTCTCTAATTATCTCAGCTAAATTAGATATGAATCTTCTTAAAAAGTTAATTTTCCCTAAAAAGGCTTGTAACTCTTTTATGTTTCTTGATGGATTGATGTTAAGAATTGCTTCTATTCTTGTAGGATCTTTTCTAATTCCTTCCTTAGAAATTATGTGTCCTAGTAACTTGTCTTCTTCTACTCCAAATAAGGTTTTCTTAGGATTTAATGAGATGCCAAATTTTCTGCATTTTACAAAAACTTATCTAAGATGATCCAAATGTTCATAATCAATCTTAGAAAATATAGTTATGTCATCTAAGTAAATTACTAAAAAATCATGAATTTCCTTTGCAAAAGTTATATCCATAGCTCTTTGAAAGGTAGCCCCTGCATTCATTAAACCAAAAGGCATTTTTACATACATAAAAGTGCCCCAAGGAGTAGTAAAAGTTGTTTTGGCTTGATCCTTTGGTTGGACTAAAATTTGGTTGTATCCTGAAAATCCATCTAAAAGAGAAATCCTAGAAGATCCAACTACCCTTTGTAATATGTGATCCATTTTTGGTAAAGGATAATTATCTTTTAAGGATACTTTATTTAGATTCCTAAAGTCAACTCATAATCTAATCTCTCATGTTTTCTTTCTAGTTGGAACTAGGTTAGAAACCCAATTAGAATATCTGATTGGTGCAATTATATGTGCATCATACATTCTTTTAGCTTCTTTTTCTATTAAGGGTGTTGTAGCCTAATTCGACTCAGCTAAAAGACAAGAAAGGGTCTAAGAAATTCAAGGTTGTTGAGACATTTATATGGACAAAAGTCACCCAGGGATTCTTGTGCTCTTGTCTAAAGAGATGGTATCAACTATAAAGTGCAAGCATACACACTATTTAAATAGGGGCCTCAGACAGTCCCGATGGATACATAGGCCTACTAGTCCCGCGCTTTAATGATTCACGTTGTATGCACATGGATGAAAGGATGCCGAGTGTACCTAAAGAAAAATTTACGTTTCCACCTTGGAACTGGACTAAGATTATGCACAAACTACTATTGCTGGAAGTTCATCTTCAAGGCCAACACTCAAAAGAAATCACTCTACAGAGAAACATGGAATAGAAGAAGATGAACTAGAGTCTCGTAATCTATCAAACCTTGGTCTTAATGTTCTCGGAGGGGGCTGTCAAAGATTGGAAAAGCTGAGTTTAATATGATGCCCTGTAGTCACAAGTTTGGGCTTAGCATTAGTGGTTCAACATTGTAGGTTTTTTAAGGTCTTAGATTTACAGGGTTGTTATATAAGTGATCAAGGTTTTACAGCTGTAGGAGAATAATGCAAACAACTTGAGAATTGGAATCTTCGATTTTGTGAGGGTTTGACAGACAGAGGTATGACAACAATAGAAATTGGTTTTGAAAAGACACTAAAGGGCTTGGCATTGCAGCATGTGTAAGGATAACTAATAAAACTATGGAAGCTTTTGGAGTTCATTGTCACTCTCTTGGAAAATTAACCCTGGATTCTGAGTTTGTTAATGATGTGGGATTGTTGGTAATAGCTAAGGGTTGCACTAATTCAAATTATTTGCACTTACAGCATGTAAATTTTATATACAAAGCCTTAAAATCTATTCTTAATCGCATTTATCTGTGGGAGATCATATTTTCACATGCGTTTAAAAGTTGAGCAAGCATATTGATGCAAATAAAAATTCGAAATTCAAAAAACACGCATACTCTCAGGACAGTGAGTTTCGATTTCTTATTCTGGGAAAATGGAGAAAATTTTCAAAAATACGCAACATGGGTTTTTTGTAGAATATGCCCAATTGACTTCAGCGAGGAAATTGTTCAAAAATTCAAAGCAGTTTAAGAGATTTCGTCAGTTCTTCAAAGACAAGTTTTTCCATAAACGTCTTGCAAAATTGGGTTTGATTCATTCTATGAGAATTCGATTTGCATGATGACAATTTCCTTCTTAGATGATCACTTGGCATTCAGATGATATTTAAATAAAACTCAGTGCAATTTATATTGTAATTTGAGTTCATGAAATCCCAAGCTCAATGAGACTCTGCGTGAAAAAGAAGAGAAACAAACATGTCAAAGTTCTGCCATATCTCATAGAAATTTGTTATTTGGATCATTCGGCCTAGATCCAACAGTAATGCGGAAGCACAAGTTGCATGGAAATTATGAGATGTAGTGCCCCCGCAAAGTGGTTTGATCTAAACAAATGTTCGCTAATCGACGGTTATTTTTTAATGCGACATCACTGATCCTGGTTTCTGGAAACTACTGAAGTGCCTCCGTAAGCAGTTTATGGTTTTAATAGATGGCATATGCATATAAACAACCACAAGGACTCACACAAGGGATTATATCCGTTGAAACATTCATCCACGCCTACGCATTTATTATTTTAATTTTAAATTCTAACATCCATATATTTATATTGTGAAATTTGTAAAAGTAGCTCTTATTTGGGTTTTTGTAATTTTCAAAATAACGATTTGTAACTTACATATTTTAGAAAGATTAAAGAGATTTAACAGTTTTATAATTGTTAAAAGAATTAGTTTTGTAAGTTACACGAGAACAGTTAAGTGAGGAGGAGAATAAAAGAGAGAAAGAAAGACATTGGAGGGGTTATGAGTTTTGGACCTTTGGAGAACTGCAATTTTGTGTTGAATTTTCTGAAAATTAATGAAAGAAGATCAAGTTTCTGGCACCTGTTGATGTTGATGCGTTTTTCTAGTTTCATTATGTATTTATTCTTCTGTGAATGAAGTGAAGTAATGTAGCTGCAGGTCCCTTTTTACAGTTTGCAAGTAAGAGTTAAATGTCCTTAATGTGCGCTCCTTCACTCCAACTATTTTCTCTCTATAAAGTTCTTTCTGAGATTTATAATGATAGATTCTATTATACAACATATCATTTTAAGTTTCCATTCCATTTTCTTCCATCCATTTCAAGTAATATCAACAGATTACGACATTGTGAAATCTTTCATTATATCAGATCATTGAGGGTTATGAATATTAATTTCCAAAGGTACTTAACGAAGACTATCTGACATCTTAATATTGTGACATATTTATAAATGTCTCAAGCACTTATTCCTTACCACAGCCAAGGGATTGTTTCTTGAGGTACAACAAAGGGCATCAAAATAGGGTTGATTCTCCTTAACTTTTGTCTAAAGGGCTTTTGATCTTCTTTTATAGGAATTTTATGTTGAATTATGTTGGTGTCATAGGATTTAAGGTCCTCATAACTCCAAGCAAAAACATCTTGGAATTCCTTAAAAAGAGCAATATATTTTTCCTTTTCTTGTTGAGGTAAGGCTTTGGAAATTTTGATCATTTTGGGTTTCAGTTCTGTGCCTATGTTGCATTCCTCGATGTCAGATATAAGTGGCTCCATTTTGGGTTTTCTAGCAACATCATTTGAGTCAAATAAATCCTCCAAAGGAGTTAAACCTTTTGGTAAGAAATTATCTTTGAGATTTAATATTTCAGATTCATCATCAATTATCTCATCAATTTCTACTCTCTCTAATTTATCTATATCTGATTGACTGAATTTAGTTGGTCTAGCAAACTTTACTTTATTTACATCTACATTATTCAAATCTATTTCACTATCTAAATATTGTTCTATGGTACAATCAGTGTCTATTTTAAAGTTCCGAAATTCACCTTCATTATTCATAAAATGATAAATTTGTTGATCTTGTGAAAAAATATGCCAATATTTGAGGTTATCTGGGATTATTGGTCTGTGCTTTACTTCTGTAGTATACATATTATTAGGCTAAAAAGGTAAATTACAAGTGCTAGAAAAGGTTGCTAAAGAATGTGCTTGTAAATTTTGCCTTCTTGGTATTGCAAAGAAATTACATTCCAATAAATCATCAATCAAATCTAGTACAGTCTCTCTATATCGGCCTAATCTATGATTGTAAACAGAATATTCACCTTTAATTTGTTTTAAAATCAACTCTGGGTCTCCCAATATTGCTATTCTTTTTCCTCCTAAATTTCTAATAATTTGGAGTCCTAAAATGAGGGCTTCATACTCAGCCATATTGTTTGTGCATTTGAAATTTAGTCTGAAAGCATGGCCTTTTGCATGATTTTTCTCTATATTAGTTATCCATACTCATGCTCCTGGTCCTAACTTGTTTACTGAGCCATCAAAATCTAAATGCCATAAAGATTCATGAAAGATATTATCATTGTTTTGTGTTTTCTTTTCCTCCCTTAGTTCAGTCTTGATTTCATTACTAGTTTCCGCATTACATAGGATGAATGAATCTAGGTCAATAGGTGTGGTGTAAATTGGGTAATTTATTGACCTTTCAACACTACTCACCATATATTTCATTAATGTTTCCCTATATAACTTATTAGGTTGACTAAAAATTGATATAGTAGCATAAGACATGTCCAATTGTAGAGATCCATGTAACTTTGCTCCCTATGAACGAGATAATAACATTCCATATTTAGGTGGGATATCAGCTACTACAATGTCCATAAGCATACTCTTACCAGGATATTGAACTAGTGTTACACATAAATATTTGATTAAACCTAGGCATTTTACTTTGCTTGAGTCAAATGAAAATAAATCTTTATAAGGCCTTGTAATGTCTAAGTTCAAGGTTTCCATTATAGCTTTGGGCATTTAATTATGTGAAGCTCCTGAATCTAACATTGTGTTGTGTAAGATTTGATCATGAATGGTTAAAATGATGTAAAATGGAGGAACTGATCTATCTTGATGCTTTTCATTTACATCTGGGTCAAAAATCAACTCTGGTTGATCATCGTTCAAGTTTATGGAGTCTTCTCCATCATTTATGTTTAATGTTTTAGTGATGGTTGATTTATACAAATCATGTTTTACCAATTCTGTTAAAGGAATTGGTATTTTTAACTTTGCAATTTCAGTTTGTATGTTGAATGAAGGTTGAGATTTACTTATTTGAATTAACTCTTCTTTGGTAACTGTAGTTTGTGTTGGTTTATCTTGTTTTTCTACAGTTATATTTTCACTTTCAATTTGATTTTCTTGTGTTTTACTACTCTTTGCTTTATTTTCAGGAGTGGTTTGTGAAGCAGTAGATGTTTTTCCATATTTTGAAGTGTCATAAGCTGTTTTTGTAGTGGCAGCTTTTGGATCAACAGTGTTTGTTTTAGGATCTAAGTTTGTTGTTTTAGCATAATTAGATGCTTTTGCAGCAGTAGATTTTTGTGAATCTTTTGTAGCTTGAGCAACTTCATCTGTTATGTCAACAATCTTTGGACTTGGTGAAATTTTGGGGCTTGAAACTTTGTGGGATGAACTAGAGTTTTGCCTATTTTCCCTCGGGAGAATTTGCAGAAATTTTTTTATTGGGGCTTCTACTGTTTTCTTGTTTTCATTTTGAGGAGTTTTCTTAGTAGAAGGTTCAATATTTTTCTTAATCCTAAGGTTATATTTCTTATGAACTTCGTTTATGGCAAAATCATAACCTTGTTTAAAATCGAAGGATTCACCTAAATCTAATTAGAGTTGTTGGAGTTCAAATAACTCTTTCTCTTCCTGTGTGAGAGAGATAGTGTTATTATCATCTATTCCCATTAAATTTATGGTATCCTCATCCTCAACATTGTTTTTAGAACTGTCAGCATAGTTCTCCTGAAATGGAGGTCTTATTGTTTGGTCTGAGACTGATTCTTTTGCTTTTCTTGTTGGGATTTTTGATTTGCTGTTAATTATCCCATTGAGGTCTTCTTTCTATGTTATCTAACCTATCCATCATTCTCTCTAAAGTCTTAGCTAACATATCTATTTTGGTGTTTGAACTAGAGGTTTCTTCCTTCATAGTTACTCTCCTCTCATTTCCTAATCTTGCCTTTTTAGCTAGAATGTTTACTTCTACACCTACAACATCTGTTTGCATTCTTTCCAAAGTTTCCGGATTTCTTTCTCTTAACTGATATGCCATGTCAGTGTCAAATCCATCTGGGAACTTGAGTAAGACAGAGTCAGGAGTGGGTTTTATATTTGCAGGAATTGAATTGTAAACACTGTTATATCTAGTGCAGTAATCTTGTACTGACTCATTGGGAGCTCTCTTCATTGCATCAAATTCGGACAATATTTGAAGGGGGGTTTTCTTCTTTTCCCTTTTATTTAAAAATAATCCATGGAAAACAACTAAATCATCTATACTACTTACAGTAAGACCTTTGAACCATTTCTTGACTTCTCCTGTTAATGTTTGAGCAAACAACCTCATTTGTACATTTGAATCATCTATCTCATGGAGTTCAAAGTAATCTGTCATTTTATTTATATATTGTTGTGCAGTATATTGTGTACTAGCATCAAACTGTGGTATTTTACTTTGGTAATCTTGGGGCATGTCATGAATTTGTCCTGGAAGAACTAGGGGAGCATACCTGGCAACCATAGCTTGAATTCTAGCTTGGCTAGGAGGTAAAGTGGAAGTGCTTGGGGCTGAACTAGAAAAAGCAGTGAAAGAACTAAAAGATGAAGTAGAGGTACTAGGGAATGAAACTAGAATATATGAGGAACTAGTAGGAAATGAGAATGATGTGTTTGAAAAAGTGGAAGGTAAACTAATGGATGAAATGGATGTAGGGGATAAGGGAAATAATATTATAGGTTGTAAGCGTAATCTAGGACTAAATGGATCTGTAGATTGGATGGTAGTAGAAACTATAGATGATGTAGTGGTATCTGAATGAGGAATAGAAGGTTTAGATGTATATGCTAACAGTTGGGCTACTTCTATGGTCTCATCAATTTCTTTAAGAATAGTAGCATTAATCTCTTCAAGTTTGTCCTGATTTATGACTTTCTTTAATTCAGATTCTACTGTAATAGTTTTATGTTTTGCTTCCAAAAATGAAATAAAAACAGGGTCTAAAACAACAGTACTTAAATTACTTTCAGATTTTATTTTGAACAAAGATTTTTCAAATTTCAAATCAAACTCTATATCTTGCAAACTTACTAACTCTTGTGGTAATGAATTGACTCTTATTAATGAAATTTTAACATCTAAATCTGCTATCTGTTTTTTCTTTTTGCCAATTCTATCCGAATTGTCCACTATAACAACAGGTTTTGGATCCGGGTTAGACCTGGTATAATAAACTTTCCTAGAAGCCAGAATAACAAATTTTTTGATAAAAATGATACTCACAACTTATAAAATAGTCTTAAAGGCAAAAAGATGATGGAAAAGGTTTCTTTAAGACTTACTTTATGATTGAGGATTGGTTAGTTCCCCAGTATGGTTGCCACTATGTTATCACTCTAGTAATTCTAAAGTTGTGAGATTTTGGTTTAAAGTCTAAGAACACTAGAGGTAATCACAAACCAACTTTTAAACTCTAGGATCTAGCCTTCCTAGAGTTCAAAGAGGGCTCTCTCTGTAATATTTAACTTTGTTTTGATTTATAAAATATTAGGCTAGTTATGATTGTGCAATTTGGTTTTGGTTTGTTTGATTTGGTGGGAAAAATCACTTAATGAGATGGATAGTGGGAAATCTGTTTGTCCATTGGGCTGAGGAGTAAAAAATAAAGCAGACAGAGCTAGGATCAAGGTCAAAAAGTCAAATGTTTTCAGGGCAAGATAAATAACCCTTGAAGATCTTGGAAGGCTGTTTGGTGAGGTGATATGATCGGGATAAAGAGCAATGAAGGGTTCTTTGATCCGGAAAGGAGAAGTAGTAGGCAAAGGTCAAATGAAAGAGGGTTCCCTACTCTAGAAATCAGTAGAAAACATAGAAATGATAAACAATAAAGACATGGTGCTTTTAACAAATCCTGAAGTAATACTCATGTTTATTCATTCAAATCTGGAAAACATTTATGGATGCATGAAACAAAGAATATGAACAATGACAAAATAGAGAATACTTCACTTCAATAGCTCATCACATGAATCAGGAAATATGATGCTAATTGGTCTGATCCGGTCTGGAACTCGAGATTTGAAACACAAAAGCCTTCAAATCCAATAAAAAATGACTATAGAAATCTTCAACAATTTATTCCACAATAATACTTCAAAGTGTGAAGTTTTTATACATAACTGTTTACAAAATATCCTAGAATGCTTCTAGGAATTATCTAAGGAAAATATAAATATCTTTACAACAAAATAGAGACAGCTGCTTAATAAATCAGCAAGTTGTTCTATCTATCCAAATAAAATAGAACCTAATTGTGGATTAGGTGCGTATGGTCATGAAATCTTTGCTGGCCAAGATATTTTATTTATGTTTTGAAATATGATCTGCTTTATCTTTTACTCTTTCAATCTGATTCTCTTTAATCTCTGATACTCTTTAAACTCGAATACTTTTTGACCACTATAACAATGTTTACTGCTGTAATAAAAAATCTGTTTTGAATTAAAATTAGCAAACCTTTTTTTTTTCTGCCTTTTACCTTTCACAGTAAATCTGTAAGTGACTGCTAAGCTTCATCATTTGGGATTTGTATATTCTTCAGCTTCCTGAAGTTTTCATCTGCCTCTGTATATCTGGAAAAAGTTGGTTTTATGACAAACAAGTGTCTTATCTCATGCTACAAATAAAATAAATCCTCAAAACTTATGAGTAAGACTTTTCCTGTTGGAGTGTCTTGTCCACCTGTCTTTTCAACTTGCTCCTTTGGATATTCTCTGATATTTTTATTATAATCCTCCTAAGGCATAAGCTTATCATTGATAACCAAAATGTTAAGCAGACTTCTTTGCCTAAGATTTTCAAATTTAACCATGAATTTGGTTATGGTGATGTTCATATTTTCACACTTCTCCTCGAGTTGTTTCATCAGGTTCTTCTTGGTGAGAACTTTCCTTATTTCAAGGATTGTTTCAGTCCTGTCAGTAATCTCAATTTCTTCTAGCTCTTGCTTGTTTTTGTTGTTAAGAAACTTGATCAATTCTATTACTTGCTCATGTTTGATATCAAGCTCTTCTTTAGCCTTCTGAATTTCTGCTAGTGCTGCTTTTAATAAATCTCTTTGTTCAAAGATTACCTGAATTGAGGGCCACACATCATTGATGGCTTCAATGATTTTGTTCCATAAATAGTTTTTCACATATGACATTGGCTCCTTTAAGGTTAATCCCTTTTGTAACTTCCTCAATTCTTCACTTAACCTATTAGCCCTTTGCTCATGAGTTTTAGCATTTATTTGAGCTAACTTGTTGGTATTCTCAAGGTTATCAACCATATTTTTCAATTTGTTAATCTCACTTGTCTGAAGTGACATTTTCTTCCATGGCTTTCACTAGTTTACTGGCCTCATGTGCAGGGTGAGCTGCTGTAGTAGATGACTCTGTAGCTGATGTTTTAGATGATGTCATTGGTATTGCAATAGCCAGTGGTTCTTTGGGTGCCAACTCTTTTGCTAGAGTTGAAGGCACAACTGTAGTAACCATAGGATTAACTAAAGGAATTTTTGGTGTTTTTGTTGTTTCTTTTTCATGGACAAGATTATCCATTTGAATCTATTTTTCTTTGATTTGTGCTGTTAGCTCGAAGATTAAATTCATCATGTCATCCTTCTCATTTTGTCCTTGTATTATTTCTTTGGCTTGAGGATGTTCACTTGATGGAAATTTAGGTTGTTTCCTTAATGCTGCAATGTCCTCATTTTTCTTCTTCATTAACTACTCTACTGCTTTGACATTTGCAGGGTCATATCCAACCTACAAGACCAATTATTCTAAAGATTTAATTCTGAGATATTTAGCATATAAGGATGCTTTGTCAAGTTTCATTTGATCTTTCATGTTTGTGATAGTGTTATGAAGTTTTTGAACACTCGTAGATTTTGTTGTAATAGAAGAATACAACATCTCTAAACTCTGTCTATGAAATTCTATTTGATCAAGTGCATGAATGCTTTCTATTGGCACTTCTAAATCAATCTTCTTGTAATCTGCAACTTTTTTTGGAACCTTCACTGTAGGCTGTAAGACTGGCATAATTAACTTTTTATTTGAGTAATCAAAAGCTGATAAGAGTATGTTTTGAATGCTTGGTGTTTGTTTCAGATATTGAGAGTAAATTTCATTTTTAATCTCTTCATTCTTTAACTTGATATGTTTTTACTTTTCCTTGATATCAAGGTCCTTTTCCTCGGCTGTCTGTGAGGATGATGCTTCCATGTTCTGTTGTTTTTTTATCAACTGTGCATTTGCATTATCAACCTGTTCTTCATTTACATTCTCTATAACTTGCTCATTTCTGATAACAGTGGCAGCATCTGTGTTGGGAACTAGGATATATGTATCTTCAACCTCAATGGTTACCTTCTCTTTATCTACTGAATTTAACTTAGGCTTCTTATTATATCTTAATTTGAACTTAGTCTCAGTAGTGGTTTCAGCAACGTAAGAACCTTCTTCTCTGAATCTCTTAGTGGCTTTCTCTGTTTGATCTGCAGTTTGTAAAGTGTGACTAGTATCACCTTGCTTTACTGCACCTATTAAAGTATTTTTTGTCCACTCAGTTTGATTAGCATACTTCTCAATCTCTGATTTTTTCTCATGAATGTAGGGTGTTAGTTTACACTTAACCCTCATTTTACTCAGTATCCCTTGTGGATCATAGTTCCAGGAGAAACTCTCTTAAAATTTGTACTCTAATAACTGTTTAGCTGCTTCTACCTCTGCATCTCTATGATTGCAAATGAATGGTCCCACTTGATTCTTTAACTTAAACTGTGTTTTCTTCTTTGCTACTATAAAGTTAATTGAATCAGAAATTAAAATTTGCCTGATATATTCCAAGACAAAAACCTGAATTGGTACATATTTGGGTAATTTGTATGGCAACAAATTGGATCCAAAAACTCTAATCTCTGTGTGTTTTTCATACAAATACCAATCTCCAGTCTCGGTATGCTCTGACAACTGTAAAATCTTCTTCATCTCATCATTTATCCTTGGCTGTTCAGTATTTGTTAACATTTTTATCAATGGATGGATGAAGAAGTCTGAAAACTCTGCATAGGTAAACTCTGTAGACTCTTTCCTAATCAAGGAAGTCCAAAAAATGACTAAAAGAGGATTTCCTTCTATGTCAAGCTTCTGGAGGGTTACTGGAAAATTATCTGTTTGAAAATACAAAAACATATGAAATAGAAAGGATGTGTATCTAAACACTTCTTCAGTTGGCAATTTAACCAATTGGTCATGAATATTGTCAGCAATATACCCAACATAATTGAAGATAACAGATGGAGGCTGTCCTAGTGTGAAAGTAGATAGGAAACCTAAAATGGATTCATCTGTATGTTCATTAGTGAAATACCCTAGGATGAATGATAGCATGGAAATGACATGCCTTGAACCCTCTGGAAATCTTGATGTAGAATATGGAGGATTGATTTGAGGAATTTCCACATGCAAGGGCATGAATACTTGGAAGATCTCGAATCTTTTAGGAAATTCAAGGCCAATATACAGCTTGGTAAGTGCTTCAATGGATAGAGGAGCTGCTTGAGGATCAGGTTTGAGCTGTAACATTTGATTAATGGACTCAGCAGTAATGGTAAAAAGTACTTCTTTGTTGGCATTGACTATTATTCTTTGCTCAGGCATATAATGATGATGGCATAACCTAATGACCTCTGGGCATGAATGGGTAACTGGAACAACATATTTGGGTAAGTGTGATTCCCAAATTCGAACTTCTTCAACACTATCTAAGGACTTTTCATAGCTCCAGTTGTGAAGTTCCAACAAATTGAATTCTACAATAGGGTATGTTATCTTGTAGTCAACATCTGCTAATGGAGTGTGCTCAATGTCCATAACAAGGGGTTGTAGAGGATTTATAATGATGGCAATTTTAGAAGATGCAGCTGGAGTAGGTTTAGGCGTTTTGAGGCTTTTTGGACTACACAAACTCAACTTTTAGGCTTTTCTGGCTACTTCTGTAAGATTACACAGTTTACAGAAGTATTCTTTCACTTTGGCAGAGGTTCTTGGATATAAACAGGCAAGATATGGTCTTTTCTTGGATTTTAGCTTTCAGTTTCAATTTTCAACTGATTTACAGATTTTCACTGGTTAGGAAACAAGAAACAGGGTTTCTTGGGCTTTTTTCAATGGCTAATTGGGTTAAAAATCTTTCGAACTCAAGCACAGAGGTTAGGGTACCTTCAGAGGATTTCTGGTTTTCAATTTAGAGTTTTAAATAGTTTATAAAAACTATATAAACTCAATACTTTCATTCAAAACAATGCACAATATAAACAAGGTTTCTCTAAAAATTTTGCCAGTGTTTGGCTTGTTTTTAGGATCTTTTGATAGGCTTCTTTAGACAAATTTGAACTTCTTACTGCAGTTGTTCTCTACCAAAGTTCTTTTTAAATCAATAACAGGCTTAATTTATGGAGGAATACCTGTTATACGCAGGTATAGGTTTTTGAAGATGATTCTGAGGTTGCATAACAGTTCTGTGGTGTCTTTCTGATCTTTGGAAGCTTTATGGAGCTTCTCAGCAATCTTCAATGGCTATAGGTGTAATTTTGCAGGTTCTGGGCAATAAAACAATGGAAAATGCTTGTTGTCTGAGTCCAAATGGAAAATACAGTTGATACGCACAGAAGGAATGGATAATAGTGTATTTCATGGTTTATTTAGGCATTTTAGGGTTAATTTAAACTGCAATAAATGGCGGTCAAATATGGCAGAAATGTGGTTTTCGGGTTCCAAAGGCGAAAAACACTGGTGGTTATCACGCGCATCTGAAGTGGTAAGTGGTTTTGAACGGATCGAATGCGATCCAATGAGAAATTGCTACGTTGAGGAGAGAGAAACAAGAGAAACTACCCATTTCGCGTAGAAATGAAATTGTTTTGAGTGGGCAACTTTATTTGCGATATTGATTATTTACCGTTCGATCAGGGAAGGCTTATGCGAACGATTAAGATCTAATCTGGAAGTTGCGCCAGGATTGGAGTAGGACCGAGGTTTTCATATATGCGGCGGAATGGTTTGTTTAAACCTTATAAATAAAACATCTATTTAGTTTAAAACTTTGGGTTGTAAAATAGTGCGGGGGGTAATGTCACATTTAACCAATGTTTTAACCAATACATGGGCACAGATTTATATTATATGGTATAAAAAACCTTTGTCGAGTGTTTAATAACCATAGGGGGCGGGGATTTAGTTTATAGATACGTTTTTAAACCAATGGGAATAAGGGTGGGTTTTTATTTTATCACGTGGGATATTTTAACATTGTTAAAAACTTCAATATTGGGTTTTGCGGGTTATTTAAATACAAAGGATTTAATACTATACGGGAGGGTGTAGTTTTAGGGATTTAATAAAGATAGTTAGAAATTAATATGAAATAAAGAGGTAATATATGATATAAATGAAAAATACACGATTTAACACCAAGTAAAGTGTAAAAGATAGGCAAATAAGCATGTTTCGTCCTATTTTTGGTTTTTCACACTTAGACTTAGGATAGAATGCATTTTATGGGTTTTTGAGTGATTTTGAATGGAAATGGAATTAATTATATAGGGTTTTTACTTTTAGTAAGTAAAAACAAGTTTTTACTTAGGAAAAGGGATCATGATTATGGATGAAGGGTAAATGTTGATGAAAATGGGTTTTGTGTAGGAATTCAATATTTTTAACCAATCAGTTATCGAGCCTTGGGTCTGGTCCCAACAAAAGTCAGAGAAATGCTCTGAGCCTCTTTAACTGAAGGTTTTGAATACTGAATGATTGTGAGGGAAGGGAAATTAGTAATTTTTGTCCAATGATGTTTTATTACATGCTTGCACAACTCCTTTCTACCTACCCATCATTATTTCTAACATTTTTATTTCATTTTCATGGGTGAATTTAGGCTTGCAACCCTAAATCAATTTTCTTTCAAAGCATAAAAACTATCTAAGTCTAACCTTATTTCATCTGAGGGCTAAGATTAAACTGTTGAGCTCCTCATTTATTCTCTATCTTATCTACTAATTTGTCAAGTTTATATTGTTTGACATATATTTATTCTCTATCTAAAACATGAAATTCAAAGCATGAAAAGTTAAGATTGAACTGTTTAACTGATCATGGATTATGGCATTTATTGACAATCTGCACATAATCATTATTCTTGCAGTAAAAGTAAATAGTAGTGGCATTTTGACTTGCTCACTTTCAGGTCTTATTTTATCTCTTTTTTCTTTTGGGGTCTATCTTTTTTCTAAGTCATTTGATCTTTCTTTTAGGACTTTTACCCTCTTTTCATTTTTATTATTTTTCATTTTCAAAATATGGGAAAACAACTTGCAGAAAGCAAGGTATGTACATATTTACAAGACTATCAAAGTCAATTAAAAAATTATGAACCCTATTATTATAGGACCCTGACACCTCCTATGGTTGAAGATCAAGGAGATAATGTTTATATTCTAATAATAGAAGATTTATCTCTTGAATACTTAGAAGAATTGTAGCAAGATACTATTCTTGATAGGAGGATAAGGACTTCACGCAGAGGCAACGTGGAATACCTTTGTTTGGGGATCAAGGGAACTAATCCAAGTAAGGCTAAGTGGATTGAGATCGAAAGAGTGAGGGAGCTTTACTCTCACTTAATTGCTGACTGAAAACAACCTTTTCGTGGTCCAAAAGCTTCTAGTGGGGAGGAATGATCCTGGGATCAAGAAAATGCTCAAAATTGAAAGTGCTCGAAATCGCTCTAAACTAGTACCAAATTGTAGTTCTCGTCGACCTGAATCCAACGCCTCTTGAATTTCCTCAAACTAACATTGTATGCTCACGTTATGATGTGTTTGAAGTTTTGGCCAAACAATTGAAAAGTCAATCAGCAGGGTTGACTAGGCTACTGATTGTACACTGATGTCAACACTCGATTGGGCATGCACAATGAGTGGTGTGGAACAATCCCTTGCCGCCACATGGTCGTATCGTACAAGATTGGTTGACACATTTTTATTGGTTGAAGGTTTTGGTATGGACCAATTACAGAATGACACATGGCCCAATCCCAGGGCACCACGTGGCACTCCAGGAGAGGCCAAAAATTTGTTATGGAGATCGATCGACCCCACAGGAGTTGAACATGAGACCTCATCTGAATGAACCAATGGCTTAGACAATAGACCACACACATGCTTTTAATATATTGTATGCGTCAGATATATTTAAAATGTAGTGGTTTGTATGGTGGTGGGAGGGGTGGGGCACTTGGCCCCAAGCCTTGGTTACACGACGCCACAAGACCAACTACATTGGTAGAGGGGCGAGTTTGTTGAGCCCTAGCCTCAGTTCCAATGGCGGTAATATGACCAGTACCTCGGCGGAGGGGGCAGACTGAGTGGGACCCCGCTCACACCAGGTCCCGACCCCATAACCCACTATGTGACCATATGCCGAGACTGGACCCTGGCCCTCGAACACATGGCGTTAATGTGACCTTGACCGATGCTTAAGGGATATTGACACGGTTAAGGAGGCGGAAATTTGCCCCATTTGTGGCAGGAATTCCGTCAGCGCCACGCGAAATTGTCGCTTGACGCTTGACGGAAAGGCTAAATTCGTAGGATGATTAGCCAGAATTGTAGATTTGCATAACAATTAGCAGAATTTTTTCAAGGAGGCATATATTGCTCAATTTTCAACCTTTTTTAACACAAGAAGAGCCTAGATAAGGGTTTTTTGAGCATTCTAAATCCATTGGCATCACTATTTTTGTAATTTGAGCATTGTAAAATGATGTAGTTTTAGATTTGAGCATATAATTAAAGAGGCCCAACATTGGAAGCTGGACCCAAAGACGTAGCCCAAGAGGGGTGGACTCCCTTATCAAATTGTTGTTATGTGTTGCTGTTCATGGTTCATTTTTCTCTATTTTGTTTCTAGAAACTGAGTTTTAAAAATACTAAAGTTTATTTTATTTTGCAACTTGATCCATTTCCCATAAGACATAAACTTGCTTGCAATTTTTTAATAGACCTTTAAGTTTTTAAATTTCAGATCCCTAGTTAGGCCACCTATTCTAATATGACTTTAGTGCAAGCACACTCAACCATGGAGTTTTTCTCAATAATTAACCCTATTTATCTTTCCACCCTATCTCTCTATACACAAGTTGGGAAGGCTTAACTATGAGAAAAACTCCATGGTTAAGCATGATGTAACAAGAGTAGCACTATATGGGTGACCTTTTTGGGATGTTTTAGATATTGAGTGCAAGTGTCAAACATGATGATTGACACTACACAATTCATTTTATTGGTTTTAATCCACTTATTCACCGTTGCAAGTGTCACATGATGCAATGAATAGTGTGGATTCTTCATGTCTATGTAAAATTGTCATTTAGGAATGATGTCATGGGAAATGGAGCAGAGTGAATGAGTCAAGTATTAAATATTAATGCTCTCATGAGAGTTGTGTGCTAGTAAATGGCTTCGATATTAAATACTCCACACAATTAATCTTGAAAATGACATTTCATAATGTTGCACCGCTAAAGCCCTATATGCTTTTCATCTTCTTTTATATTATATTAATAGTGATTTGTTATGATATAAACATTTGCCATGTCTAAGATGTCTGCTTGAAAGTCTGTCACAATGTCTCTGATTGTTGTCATAGTGATAAGTGAGGTTCAATCTTAACAATTATAAAATAGTGGATTATAAATTGTTCAAATTTCCCCACATATTCATATAAAATAATAATAAAAATAGTAGTCAGTCTCGTTAACCAAACCTCCAAGACATTGAAGGATGTGTATAAAAGTTATTCATGCAATGCTTTGCCCAACACAAAATTTATGTAAAGAATTATGAAACTAAATTTATATAGAAAAGTATAATGTAGTTTAAATATTTATTTATTTAAAAAAAAATTTGGCACATTTTTTTGAGCAATTTTGTCCAAAATCCCATCAAGTTTTTTGAAGAATTGTTGGCATTGCAGATATCAATGGTTGAGATTATGCAATCTAAGTGCAATGAGGTTTTTTCAGGGTGTTGAATCTATTTTTGCATTTGAAAATACAATTCAAACAATATAAAATCACATTTTTTTTTTTTTAACAATAACAATAGAATTATACTAAGCAAAATTTGTGCTTGGGGCACAACAAATTACACAATGTACATAAAGTAGATTTTAAGAGATTTATCCAAGAGTTTGTCCCGAGTTAGATCCAAATTGTCTAGACCATGACTACATTGGATTACAATAAACCAGGGGTGTGAATATGTACATATTTTGTAAAACACCCTTAGACATGATAAGCCAAATTTAACAAGAATTGATAGATTAACTTGAAGACTAGCAAAGCTATTGTCCATCAAGTTTACCTATGTTCAATTGGGTAACATTTAGATTCAGGTGTAGAAGGAGAAACATGCGAGGTCAAGTAGAGTGGGTCGAGACTAATGGAGTTGTAGAGCATATGATTTCCCTAGGCAATGATGATCCTCTTGCTTGACGAGCTGTAAACCTTCTAATTGAAACCTCATGTTGTCGAATTCATTTTCTGTATGTTGCAACTAGACCCTATGATTGATCAATATATCCACAATAGAGGCCAATTCAGATGCCAATTGCTCCACTTTGACTTGGAAGTAGCATATAGTTTCATACATGTTAGTAATTTTGACCATAGAGATTAGGGGATCCTTGAGCCGATAATGTGCCGTGAAAGATATCCAAATGTTCATCAAATTGGCGACCAAAATTCATTGCAACAAAAAGAAATCACATAAGAGCCAAAAGGATAGCAACCGATGTGTGACAGGACACCATGACCAGATTCACAATCCCCTTCCATAACTGCTCCATATCATTAGCATGATAGGTAATGCTCCTTGCTCCGTGGGACATATACATATATGTTGCTTCCATGATGATCCTCATAAATCCCCACATTCAAGCGTGTGTCCACTCAAACATCAATGAGATAGACTAAGTTGCCCATTGCTATCTTAGAATTATGCTTCATGACACAAGTAGAGGTTAAGGAATAAGTAGGAATGATGCCCTTAAGTTGGTCCACAAGGTTTCAAATGGGTGCCACGTAGCATGGGAGGTTAGAGAATATGCCAAGGAGTTATTTTCCTTGAGAACGTGATAAAGACTAGCTCGTGAAATGTAGTTCAACCCAAAACAAATACACCTAAATATGGTTTTTAACTTTGGATAAGTGCTTAGATGCGTGACACATATGTTTGATAGAGTTTTTTAAGTCAACTTATAGAAACTATTGGAGAGGGCCAAGGTTATTTCTTGAAGTAAGACATAAAACTATGCTTAATTATATAAAACATGACCCAAGTTCCAAGAGAAAATTTGTTCAATTATTTTTTGAAGTAATAATTTTCGATGAAAATCACATAAACAAAATTTTTGTTTATGTGATTTTCACCGAAAATTATTACACACATTTTATGGATCACAGAAGCCAAATTCCTAATATTTCTTGAAGATTATAAATCAACATTACGCCTAGCACCTCTATTAACTTACAATTTTACCAATAATTAAATAACAAAATTTCCAAAATTTCCAAGATGATTAATTAAAAACAATCCAAAAAATAAAATATACAAAACATAACAATACAAGACCCACACAAACAATGCAAAAGATAACAATACAAGACCCACACATACTTCAGTTGTACACATAAAACCTATTTTAAAGGCAATCGACGTTCTGGCGTTTACCATACACGAAAAGAGCACTCATCCATGCCCACCGAGTCGAGACGTTGGAAAGGATTGTCCTGTGCCTGCATGAATTATGTTACACTCAAAATCCTCTCTGAATTTCCTATCTAAAAATTAAATTAATCCGACCTTAACTTATTTGACATTGTTTAAGTTTAATCCGCTGCACGTAGCCGAGTACTTTGCCGATTCCTTCCCATTTTTGCAGGTTTAGGGTTCGGGGCTCGACGATGATTTCCGAAGTGACAGGTCGAAAGACTTGAATCAGGCAGCTACTAAACGTTTTCCGTAGATATTTCAGTATGTTTGCTCGTTATATGATGATTTCCCTGGGCCCGTTCTTAGGGTTCAGGGTTTGACACTGTTATTCAATAACTACGCTTAATGAAGGTTATCTTATTGCAGGTGCATTATGGGTGCCTATTTATTCACGCAATTCGGTAAACTGTTGGCACTTTATACTTATCCGTCTACTGGATGATGAACACGCAATAGAACATGAGCATTTTCTGTTCTCGTATTCTGCATTTGCTGAAGATTTAGGACATATACACCACTGTTATGATCCTGTTAGTGAGGGTCAGTGAAATATTACACAATGATGATGATGATGATGATCAGGCGTCAATTCTTCAAGAGGATTTCTAATTTTGCAGTATCAGCGGCATCTCCTGCTTTTTCTTATCCTCTTGCTCCCATTAGAGTTTTTA
Source organism: Pinus albicaulis (assembly GCA_034641835.2). NCBI lineage: Eukaryota > Viridiplantae > Streptophyta > Pinopsida > Pinales > Pinaceae > Pinus > Pinus albicaulis. The sequence goes on along the minus strand of CM076575.1, from coordinate 498,759,004 downwards.
ATGGGCCATTCACATCAAAAGCAGCGACATTTACCTCCGGATCATCGTTGTGCAGTGGAGCAGCGCTAAATGCAGTAGGGGGCAGGAGGCTCCTGCTCTTAAATGATTTGCAGGACAACAAAGGGTCCAGAAAGAAGAAGACCCGCAAGGGCAGAGGAATTGGGTCTGGCAAGGGCAAAACAGCAGGTAGAGGGCACAAAGGTCAGAAGGCGAGAGGTGGTCATAAATTAGGATTCGAAGGTGGGCAGACCCCTCTTCGAAGATTGTTGCCCCGCCGAGGGTTTAAGAACCCCTTCAGTCTTAGTTTCCAGGTACAGAACAGCATCTTCCCTTCCTCTCCATTTTTTTTTTCCTCTGGGTAGAAAATGCTTCTTTAGCTATTAATATTTCACTGTATCTATATGTCTCGCATAGCTACATGATTATTATCATGCAATCCAGGGCAAACTTATCATGCATAAACCATATCTGAAATTCACTTAAGGACGTAGCGAGCTAGGTAGAGAGTTTAATGAACATTACCTTTCCAATAGCTATTTACCTATCTTTGGCCCCAAGTTTTGGATGTAATTCTTGTAACTTCGCATTGAATATTTGTGGGAAGGCAATATTGGAAGCTTCTATGGGAAGGTGATGTTTGTCTCTATCGTTAGTAATAATTTCTTTTGTAGTTTGCACAACCATCTTTGCACATGTGCCCCACTTTCTTGTGTATGTCCACATCTTCAAAGCTGCGGTTCAAATGTCAATTACAAAATATTCATATTGTCTTTTGACTCCTTCCTCTGCAGTTGATAAAATACTCTATTATTCCATAAACCAAGGTGCTCATTTGATTGTTTGATTTGTTGATTCAATTATAGCATTTTCAGCCTACTTATCTTGAGCATCTTATTCTTCTACCGCTTGAAAAATATTGGATTGTTTCCATTCCATGACAATGGTAAGCATTGGTTCTTTCATGGAAACTATTTGCCTTTCATGGCACTTATGGTCTCTTGGGCTCAATTCCTTAGATGCCATAGTGACAATTGTCACAATTGGATTGAATATTTGTACATTATTGATGTTGGCATTGTTACTGCAATATCTAGCACCCCAGTGAAAATCCCCACTAAACAATCTAGATTGAGAGCAACATTGTGAGAGTTGCGATTGTCATTTCAGTGACTACTCACCTCGTTTTTGTGCTAGAATACAATCCCCACAAGGGAGGCTTCCCCAGTATATCTTAGAGCTCAAGTAACCTAAATATACTTAGGCTAAATGCTCTGTAAGGGTTCTACAACAAGGCCCACCCAAATTCAAGTATGCAGTGATTAAGGTTTTGGGTGACATAAGGTATAATTTCAAGAGAGCAAGTTCAACTATCCCTATTGCTAAATTTAGAGGGCTAAGTTTGACCAATAGAGGTTCAAATAGTTTTCTGAACACATGCAATCAAGAAATTATTGTTATAAACTAGGGTTTCAATAAACAATTTGCAGCATGCAAATATTTTATAACAACAATAAAAAAATGACCCCAGAATCTATGATAAGAAAGTGTAAAATTAGGGTTGATATGAGTAAACAAGTGAACAAATTACAAAACTTTTCAATGGATGAAAACTCATATAACTACAAAATTAAACCTTAGACGCCATCCCTAATGTATGTCTGAAAAATGCATGTAAAATGATTTTTTCACTTTTCCAAATGCATGCGTACAAGTACTAACCCGAGGACAAAAATGAAGATTTTGTTGTAACTTAGCCCAATTTTACCCTAGAAAACATAAAATATAAAAAATTAGAGTTTTACTTATTTATTTGACTTCCCTCTATTTGAATGAGCCTTGAGGGCAACCAAGTTGATTTCCTTTAATTCTAGCCTAAAAGACCTAAAACAATATTAAATAATGATTGCAAGGTGGATCAATTACTTATTGACCCCCAAAGATAGCTACTCAACGATAAAACTTAAAAATAAGCCTCGATTAACCTACACTTGTGAGTTAAATTCCTTCCAAGGTTGATGTTATCCTTCAAAAGGTGTATCTCTCCACAAAAGGTGCAATTAATGGCTCCAAGGGGTGCATTTGATCCCAAAGGTCACATCTTCTTATCAAATGGATGTCCATTCATCAACCAAAGCTCCCTCACCCAAACATCATCCTCAAATGTGCGCATGTTATCAATCTGAGCATCATGAAGGGGATGTCATAGTCCTAAGGCATGATGTCATCATGCAAATCAATGTAGGGTCCTATGTCATCATCAACATCAAATATCCCCAAAAACTTAGCAACATCCATCAAGTAGGTGCAATGCTAGCCTGGGGGTGCCTTTTCAACTCCAGGGTACATCGACTCTCAAGGCAATGTCCAGGCTTTGTACGACAACATCTAAGGTCCTGGAGGTAAGTGAGGGTATCATCAACTATGTTCAAGCATCACAAGGTGAACACTCCTCAATGAGTGTCCAATGTCCTCTATCAAAGTGTCCTATGCTGTCATCAAGTGGGGTTGGGTCCTCTCTAAAGTGCTAAAGAAGCATCATACAATCCCTCAAAGGATGGTAGCTACACCTAGGAGCAAAATTCTAACACATACTCGTAGAATAAAGTGAGATCAACATGATGGGTGCAAGAACAATAAGAGTATCAGAGTGGGCCATATTCAATTGAAAAGGCATCAAAGTACTTCACATAAGCATCTTATTGAAATGTATTTCTAGCTTATGATTTTTATACAAGCTACCCCGCTTAGGTATGGGAGGGTTGTCACAAGGCCCTATTAAGTGCCCTTTTAAGTGCTTCCAACCCTAAGGAGAGGAACAATTCCTAGGCCGATCTATCAATCAATAGGTGTAAGTGATCAATGACGTGTTGTGATGTCTACTTCATGAAGGATGCCATTGTCTTGTATCAGGCTATGAAGTTCATGACATCCATGAGCGTATAATGTGAAGAGGGAGCAATTGTGGGGGCATAAATTACCCCTTTCCTTGGCCGATCTTTACCACCCCTTGTGTGCGCGTTTTTCATCATTTTTTTTTTGTATACAAATTGGATTACACGTTTTCATTGGTTCATGATAATCATTATTGACCCCTTAAACATGAAGTAGTTCCTTGTTCATTGGGTTGGGATATTCAAATTTCCTTTCCTTTAGATAGATCATAATTTTGTCAGGAACTGGGTGAGGGGGATAGAGCTCTGACTTTGACCCACACATGTGATTTTTTTTTGTTTAATCCCTGCCACTTTTTTTTTTTTTTTTTTTTTTTTCATTTTAAAATTAGGCTTATGCTTTTTCTTTTCTCTTTGCTACATCGACCTCTTAGGGAAAATTTTTAGGCCTCAACTCAAAGGATGAGGAAAACAGGGAACCAATGCAAGCATTAGATAATAATCAACCCGAAGATTGTATGTGGAGACATGGGGAAAGTGGAAGGTGTTAAGTATGGAAACCATCGAGCACTACCATCATCAGTGCCTCCTATTTGTGCCCCTCCTAGATAATGAAAGAAATACCTCAAAGAAGGTCACATTGGACTAGGGGCAAGTAATAACCACCAAGGAGGATGCAAGGGAATAAGTGTGCAACCAAAAGCGGTCTATCATCTAATTAAGCATGTGATCCATACTAAAATTCCCTTAAATGTTAAATGAAAGCACTTGAATACAAAATTGCTTAATGTGCCTCAGAATAAATGACCCAACTTCATCATAGGAGTAGGCTAGATGAAAGAAAGCACTGAACGAAGAGTGGATGAGAAGCATTTGAGGCTAGCTCTGTGGATCATGATAGGGTTGCTGGTTGGTAAGCTGAAATAATAGGGGAAAATTTCTCTCCTAGAGGTTACCCACCTAGGTGGCCCTTCAAACCTGCATAAGTTATTACTACATGTACCAAATATCCAATATTTGTCTTTGATTCCATCGTGACAAATGTCTGTAGTACTGTTCAATGTAACTGATTAATAGCTTCGATTGTAGTTAGTATTAACTTTATCACACCATGTGCATAAAAACTATTTAATAAGGCATGGTTGCATAATTTTTGTCTGTTCAGGAAATCCTGAATAAATTCAATGATCTTTACCCAAATAGCGACATTTGACTAAGAATGGAAATCCCTCTGTGATATACTTGCATGTCCATCTTAATGATGGAGATGATAGTTGTAACCATTTGTTCTCCACAATCCATAATTAGGTTTGCAAATGCTACCATTTTATCCCCAATAATTTCTTGAAATGCCCTAATGCATTATAGTCAGAATTTGTCTCTTAATATTGGGTAGGATTATTTCCACTACAAGTACCATTCCTAGTACTAAGTAAGCATTTTTGGTACCTCACACGCTTCAATGTCAACCTTAATACAATTGTAAGGTGTATTTGATTTATTCTGATTTTCTTACTATAAAATCTATATTTCATTTTAATTTCAAATTCAAACATTTCAACTTTCAAAATTTTTGATGGTGACAAATGTTGAGATTTCTAGGGCAGAGCTAGAATTTTTTTTCTTCAACACGAAACTACATCAAATGATTATTTAACAATATTTACCCATAAAATTATTATCCATAACATCATCAGACAATTACACAGAAGAAAATTCAACATTTTAATCATGACAAGAGCAGTAAAAAAAACAACAGAGCAACAAAGAGACAAGAGACAAAGAATTAGGCCGGAGGCCAAGGCAAAACCCACAAGGAGAAAACCTAGGAAATGCTTTCCTTATATGAGAGAGAAAATTCAATGTACATAAAAAATAGAAATAACATGATAATCATGACAACTGACCAAAACAATATGAAGAAACAGGCCTCCGCTCTTTCCCTTAATTTCGTCCTCCTTTTTCCTTCAATAGCTTGTAGAAACACACAGATAATCCTCCAAAAACAAATTACCAAATGAGGTGTAGAAATTTCCTGTTTTCCCACCCCGGTTTTCAGTTTCACCTTATTTCTCCAAATAGTTAAATGCCCTTTCCCATATCCTTACATTCAGCAAACTGAAAAATAAATTTTGCTGAAAACACAAATTCTGGAAAATTTACAGAATGCTGGAAAATGCAGAAATAAAAATCAGCAGATACAAACAACCATTCAACACATTATAACACAGAGATTTTTGGTCAAGGTGACCCTGGAAAAACCCCCTACAACTCTTGGGGAAAACCAATTTGAGAGCTCCTTCTTATTTCTGAAAAATGCTTTTACAGCGAGGCAGAAATTACAGCAAAAATTTCAGCAACTAAACAACTGTACTTATCTCGATTTCCGTGCATTCACTCTGCCTTGGAAAACGTGCAAAACAGTAAAAACCCAAAACAGAAATTTTACAGCATTTATTACAGCATTAAATGCTGAACTGACTTTCTCGAAATGTGTGCCCAGCTGTACTGCTATACAGACTGTACGGATTTGACAACAAACCCCCTCCTCGATTTCCGTGCTCCTTTGCCTCGAAATCTATGCCGAAGCTGCTATTCTGCTACTATACGGATTTCTAGAAATTCGTGCCACCAACCAGCAGTCTCTCTCCTCGATTTTGGTGCCCAGAATCTGCCCAAAAATAAACACTGAAGCTGCTGTACGGTCTTCCTCGAAAACTGTGCCTCTCTCCCTCGAAAAATGTGCCCAACACTTGCTGTACAGATTTCTGCCTTGGAAACCGTGCCTCTTGGCTGCTGTACGGATTTTGCTGAAGTCTCTATCAGCTGCCCTCTTTCTCCTCTCTGCTCAGAAATCTCCCTTGCTCTCCTTCTCTTCCTCTCTCAATCTGCTCATGAAAGAATGAATGACCTTTTCCTCCTTTCCCTCCTTTACCCTAACCTTAAGTGACTTTTGGGGAATCCCTAAATCCAATGGCTGAAATAGATTGAGATCTAGGGCTGAGATTAAATGCTCATTTAAATCTCACTTTCTATTTTTTAATTCACCCCACTTTAATGAAGACCCACTTAGTCATTTATTTCCAAAGTCACTTTTCACTTTCTAATTTCACATTGACTTTATTAAAGTCACTTTAAAATTAGACTTTAGTAACTTTATCACTTAAAGTCACTTTTAAATTAGATTTGATTTTATAACTTTATAAAGTCACTTTAGGAGAAAAATTAAATTCTTTTGGACACTTTTTCCTAGGCCAAAGATCAAAGCCTTAGGGAACCACCTGTCCTCCGGTAACCAAATTTCAACACTCCCTCTTACCGAGGAAGGTGTTCCTCACCACACCCATCTTGTCTTTGAAGTAGACATGCTTGCCCCGTGGTAAGGCTTTGGTAAGAATATCTGCAACCTGCTCATCGGTGGGAATATACTCAAGCTTCACAGCTCCTTTCTGAACATAGTCTCTGATGAAATGATATTTGATCCCGATATGCTTTGACCTGTCATGAAATACTGGATTCTCCGTGAGTTTAATGCAATTCTGATTATCACAGTAAATCACTGAAGGTCTCAACGGCTGACCAAATAAGCCAAACAACATCTTGCGAAGCCAGATGGCCTCACAACTAGCTAGACTGGCTGCCATATACTCTGCTTCCGCTGAACTCAATGCTACTGACTGCTGCTTTCCGCTGAACCATGACACAACTGCCGAACCCAACCCAAAACAACACCCCGAAGTGCTCTTCCTATCAGAAGCACAGCTTGCCCAATCAAAATCAGTGTAACCTGCCAATCTCACTCCATCCCCCTGCCTGTAGTCTAGACCATAATCCACTGTCCCCTGCAAGTACCGCAAAATGTGTTTTGCAGCCACCCAGTGAACCTTCCTAGGCTCACACATAAACTGACTCATCGTGTTGACTGCAAAACAAATATCTAGTCTAGTGTTGACCAAATACATCAAGGAACCAATCAGCTGTCTGTACAATGTGGGATCCACCAACTCGGAATCCGAAGCATGAAGCTTCTTCCAGTTGGTGATCATCGGTGTCAACATGGGTTTACAATCCTCCATGTGGAATCTGCCAAGGATGTCCACAATATACTTCCCCTGCCCCAGGAAGAAATGCCCCTCCTCCTGCCACACCTCCAAACCCAAAAAGTAATGCATCAAGCCGATGTCCTTCATCTCAAGCTCCGCCGCAAGATCTCTCTTGCAGTGCTCTATGAGTCTCTCTGCACCTGTAATGACTAAGTCATCCACATACAACACCAGAATGAGAGGCTCCTCACCTATCACAATATAGTAAAGGTTCGGATCTACCTCACTCTTTGTGAAACCCATCCCCTGCAAGTATGTATCTATCCTGGAGTACCAAGCTCTGGGAGCTTGCTTCAGGCCATAAAGGGCCTTCTTCAGTCTGCAAACATGGGACTCCTTCCCATGCACCTCAAAGCCCTGTGGCTGCTCAATGTACACCTCCTCCTGTATGAAGCCATTGAGAAATGCGGTCTTCACATCCATCTGGTGGATCTTCCAACCCATCTCTGCTGCTATCGATATAATGGAGCGGATCAAAGTATATCGAGCCACGGGAGTGAAGGTCTCCTCATAATCAACTCCCTCTACCTTGGAGAACCCTCTAGCCACAAACCTCGCTTTGAATTCCTCAATGCTGCCATCTGCAGCATGCTTTACCTTGTAAAGCCATCTGGAAGTAACCACGGATTTTCCCTCAGGCCTCGGCACCACCTCCCAAACATCATTCTTCATGATAGAAGAATACTCCTCTTGCATGGCCTCTCTCCAGACCTGCTGGCTAGCTGCCTCCTCATAGGTAGAAGGCTCAGAGTCAAGGATGATGGTAGCCATTGCCATATAGCTACAAAACCTCTCAGGTGGTCTGCTCTCTCCCGGCCAGGCCTGTGATGACAACGGAGTGTGGCCTCTCTCAGTCCTCTTCCCTGAGCACACTTCTCCCATTGGAGAATGAAACTCCTCCTCCTCATCATCATCAGGAGCTTGAACTCCTGACTGTCTGTCTGCTGTCCTCCTGCCTGCACCTGAACCTGTAGATGCTGAAGTACTGTGTGAACTGTCCATCAGTGGCAGGGAAAATTTTAAGGATGGAATTTTATCTTAAAGTTTCGAAACCTGGCGAATCTTAATGGTCCCCAATATGTAAATTGTAAAAAAATTTATGATATTTTCTTAAAAATATTTAGGTTTCTAATTATTTTATATTAGTATATATAAAATTTTGGCGATTTTTAGGGTAAAATAATTTTATACTATAAACTTAGGGCGAAATTATTTTAAAAAAAATGGAAATTGGCAAATTTTTTTTTTGAAAAAACATGGAAAATTAGCCCACCTACGAATATTAACCCCTAAAATTTTCCCTAATCAGTGGACTCCCTAGTGAACTGCTCTGTGGACTGCTCTGCATGCCGCCTGAAGCACCACCCCTCTGACTCTGCGAGCCACTGCTCACTGACGGACTAGACATCGTCATAGATGTACCTCCGGATCCTCCTGATCCCTGCCCACTGGATCCCTGCCCACTGGATCCCTGCGACTGACTCAACTGCTGCTAAGGGTCTGGCTGATCCAGATACTCTAACTCCCGTGACCTCCTGAAGGCCCTGTCCTCCTTGAACTTCACATCTCGCCTGACAACAACTTTCCTCTGTGCAGGAATGTAAATCCGAAAGGCCTTTGAGGTCTCACTGTAGCCCACAAAGATACCCTTCTCTACGGTGGGCTCTAGTTTGGTCCTCTTCTCCTTGGGTATGTAGGAGTATGTGATACACCCAAAGATACAAAGATGACCAATATCAGGCTTTTTCCCAGAAAAAGCCTCCTCCGGAGTCATGTGCCCCAAGGCACGATGCAGACTCTTGTTCTGCAAATAAACAGCAGTGTTGTAGGCCTCTGCTCACAAAAACAATGGCAACCCCTGATCATGTAACATGGCTTTGGCAGCCCCTCCGATGGATCTATTTTTCCTCTCCGCAACCCCATTCTGTTGGGGGTTGTAAGGAACAGTGAACTCCCTCCTAATGCCTGCCTCCGCACAATAGTCAACAAACTCTCCAAGGGTGTACTCTCCTCCATTGTCCGACCTCAGGGACTTGATCTTCTGACCTGTCTGTGTCTCCACAAGAGCTCTGAACTCCTGAAACCGCTTGAAGACCTCACTCTTGGTCTTCAAGAAATAAATCCAGGTCCTCCTGGAGTGATCATCAATGAATAAAACATAGTACTCATATCCACTCAAGGAAACATGAGACATCCAACCGCTCACATCGGAATGAATCAAATCAAGTATCCCAGTTGCTTCGCTGTCACTGCTGGGAAAAGGGGATTCGGCAAACTTGCCCATCGCACATCCTCTGCAAGTATCAAAGTGATCAGTACTGAAATCTGGCACATCTGTAGTGATCTCCCGCAAGGTCCTCAAGGCTCCATGATACATATGCCCCATCCTGCGGTGCCAAATCTCACACAGCTCAGAACTGCTAGCTCTGCTGTCGGTACTACTGCTCAATGCCAAAAGGGGTTGAAATGCAAACTTGTACACCTTTGCATGGCGTACACCAATCACTCTAGCTGAATCAGCTGGAGTGCCCCTGGGATACATCAACACTTGTCCTCCCCTGAACAGTACCTCATATCCTCTGTCCTCCAAAGCTGAGATGGATATGAGGTTCTTCCTCATCCCTGGCACATAAAGAACATCTGACACCTTCAAGGGAGGTTTAGACTCCCTCTGAAATGTCAGTGTTCCCACATCGACTGCTCTAACAACTCTGTCATCACCGAGTACTACCTCTATATTAGTGCCACTCTCTGAAAGCTCTGAGAAGTACTCACGGACTCCTGTCATATGACGTGAAGCCCCACTGACCACATACCAGATACCCGAAGATGCTCCGCTAATCGAGGGAAATGCATGCTCCCTCTGAACCTCTGTGGCAGGTGATCCTGCACTAGAGGACTCACACGCAATGAACCCAAACTCTCGGTCAAAGCGATCTGCAAAGTCCTCAACCTCTGCTGATGCTGCCATGCTTTGGTTCTTCCCCTTCTTCTTCTTCTTCTCCGGACACACAACTGCATAGTGTCCCATCTTCTGACAATTCCAACACTTCACCTTGGAATAGTCCTTCTGTGTGTTACCCTGTTTACCTTTACCTTTGCCTTTGACCCCACCATTGCTTGTGGAAGCCTGCTTCTTCCCTTTGCCTTTCTTGCCTCCTGCCAATAGTGCTACATCCTCATCCTGCTCAACTGGCTTGGCTGCCCCAAGCTGACCTTTCCTGATCTCTGTCTGAATGCAATCATCCCAAAACCTCTCCCATGTGGGAAGAGTCTCACGTGCACAAACCCCATCAGCAAAGTTCATCCATGAACTGGGGAGGCCATTCACTGCAATCTGCACCAACTTAGTGGGTGGAATGACCTCTCCAATTGCTGCCAACTCATCTCTCACATTAGTAATCTTTGTGAGATATTCAGCTGCACTATCAGTCTTTCCCATCCTAATGGTTTCCAGCTTCTCCTTTAGGACCATTTTCCGGTTCTCATTGGTACTCTGGTAGAGATTGGACAATGCTGTCCACATCTCATGAGCATTTCTCTTTCCTCTCACATGAGGAATGCAATGGTCTTTGATTCCGTCTAGAATCAGTCTCTTACCCTTGTTGTTCTTTCTATTATATGTTGCCAACTGAACAGCATCAGTAGGCACAACAATAGGGTTCTGTGTGGTATGCACCATGATGTCCCAGACTTCTGCCTCCTCAAAGATACTCTGCATTCTCTCCTTCCAAACGCTGTAATTGGTATGCCCATCCAACCTATCCTCCACCCTCAGTCCCAATGACATCCTGCTGTCCTAAACACTGAAAAATAGCACTGTTGTAGTAAAGATAAAAAAATTATGTGTGAAAAATCAGCTTGCTGGAATTTTCTGAGTGAAAAATCAGCAGACTATATTTTTCTTCTTGCTGTCTCAAACTGCACTTTCAGCACCCAACCTCTGATACCATGTAGAAATTTCTTGTTTTCCCACCTCGGTTTTCAGTGTCACCTTATTTCTCCTTTTAGTTAAATGCCCTTTCCCATATCCTTACATTCAACAACAGAAAAATAATTTTTTTGCTGAAAACACAAATTTTGGAAAATTTACAGAATGCTGGAAAATGTAGAAATAAAAATCAGCAAGCTTAAAACAGTTATTCAACACATTTTAACACAGAGATTTTTGGTCAAGGTGGCCCTGGAAAAACCCCCTACAACTCTTGGGGAAAACCAGTTTGATAGCTCCTTCTTATTTCTGAAAATGCTTTTATAGTGAGGCAGAAATTATAGCAAAAATTTCAGCAACTAAACAATTGTACTTATCTCGATTTCCGTGCATTCACTCTGCCTTGGAAAACGTGCCAAATAGGAAAAACTCAAAACATAAATTTTACAACATTTATTACAGCATTAAATGTTGAACTGCATTTCTCGAAATGTGTGCCCAACTGTACGGCCATACTGCTGTACGGACTGTACGGATTTGACAGCAAACCCCCCTCCTCGATTTTCGTGCTCCTTTGCCTCGAAATCTATGCCAACGTTGTTGTACGGCTGCTGTACAGATTTCTAGAAATTCGTGCCACCAACCAGCAGTGTCTCCTCGATTTTCGTGACTAGAATCTGCCCAAAAATAAATGTTGAAGCTGTTGTACGATCTTCCTCGAAAACTGTGCCTCTCCCTCGAAAAATGTGCCAACCTTCTGCTATATGGATTTCTGCCTTGGGGACCGTGCCTCTTTGCTGCTGTACGGATTTTGCTGAAGTCTCTATCAGCTTCCCTCTTTCTCCTCACTGCTCAGAAATCTCTCTTGCTCTCTTTCTCTCCTCCTCTCAATCTGCTCATGAAAGAATGAATGACCTTTTCCTCCTTTTCCTCCTTTAACCTAACCCTAAGTGACTTTTGGGGAATCCCTAAATCCAATGGCTGAAATAGATTGAGATCTAGGACTGACATTAAATGCTCATTTAAATCTCACTTTCTATTTTTTAATTCACCCCACTTTAATAAAGACCCACTTAGTCATTTATTTCCAAAGTCACTTTTCCTTTTCTAATTTTACATTGACTTTATTAAAGTCACTTTAAAATTAGACTTTAGTAACTTTATCACTTAAAGTCACTTTTAAATTAGATTTGACTTTATAACTTTATAAAGTCACTTTAGGAGAAAAATTAAATTCTTTTGGACACTTTTCCCTAGGCCAAGGATCAAAGCCTTAGGGAACCACCTGTCCTCCGGTAACCAAATTTCAACATGAGGAGCAATTCCTCACACAATCATAGGGGGTCGAATGGGTGGCCACAAAGGGGCCAAGCTGACTCGTCTTTTAGAGTAGCCAACTTGTCATTTTTAGGAGGCATATATATAATTTTATGTCATAATGAAAATACCGACCATGGCTACTATATTTCTCAACACTCTCTCTTAGCCAGGGGGGTAAATCTCCCTGACTAATCTGTACGTCTCACAGCCCACAACTTAAGGAAGAGATCATCAGTCTCAACATAAGGAAAGATACATAGCATCCATCTCAAATCATCTCCTCGACCAAGAGGTCTCACAACACACAACCTAAGGGAGGAACTAACAATACATCTCTCAGATAACAAGTTCTCACGACACACAACCTACAAGAGGAATCAACAATTCATCTCTTGGACCACACGGTCTCATGACACACAACCTACAGGAGGAATCAACAATACATCTCTTGGACCACGCGGTCTCACGACACACAACCTACAGGAGGAATTGACAATACATATCCCAGACCATACGGTCTCACGACACACAACCTACAAGAGGAATCAACAATACATATCCTGGACCACATTGTCCCACGACACAACCTACAGGAGGAATCAACAATACATCTCCCGGACCACACGGTCTCATGACACACAACCTACAGGAGGAATCAACAATACATCTCTTGGACCACGCGGTCTCACGACACACAACCTACAGGAGGAATTGACAATACATATCCCAGACCATACGGTCTCACGACACACAACCTACAAGAGGAATCAACAATACATATCCTGGACCACATTGTCCCACGACACAACCTACAGGAGGAATCAACAATACATCTCCCGGACCACACGGTCTCATGACACACAACCTACAGGAGGAATCAACAATACATCTCTTGGACCACGCGGTCTCACGACACACAACCTACAGGAGGAATCAACAATACATCTCCCGTACCACACAGTTTCAGGGTAGACACCTATAGGAGATGGTCCATAACCAATTTCTTCACATCAGTAATCAATTCAACATAAAAAATGTAGCCATGGTGGATCTTAACATTCAGTTGTTCATTCAGCTTCAGCTAGGGCTACTCTCAGAAGCAAATATCAACAAACAATAATAGACTTTAGCAGTGGCTTCTCACAGAAGCAATTATCGGCAACCATAGAAGCGAATATCAGTGTCTATAGTCGAATCCAAGAAACAATAAATAGTTTCTCACAAAATCAAGCATCAACAACCATAGTAGAATCCAACATACCATAATCAAATTCACTTCAGCATAAACACACATCATTAGATAGATCAACGAACCAGTCAGTAACAAAGTCTTGCAGTTTCTTCAAATCATTCATCAGGAAGATGTCGATGGACCTACAGTGCATTGTGCCAAGGATATCATCAGGTTTATGCCTTAAAAACAACTCCCTCTTACACAAAAGTCCTCTACATAGCAGAAAAGTCACGGGCTCATCATTAGTATATCTAGATCAACATCGGTCTTCAAAATTTCCAGTCATTTTTATAGAAATGTGCTTGATCTTGTCTGCTTCCACTGAGTACAGAGCCTATCATGACTCCTTTTGTCATTTCCAATGATTGCCACACCTTGGTAGTCTTCATTATGTACCTGCAATCCTCACTGGTAGGATATTGGAAGAACAAGAACAACCAAGCAATCCAAGGGACTCATAATGAAATAATCAATAGAAACAATCAAGATAATACTTATTTTGAGAGTGTGTTAGTTCCCTCTTGATCTTAGCCTTCTCAAATTGAGTCAATTTCATTACATCATCAAGGAGTCCATACCATCATCAAAGAGTTCTCATCATTTAGAAGTCCGCATCATCAAGGAGTTCATGTCACCAAGGAATCCATATTTACATCATCAACGAGTCTACATCATCATCATTATCAAGAAATATACATCATCATCGATTCCATATCTTCATCATTCTCGATTCTACATCATCATTGTCATCAAGGAGTCTACATCATTAACGAGTCCACATTATCATTATTATCATCAATAAGTCCGTGTTATCAACGAGTTCATACTATCATCAACATCAAGGAGTCTAGTCCAATTCATCATCAATGAGTCCATGTCATCAACAAGTCTAGATTATCATCATTACCATCATCAATGAGTCCATGTTATCAACGAGTCCATGATATCATCAACGTCAAGGAGTCTAGTCCAATTCATCATCAACGAGTACACATTATCATCATTAACATCATCAATGAGTCCATGTCATCAACAAAGAATTCTCATCATCATCATGGATCCACATCATCAATATTATTATCAATGAGTCCTCATCATCTTTATCATCATCAATGACTGCACATCATGAGTTCACGTTACCAACAAGCCTAAATCCTTTTCAACTCCCTCTTACTCTTAGTCGTCTTGAGTCTAGTCATTCTTTCACTTCATCAAAGATTCCATATCATTATCAAAGAATCCTCATCTTCCATCATCATGACCATCATTATATCATCAAGGAGTTCAACCATGTTATCAAGTAGTTTAATCTTCGTCTATGTTATCATCAAAGAGTTCACATCATTAGGGATTCCATAAGGAGTATGTATCAACATAATGTTTTATAAGTCTTTGATTTCCTTCTCCAAACCCTACCTAGGGTAAGCAATAAGCAATACAATAGTAATAATTAAAGCAATAAAAGAGATACAAGACACTTATCTTTTCTGATCAAGGCAACTCCCTCTTGATCTTTAGTCTTTTTAGAATCCAACCTTTAAATCAACCTAAACATCAAGATGTTAGATCTTTCTAGGGATTTTTTTAATCCACAAAATTCATATCCATCCCTTATAGGATACTTTTAGCGAAGACACCCAGTCTTAGGGTTTTGCCTTCAAGCCCTAGGCTCAATTCAACTTAACTTTTGCTAGGGTTTAATACAAACCCTAGATCATTTAATCTTGCAAGCTCGAGATATCATTTTCCAAAAGCAAGGAATTCATAGGAGGGAACAAATATGTGGGTTTTTTTCTAATTTAAGTCTCATCTAGGGTTATACTAAAACCTTGCAAACCCTAGATATCAGGATATGCCATCAAAGGACCTCATGCATTTGATTTCAAGGTCAATTTACTTGGAATGCTATCATAATGACAAAGCAGACCTTTTATCTTTCCAAAGGACCAACATGACCTAAAGATCTTGACACATACCATGGAATGTAGAAATTGCACAAACCTCTGTGATATCGTCATACCTTTTTCGAACCTTCTATATGTGTCAATCATTTCTCAGTAAGTGTCTAGATACCATGTTATTTTAAAATCAATTTGCCTTGACCTGTAAACTCGATAAGAAAACTTAAGTAGACAAGGTCATTAGTCAAAAACATTAGTTGAAGGAAGGTTGAATTCTTCTTTTATATCAAATCTTATGCGATGATAATTCATTCCTAAGGACATGGATCTTGATCCTGACTACACGCCATTCAAGCTTTATATTAGCTTCGCAATAAAATTCATTTTTCTCAAGGACTTCAATCATTTTAAAGTCATTGTTACTATAAGATTCTTGTCAAAGTGTTATGAGTTTACTGATAAGATGAGGTTATTACCATACAATGAATGTCCAGTCATCATAGATTATCATGTTCGTCTTAAAGAATACGAGACATATTGTTAAATTTAGGAAAGATGTTCTTTGCTTCGCATAGTTACTTCATTCAACCATGAGCCCATTAATCCATTAGCAATCACATTAAACAATACATGATAGTAACCAATGAAATAACATAAATGAGAAATGCTGAAGACAAGCCAAGATAGAAGAACATGAGAATATGGCACAAGCCAGGGAAAAACCCCAAGATGGGGATAACCCTTGATCAAATCTTATTATTAATCATCAAATGTTCAGTAGAGAGAGAGAGAGAAAGAGTACAATAACTTAAAGTCACGACTGACTTGCCAAGATGAAGATCTGATATCAAAGCCCTTAAATATGAAGATGACTCAGTCATGACAACAATTTTGGCACCAAGGTATGGAGTCTTCTATACTGCAGTTTTTAATACTGGTTAGGGCACAAGCACTAGCAACTACAACACCCTTAACTGCGGTCTTTCTTCAAACTAATCTACCACCAATGAGATGTACCTTAACCTTCTCTTAAGATACAAAGAACACACCATACAGATTGTTGATCAAACATAACAGACAACGACCTCACTTCAGATGATACTCGACCTTCTGAACAGAGATAGGTTGGGCTTAGATGCTTGCGGCCTGCTTCAAGGATTATTGTCATATCATCCTTCATCCAAGGCGTCATTCTGATTCAACGTTTGGACTGGAAATGGATGCTTCAAATTCGGATCTGAAATGATCCCAAAGCCATTTTGAAATAGACCCAAAAAATCTCGGATTTTGTTTCTGCTACAGAACTATGGCAAGTAATAATCCATCCAGATCCGCGGCAGACTAACATGGAGAGTCATGGACCTTAACCTAGAAACAAATGGTCCATTTAAATCAATGAATGAATTGATTTACAATGAGCAATGAAGCTCAATAAATAATACCACTGTAGAAACAACAACAACAAGTTTCTACTAAGAAAGTAGAAACAACAAGTTCCTAAAAAGAAACTGCTAATTACAAACTAAGAAAGTAGAAGCAGCAAGTTTCTACTAAGAATATAGAAACAACAAGTTTCTAACAAGAAACTGCTAATTACAATCATAGATGAGTAGTAAACTCTAAAATAGCATTATTCTAATACCCTCCCTTAATGCTCAATCTATTTACAACACCGATAGACCCTCTGAATTTCACAAACTTATCAGGACCAAGAGGCTTGGTGAAGATGTCTGTTGGTTGCTCCTTTGTGGGAACATATAGTAACTGAATGGATCCGTCTTCAACAAGCTGGCGAATGTAGTGACAATGAATTTCCACATGCTTTGTTCGTTCATGGAAGACTGGATTCTTGGCGAGTTTGAGCATTCCCTGATTATCACAGAACAAGGGAGTAGGACCTACCTGGGAAACATGCATATCCGCAAGCATACGTCGAAGCCAAACTGCCTCGCAAGATGCCTTAATTGCTCCCCGATATTCTGCTTCTGTCGAGGAGAGAGCCACTGCTTGCTGCTTCTTACTAGCCCATGTGATAGCACCAGATCCCAAACTAAACACATACCCAGTTGTAGATTTACGGTCATCAACCGAACCAGCCCAGTCTGAATCTGTGTAACCACTGAGTGTAGGATCTGAACTCCGAGTGTACAGAAGTCCATAATCAAGGTTTCCTCTTACATAACGCAGCACACGCTTTGCTGCTATCCAATGATTAGCTTTAGGAGCTGCCATGAAGCATGAAATGTAGCTCACTGCAAAACTAATATCAGGTCAAGTGGCAGTA
Organism: Pinus albicaulis; assembly: GCA_034641835.2. Lineage (NCBI taxonomy): Eukaryota > Viridiplantae > Streptophyta > Pinopsida > Pinales > Pinaceae > Pinus > Pinus albicaulis. The sequence goes on along the minus strand of CM076575.1, from coordinate 498,741,340 downwards.
AGGAAGATGAGGCTGCCCACTAACTGCCTGAATAAAGTTTCATCCACAAGTGGTGAGGATGACTAAGATGAAAGTTTGAGCCCTGGTTCCATAGGAGTGGTGGTAGGTTTGCAATCCTACATTCTGAACCTTTCCACAAGATTTCTGGCATACTTGGACTGAGAGAGAAAGATGTTGTTCTCAGTCTGCCAGACTTCCACCCCTAAACAGTAATGAAGAAGCCCCAAATCTGTCATATCAAAAGTATTGCACAAATCCTGTTTGATCCCATGGATCAAATGATCTGAACTGCCAGTAATAATAAGATCATCCACATAGACAACCACAAACAGAATATCATCACTAGTATGTTTGATATACAGGTTTGAATCAAATGGACTCGGCTCAAAACCATGATCTGTTAGGTACTTATCAATTTTCATGTACCAAGCCCGAGGGGCTTGTTTCAAACCATAGAGTGCTTTTAATAATCTACAAAATTTCTATGATTGATTAGCAACCTTGAATCCTGGAGGCTACGTCATGTAGACTTCTTCCTATAAGTCACCATTCAGAAAAGCACTCTTTACATCCATCTGATGGATTGTCCAATTGAACTGAGCTGCTAAGGCAAGGAAAAGTCGTATGGTACTCATCTTGGCTGTAGGAACAAAGGTCTCCTCATAGTTTATGCCTTCTTTCTGAGAGAATCCTCGAGCAACAAGACGAGCCTTATACTTGTCGAGGGTTCCGCCAGCTTTGTATTTCACTTTATACACTCATTTGCAACTAATGGGTGTTTTCCCTGCAGGAAGATCAGAAAGGGTCCAAGTGTGATTCTTCTGAAGACTCTGGAATTTAGCCTCCATAGCCTGTTCCCACTCAGGTATTCCCTTAGCCTATGAATAGGTTTGAGGCTCAAAAACACTGTGTATGTTAGCCATAAGAGCAAAATTTATTGTAGGTTGTTGTTTTCTCTTATTTCTGGAAGTTCTACCTTCAAGGAGTTCATTATCCCGAAGATCACCAATAGTTTTAGCCCACCATTTAGGCCGAAGAGTAGAAGAACCAATATTTGGAGAAGGTGGAGGAGGCTCAGGAACAATAGGAGTAGAAAGAGGAGGATTATTTTCCAAAGGAATCTCAGGTAGTGCATCATCAAAGACTGATGCTGCATCATCCCTCCCATCAGGTGGACCTAACGGAAGAAAAACACTGTGAGGCTGATCCTCAGAACACTACTCAGAAGGAAGGGACTGAAAGAACCCTTTGTCTTCATCAAATACCACGTCCCGACTGAAGATAAGATGATCAGTGTCTTTATCTATCAGCATATAGGCCTTGTGGTGATCACTATACCCTGTCATCATGAGTTTCTGGCTTTTGGAATCCAACTTAGAGCGCTTAGCACCGGGAATCCAAACATATGCAACTGAGCCAAAAACTTTGAGATGGTTGATCTTAGGCTTTCGACCAGACCAAACCTCTTCTGGATTCTTCCCTTTAACAGCCTGAGTAGGTGATCAATTAAGAAGATAGACTGCAGTAAACACTGTTTCCGCCCAAAATCTGTTCGGAACACTCCTATGTTGTAACATAGAATGATCCATTTCAACAATTATATGGTTGAGACGTTCTACAACACTATTCTGCTGAGGAGTGTAGGGTGTGGTTAATTGGCGTTTGATGCCATGGGTATCACAGAAGTTGGAGAAAGTAGAAGAACAAAATTCCCCCCCGTTGTCTGTCCTAAGAGTTATGATATTATAGCCAGACTCTTTTTCAACTAAGGACTTAAACTTCTAAAAGATACTAAATACATCATATTTATGTTTTAGAAAGTACACCCACATTTTTCTACTAAAATCATCTACAATGAGCAAAAAATATTTGCAACCCGTAACTGAATATGTATTCATAGGACCAAAAATATCAGCATGAATTAACTGGAGTACCTTAGATGTGCGCCAAGATTCTCCATCCTTGAATGAAGACCGATGTTGCTTGCGAGCTTGGCAGGCGCCGCACACTCCCAAATGTTGTGTCTGAATATCAGGTAACTCTGACACAAGTCCCTCCTGAGATAGCTGAGAGAGATACTGAATGTTAAATGCCCATATCTCTGATGCCATAGAGTGCTGATGGGAGAAACACGAGCTGCTAGAGCCACCTACGGGAATCACCCATGTCAAGAAGTGTGAAATTTTGTAGATGTTCTATGCTAGAAGCAATTTCACTTTTATTTCAGCAATCATACAAGTAGGTAAGCAAAATACGGATAGAATGGCCCCGCATCAGCCAGATTCTCGTCGGAAACGGGGAAAAATGTGTTCGTTTCGGCGGTCGCGGATGTATGAACCTGACAAAGTCTCCTTTGGGAAACCCGGCCGACATGTCCCCAACAACCTCAGCAGGTAGATGAGTCAACCCAAGTCAACTGCAAGTCATGACTATGCTGAAAAGTCCAACGCGAGACGACAAGCTAAAGAATCAGCAGCAATGACAAAACGGTCAACCCCGACTCGATTTTCAGTGCCGGGTGATACGACCGTCTACAATCGGACAACTACCAATTTAGACTGTTTGGACCAAGCGTTGACCAAAGTCAACGCTGGTCAAAGTTACTGCGAAACCCTAGCAGCAGCAAATCCGTACTTCAGCTTGACTGTACAGTTTGTCCTCTTCGTCCTTCACACGTGTGGATTAAATTCGTCCTTCTTGGTAGCTCGTATTCCTAGATGAGAGAGGAAGATGTGAGTTGTGATAATCATGAAAATCTCTCCAACTTTTCCTGTATATATATCCATCATGAGGGTGTGTGACACATCTGTTGGGCATCCGAGCCTACATTACAAAACTGGCCGACCTTGCACATATAATTCATTAAAAATAATAAATTCAAAATATAAGATCTGCTCATCGGATTAAGACATATTTTATATGGATTTTACACCTCTCAGAAAGAGGAATCCAACAAAAATATTAGCCTCTTAATCTGAGCATCTTAATATGGAGTTTGGACCTAGTTGTCCAAATTTAACACTCCCTCTCAACTAGGGAGAACTCCATCTATCAGTGCAATCAACATCGTGCGTCATCCCGCCGAAACTTGCTTTGCTGGCTTCTTTATTTCAGAACAGAAGTGGGTCAGTCACAAAGACATCATCCCCCGACTGACATAATCAGTCCAGAGGTCCCAGACCTCACAAATCTTGATCCCGGATCAAGTGGTTGGACCGTGCCATCCTAGATAGAGAGTACGGCAATCTCTGATGCGTCCATCAGTCTTTGCTAATAGTCTCTAACTTTTCCACACCTCATTGGCCAAATGAGAGGTACTTCCCATGAGCCATGAACTCAATGGGTAGGATGCATACGGGGCACAGAAAATGAGAGGTGAACCAACTCAAAATCACAACAGTGGGGTCCAAGCACACCACCAAGGTTGGCAAGCCTAGCCTTGTGGTTGCCCATAGCTCTAAGAAGCTCTCCCCAAAGCCCCCCAGAGCTCCCAGAGCTCATCGTCCAACAGGACCCACATCATAGGGTCTTTCCACGATTCCAAGATTCTCACGGAAGGTTAGGAACATGACCTACCCCAAGGGCATTGTGAGAATATCCGCGACCTGCTCATCAGTTCCTATATGATCGAGCCTTACGGCGCCTCGCTGTACCATATCCCAGATAAAGTGGTACCAGCCATCAACATGCTTGGATCAATCGTGGAACCCGGGATTCTATGACAAATGAATCCCCCTATGGTTATCACAAAGGATAACGGTGGCATCTAGCACATGCTCGAACAGCTCTCAAGGAGCTTTCGCAACCAAGTGACTTCACAACAGGCTATACATGTTACAATGTATTTGGCCTCAGCGGTGCTCAAGACTGCCGACTTTAGATCCCTGCCCGAAGCAGATCTTCATGTGAAGTAGCATCCAGATGTGCTCTTGCGATCCACCACACTGCCAGCCCAATCGGCATCAGTATATCCACGGAGTGTCATACTCCTGGCAGTGTATCTCAGCCCATGGTCTGTCGTGCCTCAGAGATATCTCCAGAGTTTCTTGGCACCAACCCAGTGAATGTTATGATCAACCATGTGTTGACTCAAAGTGTTCACTGCACAGCATATGTTCGAACAAGTGTTCATTGAGAACATCAGGGTCCTTATGAGTTCACGATACTCAGTAGGACGGGCCCGACAACGTTGCTCCTCAACTTCTTAAAGTTGAGTTCCATGGACTTACAGTCCATCATACCAGAACTTTCCAGAAGCTTCACAATATATTTTCCTTGAGAAAGGAAAATCTCTCCAGGTCTCTGCCAGACCTCCAGGCCTAGGAAATAGTGCATCAGTCCTAGGTCCTTCATCTCGAATTCAGCAGCAAGCTCCCTCTTACATTGATGAATGAAAGGGTCATCACCAGTCAGGAAGAGGTCATCCACATATAGTACTAGAATGAGAGGCTTCTCTTTCACAACCTTGAAGTATAGGTTCGGATCAGCATTACTTCGAGTGAAGCCCAGCTTCATCAAGTAACTATCCATCCTTTCGTACCAAGCTCTGGGTGCTTGCTTTAACCCATAGGGGGCTTTCTTCAACCTGCAGACATAAGTGTCTCGATCTTGAACTTCAAATCTCAGAGGTTGTTCCACATACACCTCTTCCTTTATTGCACCATGCAGAAAAGCGGTCTGGACATCCATCTTATGAGGACTCCATCCTTGCGTAGCAGCAAGGGCTATGATTGATCGGATGGTGGTATATCGTGCCACAGGTGCAAATATATCGTCATAGTCAATTCCTTCCTTTTGAGAGAAGCCACGGGCAACAAACCTTGCCTTAAAATTTTCAGCACTCCCATCAGATCCATGTTTGATTTTGTAGAGCCATTTAGCGGTGACAACAGATTTGTCCTTCGGTCTCGGGACCACATCCCAGACATCATTCTTCATAATAGACTCATATTCTTCATGCATAGCATCCTTCCAGACTTGATGCTTGATGGCTTCCTCAAAAGATCCAGGTTTTGCGAGAGAAGTCATCAGTAAAAGTCATATAGTAAGAACATCCCCCCAGGGATGTTACAGGCAACATACCAGAAATATCAGAATGGACCAGTTGCAATATCTCAGATGTCTTTGTGACACTTGAGGGGAAAGAAGGTCCCCTTGTTATGTTATATTCTTCAGCACTGCCCTTACATACACCTTCCTTGCTTCGGGAAGGGCTTTTCAAATCTACGGTGCCATAGTTCGGTTTGTCGGATAGTATCACAAGTCATAGCTCCCAACGGACTCCCTCCAACCTGATAGAGTGTACCAACCCTAGAACCAATTGAGATAGCTTCCTTGAAGCTCTTCTTCCACATGAGCACCTTTCCATCAGAGAAAGTTACATAGAATCCTTTGTCTTCCATGGCAGATACAGACACAAGGTTCTTCTTCAATTTGGGTACATAGAGTACATCTTGTAGACGGAGGACTTGTCCTTGAGACAAGTGAAGGGTCACAGTCCCGGTCCCTTTTACAGGATAAGTGGCATTATCCCCAAGGATAATTTATAGATTAGTATCCCTTTCAACCATGTCAGAAAGTGCTTCCTTGAATCCGGTGATATGTCTTGAGGCACCACTATCAATTAGCCAGACATCCATCGTGTCGGGCAGAGATGCAGCTGAGAGAGCAGATACCAGAATATACTCATTTCTTTTATCAACAACATTAGACTCCTCATACCTGGTATTTCTGGACCTCTTAGAAGGTTGGTTGTTTCCTCCAAAGTGAGCCTTCCTCTTTCCTTTGGATTTGTCATTTCTTTGATTCCCATTCCTTCGGTTGTTGTTGTTATCGTCACTATCGGGAGAATCCACCTTGAAGGGGCATTCTCTAGCATAGTGTCCAGGCCTATGGCAGGTGAAACATTTACCCTTCTTCTCTTGAGTCTTTGTCCTTCTTTTGTCCTTAGAACCACCAGAGTTCTTCTTTCGGGAATGAGCACCATAGGCAACATTTCTTTCATTATCAAATTCCTTCATCCTTGTTTCTTCTTGCATACATCTTGACAGAAGCTCATCAAAGTTAGGAATGGTATTATTGTTGAGGATAGTAGTTGTGAATACTTGCCATTCATATGGAAGTCCTCCAAGTGCGGTGAGAACCATCTCACGATCAGCTATTATCTCCCCAATAGCTAGTAGATGGTTCCTGGTTTCAGTCAACTTCAGAAAGAAAGTTTGAACAGACTCATCTCGGCCCTTCTTCATATTCTTCAACTTGTTCTTGAGGAATAGCACTTGGTTTACATTGTTTACTTGGAACATAAGTATCAATTTGTCATACATCTCCTTGGATGTGCCTAGTTCAGATATGTAGGCAACCAGACTCTTATTTATGGATTCCCTGATCAGCAGCTTTGCTCTGATTTCTCCCTTCTTATACTTGTTTCTAACAGCAGCAGAGGCATTGTATGGAGGTTCTTGAATCCTCCCTGTCACATGATCCAGGAGATCATGATCTTCTAATTTGAGATCTAATATCATCTTCCAGGGATGGAAGTCATCACTTCCGGTCAGCTTGTCATTCTCCTTGAATTCAAGACTAGTGGAACCCATTTCCACGATGATGATTGCTATAGATTGAGTTTGTCTTCACCTCAGCTCCGATACCATGTAAAGTTTTGTAGATGTTCTATGCTAGAAGCAATTTCGCTTTTATTTCAGCAATCATACAAGTAGGTAAGCAAAAATGCAGATAGAACATATAAGTAGATCTTACAGAAGACAAATCAGAAACAGGAAAAATGTGTGTATTCGTTTCGGCGGTCAACAGGATGCTTCAACCAGCAAAGTCTCCTTTGGTCAGCCAGCCCAGCATGTGTCACAACAACCCTCCAATCAGTAGATGAGTCAACCCAAGTCAACTCTGCAAAAGTCAACGCTGTCCTGAAAAGTCAACGGAGGGGCAGCAAGCTAAAAGTCAACGCAGCAGCAAAACGGTCAACCCTTTGACCTCGATTTTTGTGCCAGGTAGTACGGCCTTCATAAATCGAACCTTCCACCAATTTTCAGCTTGTTTGGACCAAGCGTTGACCAAAGTCAACGCTGGTCAAAGTTACTGCGAAACCCTAGCAGCAGCAAATCCGTACTTCAGCTTGACCGTATAGTTTGTCCTCTTCGTCCTTCACACGTGTGGATTAAATTCGTCCTTCTTGGTAGCTCGTATTCCTAGATGAGAGAGGAAGATGTGAGTTGTGATGATGATGAAAATCTCTCCAACTTTTCTTGTATATATATCCATCATGAGGGTGTGTGACACATCTGTTGGGCATCCGAGCCTACATTACAAAACTGGCCGACCTTGCACATATAATTTATTAAAAATAATAAATTCAAAATATAAGTTCTACTCATCGGATTAAGACATATTTTATATGGATTTTACACCTCTCAGAAAGAGGAATCCAACAAAAATATTAGCCTCTTAATCTGAGCATCTTAATATGGAGTTTGGACCTAGTTGTCCAAATTTAACAAGAAGCCTATATAGACCATGATCCTCTAGGTCAACTGCAACCGTAAGCCGAGTGTCCCTGTCAATAATGGAGCACTTGTGCGCACTGAACACCACATCGAGCTGAGGAGAGTTTCTCATAATCTGGTTGACAGACAGCAGATTAATTTCCATACCAGGAACATAGTACACATTCAGGAAGATGAGTGTGTGCCCACCAGACTGGATCTGAACTGTACCTCTGCCAACCACCGTGTACTCCTCACCTCTGTCGAAGACCATGGAATCACTGAAAGATGAGAAGTCAATAAACCAATCACGCCTGTGAGAGAAATGACGTGATGCACCAGAGTCAATGTACCAGGCAGATGACGGGGCGTGATCTGAGTACCTTTTAGCCATAAAGGCATAAAAGGCAGATTCCTTCTGCTCGGAATGTTCTGCGACATTCGCTTGTTGATGAGACCCTCCCTGCTTCTTCTGTTCAGAAGAAATTCTCTGGTTGGCAATCTTTCTTCAAATGACCAAACTTGTGACAGTAATTACGCTGCACATTTTTCTTCTTAGCAGGATCATAAGACTGAGAAGAACCTGTCTTCTGAAATGACTGAGAGGACTGATATTTGGCAGCAAAAGCATTTTCTGAGGAGGCTGATGAAGCATCACTACCAAACTGTTGTTTCCAACGATCCTGCTGTAGGAGTTTGGTGCATAGCTCTGGAAACTTCAGATCAACATTAGTGGAGGTAATGTTGAGAGTTTCTATAAAGTGTTCATAAGATTTTGGTAGACTTTTCAAGGTGATGACTACCATATCTTCTTCCTCCATGGTTCGGCCAATGGCTTCGAGCTGATCTCGAATGGCTTTAATCTTGTTAAGATGTTCCTGTAAAGATATATGTTTGTCCATCATGATGGAGAACAACTGATTCTTTAGAAAGAAAGCTCTGCTCTTGTCGGATGTCTCGTGCAATTCCTTCAAATGTTTCCAGATTTCGGTAGCTGTCTTGCCGGAAGGGATCTGTGGTAACTGATCATCAGTTACAGAGAGTTTGAGAAGCATAATAGCCTCTCGATTTCGATCATCAAACTTATCTTGATCTGCACCAGGTGTACCAGGACGAAGCTCTGTGCCCAAAACGAGCTGGTCAAGATGCCTATATTAAAAAATGGTCAACATTCTCTGTTTCCAGATGTTATAATTGTTGCCATTAAAGCGCTGATTGCCTTCCAACATTAGATTGGTTAGTGAGGCCACCTGCACGTTTCCCAAGACACGCAAAACGACCAAGGAGTCTGGCACGAATTTTAATGCAGATGGCGGCTGATCTGGACAAAAAAATACTGGAAATTTAAATGCTCATCCAGCCACAAAAAAAATGGGTGCATACCTCGATTCTGCCAAAATAGCAGTCTGGAATTCAATCTATTGTAGAAAAACAATACCCAGCTCAGCCTTTAATAACTCGTTCCAGTCATATGCAAATTGCACCAGCAACTTCCATGTTCAACCAGCAAGATGGACTGATATTGGACAGAAATTCAACACATTGGACCAGCAACCAAACTTAGCAGCACGTACAGGATAGATATGACTGATAGGAGTCTTTATCCCACGAAATATTCAGCAGAAAACGACCCACCAAAGAAAGAATCGCAGAGAAAAAAAAACGGCGGCTCAGAAATTGTGACGCCAAAAAAAATTTCAGACTTCTAGAGAGCTGTTTCGAAATGAAGCACCGAATTTTTCAAATATTGAAGAATTATTTCGAAAAAAATACCTGAGCTCTGATACCATAATCAATGAATGAATTGATTTACAATGAGCAGTGAAGCTCAATAAATAATACAACTGTAGAAACAACAACAACAAGTTTCTACTAAGAAAGTAGAAACAACAAGTTTCTAACAAGAAACTGCTAATTACAAACTAAGAAAGTAGAAACAGCAAGTTTCTACTAAGAATATAGTAACAGTAAGTTTCTAACAAGAAACTGCTAATTACAATCATAGATGAGCAGTAAACTCTAAAATAGCATTATTCTAATACCATTAACATTCATCAAAGCCTCGGTTGCCTTAGACCTTATCCAAGTTAGTTGGTGCGTGTAAATGAGATGAGGAGAGATCCTTTATATACAAATTTAGATATGATGATTTGGAGAAACCAACCTTAACTTTTGGAGGCAAATTCAAAATTCAAATTTCAACTTTTCCCATCGAAACCAAATCTTGACTTATAATATTTCTTTTGAATCAATAAATATTTTCCTTATCCAAACTGGACAATTTATATATCGATTTTGGTCTTCTCGAAAAGAGGGATTCAATGGAATTATTAGCTCCATCAACTGAGGAGATCCAAGGTGGAATTTGGCCCTAGTTGCCAATTTTAACACTCCCTCTCAACTAGGGAGAATTCCATGTGCCAATCCATCTGCTGTCATAGTTCATCATGAAGCATCTCTGCTTTGCTCTGTTGAACTTTGAAGAAATAATGAAGAAGAATTGATCGAGAGTGAGTCACAAGACCTTGCCACTCTCCACTGACCCAAAGTCAATCCAGAAAACCAAAGAGTGAACTCCAATCAGACTTGATCCCAAGTGATCAAGTTGAAGTACACAATGCATCCTAGACATAGGGAGTACGACAGTACATGATGCGTCCATGCTATGGTCCCTAGCCACTTTTCCCAACTCATTGGCAACCTGTTCAACATGAGATCTATCCATTCAATCGTGCCATAAAATAGGAGTGTCCTCTACTGAACCATATACAGAGTTCTGTGAAATACTTCTGCTGCAATATTTAATGGTAGTGAGCACAAATGACTCACTGAAGAGATTCTTCAATACGAGAGTCTTCATAATAAGCCATGTTTCTCAAAGTAACTGACTTCAGTCAATGATCCATTCATGGTGGATCCCAGAAGATGTAGCACCTAAATGTGCTCTTTTCAATCTTCTTATTGCCAGCTCAGTTAATATTGAATGGTCCATGACAAACCATAGATAAGGGAACAAGTAGCTGAAGTTCCTCCAAAGACTGTCTCAGAGTCTATATATTTATAACAGATGATTAATCAGGGATCTCACAAGTAACCAGATCAACAGCTTCTTCATTAGGTCTTAAGTGCATTTCAACAAGGCTGGGTCGAATCCCTCTTACTTCGATAGATGAGAGGGTCATTATATATCATCAATAGCTGCAATTATATGCCTTGACAGTAGCTCTTTCTGGATATATAAAAGAGGTGACCTTGCCAGAATATAACCAAGGTTATAATTATGCATCCTTTCAAATAGCAAGGATATATCTGAGCCCTTGTTAATCGTTTCATTTGGTCATTCTGTCGAGGATTGTGTACCTCCTTTTTGATGACATGAGTCACGTGATTTTCTGGCTTTCAGTGAGACATTACATGAGGCAGCAATAGACTTCTAGGAAGCTGAAGAATCGACGAGGTTCTTCTTTAATCTGGATGGCTGAATCTTTATATGCTTCAGGTTTGAAGTATCCTCTGACATAGACAGAAAGTGCTGCTGAACCTTTCAAAAGATGGGATAACCAGATTTTACATCTGTCTTGTTCACATCCTTAATTGTGAACAAGACTATCAATTTACAGAGGTTACAATCATATCACCATAGCCACTGAACTGTTGAATAGACAACTATAAATAAGATGAAATTGTTAAACACCATGTTGAAGCACACACATGGTGTATGAGGAAGATGAGCACACACACACAAGAGACTCAAGTCAATGAAGGATAAGCGTGAGGCTTTCTTATTTTCCATTATACAAAGATGTACATTTATAGTACAATGGTGTGACTCTTGGTTTCACATTCCAAGGTCACTTGGACTCCATTGTGACTTTTCGCATTCCACACCTACCCATGTAGGATTAGGTGTTCCAACATCCCCTCTTAATCCGAAGGGGTATGTGTGAGTCCAAGAAAAGAGTTGTAATACAAATCTGCAAAGTATACATGGCAGCACTTGGGCTGAATCAACTCTCTGAAATGTTGGAAAAAAGAGGTGGTCTTAGGATGACCACAAACACTGGAACGCAAAACTTGTTGCAGTTCCCGAAACTCTTCCAATACTGGCAAGAAGCTGAAAGCTTCTGCTAGAGGAATTTTCCCTCATAAAAAAAGGAGACCTTCGACCTAAAAGAAGGGAGGTCTACTACCTGTGGTGGTTTTAGGTTGTCCACCAACCAAAGATGATGGTTTTAGGTTATCTACCAACCGAAAATGATGGTTTTAGGTTATCCACCAACCGAAGGTATGCTCATGGGCATCCGTGTCTCTGGCTACATCTGAATCCAGTGACAGATTGTGAAAACAGGCTCACTTGAGCGCTTGTTCTACAACTCCGAACATGGAATGAGAGATTGTGGCTCAGGCTCGCTTGATCTGACGTCGAAGCTTGTACATGACCACCATTTTCCCCCCTGTCAGGGACAAGGTGAGATGATATCGAAAACTCAACTGCAAGTTTGTTCAATATCCAAGAACAAGTTCTAACATGTGTCGTAAACATCTTCTTGAAAAATATGGATAGACTAAGCGTTCCATCCCAAGATGAGTTTTTGGTTCATAATCCAAAAACGTATGAAGCATCTGTCTGAAGAATGTGTGTGCCGACCACAGTGCTTGCATGGATGAAGATCAAAACAGTGATCTTTCATATGGCCAACTCGATCACAGTGTTGGCATTTCTCAATCTGTTGTGGAAGTGGAATAGGATCTGGAACAGCTGCAGGTGAACTGTCATATAGGAATCCGGCACTCTGAAATCTGATGGGCTTTGTGTAGTCTGGAACATGAAAGGACACATCCTTGTCATATCCAAGACCAGTTCGGTGCTTGTTGGGACAAGCTCTTCCCATGGTCTAATGATGGGCTTGAGAAGTGCAGGCTGAGCTGTTGCATCTGCATGTACATCTGCTCTTGTGCAAGGAACTGAATGGGAATCAACTGCAACTTTACTGACATGCTGCTAATGGGAGTCCTTCTCAATATTCTGAACAGAAACAGGTTCAGAATGGTGACTCTTTTGGTGAAGTTCGTCTTGCTGAAGCTGAGTTTCCAACTGCAAAAACTCAATCTTTTCATGTGCATATAGCAAACAACTTTGAATTTTACAAAGAGCATCCTTGCTCATTTTTATCATGTCATCAACATTGGAATGAATGGGGCTATTCAACAACTCTAATGCCTCATTGATTTTAGCCATTTTCAACAATTTAGGCTCAAAATAAATGAAAGGGTGTCGGCTTCAACCGAAAATGCACCCGTTTACAATGTGATGCAACAAATACAAATGACTCCAAAGAATTCTCAAATTACAAAATCTGCTCCTCAAATGATGGAGGGCAATCAACAACAACTCAAATACTGATTATGAATGAAGAAGCAACAAATTCCACTCAAAATACAATGTCAGCTCAATACATATCTCTGCAAAATATTTGTAAATGTGTAGCTGAAAACACTTGTGCAAGAATCTTTTTATGGCAGTTGAATTTTCTTCTTCAAATAGCTGTTTTCAATGATGGCAAACTTGTCTTCAAATGTGAAATTCTTCAAAAAATCACCCTTCAAATCAATGTCAAATCTGCAAATTTCAGTCCATTTCCTCATGTGCCATTTCTTCTTTTACTGCTGTTCATTTCTCTTTTTCGTCTTCAATGTCCTTCCTCTCTCTCTCTGCTTTTTTTTTTTTTTAATTAATTAAAAAATAAATTAATTAAAAATGGAAAGGAAATTTATTTAAAAGAGAGGAAAGTATTTATATGGAAGAGTGGTTTATTAATTGGGAGGGGGAAGGGCTATAAAAAAGGGATTATAAAACATGGGAGAGGGAATTTTTTTTTTTTTTTTTTTTAAAGGATGGAATGTTAATTAAAAAAAGGATTATTAAAAATGGAGGAGGGAAATTATTGGAAGGAAGGGCGGATTTAAGTATCAAAAATTGAAATGGCCGAGCGGTATTTAGTAATGGGAAGGCTCAAAGGCCAAGGGAAATGAGAGAAGGCGGAATTGAGAAGGCCCATAAGGGAGTGTATACAGTATGGGAAAGAGAACAGGTAAGAGGGACGAGTAGGGAAGATACGGTGGGCGTATAGCAGAGCAAAGAGGGAGTATAGAGTGCAATGAAGAAGCCGGTCAAAGGCCGTGAGTGAGAGCGTGAAGGCTGTTTGAGGAATCGATGGGCGTGAGGGTATGGACAGGACTGTGCGTTAAACCGTGAGGGAGGGAGCTGCGTTGGAGCGTAGGTTGAGAGTAGAGTTGCAGAAGGGGCATCGGTTACTGTGAGGAGGAGCGATAAGGATGAGGGGAGAGGGCTGTGCCGTGGGCCAGCTGTTTGGAGCGGCAGGCCTTGAGGGCCGTGGGTGTCAGAGATGAGTGTGTGCGTTATGGAGGGGAGTAATAAGGAGGGCGGAGGAGGGCGCTGTAAGGGCCGGGTGAGGAGAGTTCGATGTGAGCGTAGAGCTGTAGTTGGGTGAGTACCGTTGTAAAGAGAGAGCTGTGAGTTTGCAGGAGATGGGATAGGCGTATGGCAGAGTTGTGAAGGCCGAACGCCGAGAGGTGCGGTGAGCGGCGCAGGTGGAGTGGAGTGTTAGGGAAGAATGCAGGCAGGGGAGTGTGAAATGTAAAAAAATTGCAGGTTGGGGAGGCCGAAAGGCCTAGAATGGCAAAGATTTTTTTTATTTTTTATTTTTTATTTTTTATTTAAAAACAGCAGAGAAGAAGACCTTTGAAACAACAGCAGATTTTTAAGCACTGAAATACAGGCAGCAGATTCCAGAAATGAAGGCAACAGTACAAATTTCAAGTACTGAGATACAACAACAGATTGCCAATAAACCCAGAAATTTTTCTAATAGCTCAGCAGCAGAAAAACTCAAAATTCTTTTCCATTAAAAAGCCAGAAACTTTTACTTCAGAAACCCTCTTTAAACAGTGTTTTCCAGCAACTCTTCAATGCAGAAATTAATAGAAATTGCAGGAAAAATGAAAATGAAAACCTTCAGATGGGCAGTGCTGCCTTTCTTCAAAACCACTGCTGCTCTTCTTCAAAACAAATTCTGAATGCTGCAGAATCACTGAATGCTGCTCTTCTTCAAAACACCTTTGAATGGCAGCAAAAACTCTGCTGCAAAAACTCTCTAAATGCTGCAAAAATGCCAACAATTTTTGCAGATATACACAGGCCATAAACACAAATGGCTCACTCAATTTGGAGCAGGGCCAGCAATCGCCCGCTCTGATACCATGTTAAACACCATGTTGAAGCACACACATGGTGTATGAGGAAGATGAGCACACACACACAAGAGACTCAACTCAATGAAGGATAAGCGTAAGGCTTTCTTATTTTCCATTATACAAAGATGTACATTTATAGTACAATGGTGTGACTCTTGGTTTCACATTCCAAGGTCACTTGGACTCCATTGTGACTTTTCGCATTCCACACCTACCCATGTAGGATTAGGTGTTCCAACAGAAATCACACATAGAAAGGGCTGATGACATATATACAGGGATCTGTCCTTGACTGATAGGTTCATGTTTTCATAATGGTTTGACCTTGAATTGCTGCGATCCATTCCCTCTTGCAATCTGAATAGTTATATCTACCATGCTCCGAGTTACAGGAGTAGGTCGATCATAGTGAGACTGAAAACACAGGTAGAATTTACTGGACCACTTCATTGATTCACTTGACCATATGCAGGCACATTGTCATCACTAGAGAAATCATTATCCTTTATCAAGTATGAGCACAGTCCTGACTTCAAGAGGAGGCAATCATGGTGCCATTGTCCTTTAAGAGGAAAGAGACTGCTACACCTCATCAAGATAAAATCTTCAGATTAAGCCACCATCTTTGCTATACATTTTCAATAATTTCTAGCAAATTTAGAGTAGGATGATGATTGACAAAGGTCAATATTGTACACATCATATTGATGATCTGCAATGATCTTCTGGTGTACTTCACAAGTTTCTAGATCAAAACCCAATACACAGGTACCTTGATGTCACAGTAATTGTTACATGCTTCGATATCATGGTCATTATTGTTATTGATCCTAACTTGATAAAAAACTAGCCAGAATTCCATAACTGCCCCAGGATAGCAAGGATGCCAAATATACATTACTAATTCTTTTGATGCTGACTGATGATGCCAATCTACGTCAGCCTAATGAAGCCTGCTGAGAGATGTAGATGCTAATATATATATGCACTAGACAGAATCTGTCTTGCTTGAGTTTACATGTCTGCTTCAATAACAGAACTTAGGGATCCAAGAGCCTGATCCTTGTCTTACCATGAATGAACTTTAGAGACTGAAACTTGATGGAGGTCAGCTTCAGAATGCTGATTTTACTGCAAGTATTGACAGATACTTAATGTTAAGATCTCAAGTATACCTTTATCAGAAGAGGTCATCCCTTGTAAAGGTTAAAAAAAACTTCAGAAGAATGAGTCTCAAAATACGCAGTTCAGAAAGAGTGTCATTTAAAGTTCAGAATTTTAATGCCCTACAGAGCTTCGAGTTTGTGCCATAGCCCACTACACTTTCTGCTGGTCCAGAAGATTAAAAAAAAATGAAAGGCTGAGTTCATCTCCAGATTAATAGACTTATCTTCTTCGCTGGTCTAACCTGAAAAGCCTTGATCTAGGAAAAGAATAACCAGCGGAGCCCTTTTTAACCAAATTCAAAATCATCGATTATACAAAACGATCTTACTTACTTCTGTGACAGAGGCCAGAGACTCAAAACGATCTTACTTACTTCTGTGATAGAGGCCAGAGACTCGTAAGAGATCTGAGCCAAATCTGCCCTTAAAGGCTCCTAGCTGTTTGCCTAGGAACAGCAGCTCTGTCTCCAGGGAAGATTCATCAAGCAGAGCTCTTAGGCTCATGCTTTTCCAGAGAAGAGAGCTAATAAATATACCCAGACTTGCATTGCAGATGGAAGGAGACCATGGATATTTATCTTCAAACTTCATTTTGTGATTGCTTTCACTTGCCCTCATGCTTGGGCTTGTCCTCACTTGGAGCTCTGCTACCATGTTAAATTTAGGAAACATGTTCTTTGCTTCGCATAGTTACTTCATTCAACCATGAGCCCATGAATCCATTAGCAATCACATTAAACAGTACATGATAGTAACCAATGAAAGAACATAAATGAGAAATGCTGAAGACAAGCCAAGATAGAAGAACACGAGAATATGGCATAAGCCAGGGAAAAACCCTTGATCAAATCTTCTTATTATTAATCATCAAATGCTCAGCAGAGAGAGAGAGAAAGAGTACAATGACTTAAAGTCACTACTGACTTGCCAAGATTAAGATCTGATATCAAAGCCCTTAAATATGAAGATGACTCAGTCATGACAGCAATTCTGGCACCAAGGTCCGGAGTCTTCTATACTGCAGTTCTGAATACTTGTTAGGGCACAAGCACTGACAGCCACAACACCCTTTTCTTGCTTGATAGACCTTCGATGAACTGCGGTCTTCCTTCAAACTAATCTACCACCAATGAGATGTACCTTAACCTTCTCTTAAGATACAAAGAACGCACCATACAGATTGCTGATCAAACATAACAGACAGCGGCCTCACTTCAGATGATACTTGGCCTTCTGAACAGAGATAGGCTGGGCTTAGATGCTTGCGGCCTGCTTCAAGGATTATTGTTATATCATCCTTCATCGAAGGCAGCATTCTGCTTCAACGTTTGGACTGGAAATGGGTGCTTCAAATTCGGATCTGAAATGATCCCAACACCATTCTGAAATATACCCAAACAATCTCAGATTCCGTTTTTGTTACAGAACTAGGGCAAGTAATAATCCATCCAGATCTGCGGCAGACTAAAATGGAGTGTCACTGGCCTTAATTTAGAAACAAATGGTCCATTAACCTTCATCAATGCCTCGGCTGCCATAGACCTTATCCAAGCTAGTTGGTGCATGTAAATGAGATGAGGAGAGATGCTTTATATACAAATTTAGATATGATGATTTGGTGAAACCGACCTTAACTTTTGGAGGCAAATTCAAAATTCAAATTTCAACTTTTCCTGCCAAAACCAAATCATGCCTTCTAATATTTCTTTGGAATAAATAAATATTTTCCTTATCCAAATTGGACAATCTATATATCGATTTTGGTCCTCTCGAAAAGAGGGATTCAATGGAATTATTATCTCCATCAACTGAGGAGACCCAAGGTGGAATTTGGCCCTAATTGCCAATTTTAACACATATCAACCTTTGATTCTTGATAGTTGAATTCAATTCTTACCACTCTATCACAATCGAGATCTACGTAAGTATCAAGAATCAAAGGTTGAATTCTGGCGAATGTACTGCTGAGACATCAAGGCTCATATTACTACCCACGAAAGAACAAGATCATTAGCAAATTAGGGTTACTGCAATAGCTTCGGTTCAAAATACCTAAATTTCCAGACATAGTGAGCTTTATAATATCAAGGTTATGAATACAATTCTTGGATTTATGGTCACAGATGCTATCTCACAACTACATCACCGAGATTGAAAATATATAAGGGAGCCACAAAGAGTTAAAAAAAACTTTTCAAGGTCACGGATCATGAGTGCAGTAATAGAAAGCCTCGATCAATCTTGAAAGATAAGGCTTATGATAATATACGAGCATTATTATCAGAGACACATAGCCATAGATCTATGCAGTGATACTGCCAGATATACGAAAATGCACCAATCATATGAAGTTGCACATATTATATACGATTTTGCATTGGAGGTATACGATTTTGCAAACCATAGACTTGTGAAACACATGAAGTAGCTTCAGATTTTGTTAAGCTTTCCTCAGAGATAAATGATTACAGTGGCATACAATTAGAAATGTAGGAGTACCAAATGAACATCAAACAACAATAGTCATCTGAGACTATTATAAGAACAAAGAACATACAAAATTTATAGTCATACTTACCTCAGTGCGAAATCATGCTTAACATTAGTGTCATCTCCAATCTTAGCTGCGAGCCTTATTTAGTTATTGTTACAAGCCTTCTTTGGACAAGGAAAAGAAGCCATTCAAAATTACAGAGGATCCACCTGAGATCACAAAAAGCCAACAAAAAGCCATCCGAAACCACAGAGTGGGACATATCGAAATTACAGAGAGGCCATCTGAAATCACAGAGAGGCTATCCGAAGTTATAGAGAAGAAGCTATTTGAAGTCACAAAAGTAGGCTATCTGAAATCCATAGAGAGGCTTGGGAAACTCGCAGATCAAGAAATTCGGCCCAAGGCAAAATTTGTCTTACTAGCCCAAGGTGAAATTTATCCTCTCTAAAGGAAGTGCTCTAAGTTTGGTTTTGATACCATGTTGAGATTTCTAGGGCAGAGCTAGAAAGAATATTTTCTTCAACAGCTAACTACATCAAATGATTATTTAACAATATTTATCCATAGCATTATTATCCATAACATCATCATGTAGTTACATAGAAGAAAATTTAACATTTTAATCGGGACAAGAGCTTAAAAAAAAATAACAAAGCAACAAAGAGACAAGAGGCACAAAGAATTAGGCCTGAGGCCAGGGCGAGACCCACAAGGGGAAAACCCAGGAAATGCTTTCTTTATATGAGAGAGAGAATTCAATGTCCATCAAAATAGAAACAACATGATAATCATGATAACCGACGAGAACAATATTAAGAAACAAGCTTCCACTCTTTCCCTTAATTTCGTCCCCCTTTTTCCTTCAATAGCTCGTAGAAACACAAAGATAATCCTCCAAAAACGAATTACCAAATGAGGAGCAATTCCTCATATATATATATATATATAGGGGGTCAAATGGGTGCCACAAAGGGGCCCAACAGACATCTCTTTTAAAGGAGTTGAATTGCCAGTTTTAGAAGGCATAAATATAATTTTATGTCATAATGAAAATACCAACCGTGGCTACCATATTTCTCAACAACAAACCCGTAATGGGTTACATATATGAAATAATGGATTTGGCAATGAGGCCATCAGAAGAAGATATGAGGATGAAGAGGCTAAATGCATGCCTCTTTGATAAGTTATTGATGAATGAAGACATATGTAGCTATATTCCCCCTTAAGTGTAGCTGCTTATGCTTTAATTCCAACATACTTAATGATGAGGAGGGTGGGAAGGATACTAGAGGTGTTTTGATGTTCATTAATACTTGCTTTCTTAATAAAGCAATTCCAATCCATGTCATTCATCAATTGCGAGATTTTAGGATTCCATTAAAGTTATTTGCCTTCTCTAGTGCTATACTAGAAAGAGAATGTACTTGTCAGGTAATTTTGGCCAACTATTTAATTTTATGATTTCTTTCATTTTCTATTAAAAATATTATCGTCTTAAGTCTTGACCCCTTGTCGTGAGCTACGTCTTTAGTGGCAAAATTTCTGCAGTGATACACTTGAGCTTAAAAGATTTGCTAACTTAATCCTAAATCATACTTGTATGCCTCTAGTTGTGACTCGTGAGTGGAATTGGAATGTGTTTGAGAAAATTCATTCTCAAAAGCACAACCGATAACAAACAAAGTGCTTGAATGCTAGGGAAATTGAATCACAGAATGTGAGAACAATACCAAAAGTTGGCAATGGCCTTCCTTACTTGGATATGGACATTATTTTCCTAATGAGTGGAATCCAAGCTAGTTTTTGAACTAGGTTGTGTGCAGGGAGCAATGTTTATACATGTTGATGTGAGTAGCTTCAAAAGGTCTTCTACATCATCTTGGTGTCTTAGCATGTGGAAGACATTATTTGCCTTGTCTAGTGATTTATGTCTTCTTTCCTAAGTCTAACATAGGAAAAGTAGAATAATTGAAGTAAATTGATTATTGTGGACTATTGAGTTATTTTCTATGGATAAATAATTTAATTATTGAAGTGACTTAAAAATAATCTCAACTGTTAATCTCCAAGATGGCTCTAAAAGGGAGATTGGGGTTAGGGATTTGGATTAAATGAAGATTATAACGGGAGCCTAGCGAGGAGGTGAAGAAACAAGATGAAGAGCACAAGTTGTGTGAGCGAGTCATCACCAAGAGAGAGTGATTTTCTCTGCAGTGCGAGCGGCTTAGTGGTCCAGTGCGTAGAGAAGAAGTGCGAGTGGGTTTATGCGAATCCAGGGAGGTTGAGTAGGAGGAGATTGCAGGGCTGAGTTTCCAGAGGGAGATTGTATTTGTCTTGAGGAGGCCAAGTTGTTGGAGTGTTGGGGTTTTTCCACTGTGCATTAGTGGCAGGGCACTGATCGAGTTGCTGGAGGCTGGGTTCTTCAGGCCGATTTTATTCGGATGAAGATTTCCTTGAGGCCGATTTACGTGTGCCAAATTCATTCTGAGGGAGCCGAGTTGCAAGTTCTATATTTATATTATTCCTTGTATCTTTGTGGGTTGAAAAACCCTGATTTTCTAGATAATGAAATGACAAAGAATTGTTGTGGGTTAACTAATTTTGCAATGTGTGATTGATCTCTTTGGTTTATTTTCATTTCATATGTTTATTCTAGAAGTTAAAATTACCAACGATTTTATTTTTCTACTCCCCGCGTTTGCTGTTACCATCGTGCAGTTATTCGAAATCTCTGTGCGGTTATTCGAGACTCCTTCCCTCCGGGGGTGGGCTCCCCGAACTGGCAGTTCGAAATGACGGGCCCAGGAGGAGGGGAGGCGGGGCACGAGTATTTCGGTCCACTGCTGGAACGGAAATGGCTCTTTCTGGTCATCCCCAGGCCTATTGCACGATGCCTTGGCTTCAACAGACATCCTGCTTGTTATCGAGACACACGCGAGCCCTGTCCGCCCTCTCCCAGGCATCACAGGTTACCAGTGGTCCTCAACTTGCAGACAGGAGACACGGAGCTCTGGAGGAGTAGCGTGCCTCGCCAGAGAGGATCTCAGTGATAGAATAATTGTGGTAGAAACTGACGATCATGCCAGATTCATGTGGATCCAGATTAGAGCCAGCGCCCCTCCTCTGAGAGACATTTACCTTGCGGTGTGCTACTTGCCCCCCACTTCCTCATCCTTTGCCATCCATAGTAGTGACGACGACCCCTTCACAGACTTGTACCTCGGCATTACCAAATACTCTACTTTGGGTGACATCATTATCATGGGGGACTTTAATGCCCGAACCGGGGACCTCCAGATACCCATCCATGATCGTATAGAGGATGTCTTCTGCACTTGAGGGATAGATCCAGTCTCGGTGAACATGCACCGTACTTCGGAGGACAACCTGGGCCCCACGACAGCATATAGGAAGCACCTTTTGCAGATGGGGGAGTCTCACGAGTTAATCATTTTGAACAGTCTCCCTTGCTTTCCTTCCTCCCACTTCTTTACTTGCCGACCCCACGGGGGTGGGGGGTGCAAGCGTGGTTGACTACGCTCTCGCCAGCCCTGATCTCCTTCTGCACATTCATAACTTCTCTATTATCCCTATTCCCCTAGCCGATCATGCACTCCTCTCACTCTCCCTCCAGATCGGCATCCCCTGTCCCCCTCCCACCCCCACCCCGCACCCTCTTCAAGTTCGAAGAAGGCGACCCTGACGTCTTCTCTTCTACCCTCAAGAATGCGCTTCCTCCTATAGCCCAGTTTACCTCCCTCAAGTCTGCCACCGACAAGTACCACTGCCTCTCATCGGCAATCTGGGAAGCCGCGCTCCAGTCCTTCCCCTCCTCCACCTGCCCGCCGCACCACCTAGACCAGGAGGGTGTCTTATGAACAGATGGTATGACCATGAGTGTAAGTCCCTGCACCAGGATCTCCGGCACGCTTTCAAGCACTTCCGACCGTCTTATCCCGCCATCCGTTCGGCCTACCGCTGCCTGCTTCGCCGCAAAAAGTGTCATTTTATCTCCCACCAGAGACGGATTCTCTCTGATCTTCTTCTCCACTCTCCCAAGAAGTTCTGGAACACCGTCCTTTCCAGGCGATCCCCCACCCCCACCGACCTCGATCCCACCTCCATGTTCTCCCACACCACCAAGCTATATGATATCCCTGGGCAACCCCCCACTCAGGTCATCTCCCCCCCAACCACCTTTCACCTCTTCTCCGACAGAGATATCAGAGAGGCGATATGGGCCTTAAACAGCAGCAAAGCCGCAGACGAAGAAGGCTTCTAGGCCGAATTCCTCAAATTTGGGCTTCGTCCTTTGGTGGGCTATCTGGCGGATCTTTTCAACCAGGTCATTCGTGATGACTTCCCTGAAGAGTGGTCACACCATATCATTTATCCTATCCACAAAGCAGGGCCTACCTCTGACCCAAACAACTACAGAACGATCATGGTCGGGCACACCTTCCCAAAGCTGTATGCTACGACCCTCCATAGGGGGCTTTCCAGCTTCTTAGAGCATAAACAACTCAGGGCAAGGGGACAAGCTAGGTTTAGACCGAACCATCAGACCACCGACCATATCTTCACTCTCCGGGCATTTATCGAGGAGGCCCGGTTTAGGTCCTCCAAAGTGTACTGCTGCTTTGTGGACTTCAGGAAGGCCTTCGACTCCGTCCCAAGGGAGGACCTTTTTCTGAGGTTGAGAGAGATTGGCATCTCTTCGACTTTGTTGACTGCCATCATGCGTCTCTATGAGTCCGTGCTTGGTTGTCTCTGCACAGTTGGAGGGATGTCGGAGTTCATCCGCAGCACCATTGGAGTCAAACAGGGGTGCCCGCTTTCCCCAACCCTTTTCGAGATTTACATTGATGAGTTGGAATCTTTCCTCCGAGAGCATATCCAGGAGTCCGATGGGTGCCTTCTTCACCAGGTCCTGATCTCCATTCTACTTTTCGCGAATGATATTGTTCTCCTGGCCTCCTCCCCAGAAGGGCTACAGAGACAGCTTGACGCCCTCGCAGCTTTCTATGACATTCGACACTTGATGGTGAACCTGAGCAAAACCAAAGTTGTAATCTTCAATGGGGTGAAGAAGTCCTCGAATTTCCACTTTCTTTTCAAGGGGGAAGAAATCGAAGTCGTCAACAGCTACATCTACTTGGGGGTGCAGTTCTTGGGTCCCCGCTTCAACCTTCGGCCGGCCCTCCAGCCCAGGATAAACAAAGGATATGGCTCCCTGGCCCTTCTAGAGAGACAGTGCTTCCGCCATCACTTCTAGGACATCCCATCCAAAATGAACATCATGGACACCTTGATCTGTCCCACCGTGCTCTATGGATCGGAGTTTTGGGGTCCCTCACTACTGGATTCAGATTGGGCCTCGGTTGAGCGAGTCCAGACTCTTCTCCTGCGCCGCTTCATCCGGTGCAAGCAGACAGTCCCGCAAAACATCATCCTTGCAGAGTTTGGAGCTAGGCCCTTCCGCCTGGAGGCAATCTTCAGGATAGTCTCTTACCTTCATCGGATCCGTGGCCTGGCAGACACGAGAGAGGGGAGAAACAAATACCCATACCTGGCTTATTGCTCCTCGGAGAACATCGCTCATAACCAGACCGGACGCATCAAATGCTGGTTCACATGGACGACAGCGCTCCTCGGTCTTATCAGTATCCGGACAGATCATCTCCCCCCCTTTCAGTATTCACAGAACGCCCCGGGGCACCTTCTCCCAAACCAGTGGGATCTTAACAAAATTATCAGGGAGGACATCTACAGGCGGTATATCCAAACCACATGGGTTAACCCTCCAGGCGGTCTGCGCCCAAAAATGGCCTTTTATGCTGAACACTTTTTGGAGATCAGAGATGGGCTCATCACTCGACCCTCTTACACCCTCCAGCATTGGATGCATGCCCTTAGGATCCCTCTGGGGCAGCGCAGAGTTGGGTCACACAGGCTTCGGGTGGAAACGGACCACCATCTTGACAGGACGGAGAGGTTCTGTCAGCTTTGCCACCTTCAGGAGGTTGAAACTGAGTCACACTTCATCTTCAGATGTCCAGTCTACTATGAGATTCGTGGGTGCTTTTACTGCCTATTCAGAGGCCCCTAGAACCTGGCTAGCTTCCTTAGATATCTGGATCAGAGATGCCTGGCCCTTTACCTCCAGGAGACATTCAGATACCGCTCAACTCTACTCCCGCCACCATCTACTTCGGCCACCACCCAGAGGATCACAAACTTCTTCAGAGTACTCTCAGCACCATAGGGCACCAAAAGAACCCCCGATCGATCCATAGATCACAAGCCCAGATCAGTACGGGTCCGGGTCTCTCATCCCACCAGACCCTCCCTCCGGCATTCCAGAGTCAGGCACCCCCCAACCAGGGGGCACCCCAAATCCTCCAGGCAGCAGCAGCTCCAGTCCAGATTCGGCTCCTCCCCAAAGCAACAGACATTGACGAGTTTCCTTCAATCCTCTCCTATCAGCATCGGTTGTTAGGGGAAGGAGTCTCTCTCCATTCAGGGGGCTTATCCTTCTCCTCCAGTACTTCCTCATCGCAACTCATTGTCATGGTATATCAGACATTCAACCATCCAGGCTTTACTTTTGTACTCCTCCTAGCTTTGTATTTCTTGCTTTTATGAAGAAAAGGGGACCGTTTGGTCCACCAGCTAGTGTGATGAAATCATTGTAACCAATCGTCTCGTTGACCTTTTTGTGGTCATTCGATGGACATTAATAAAATTATATTATCTTATCTTATTTATAAATCAATGTTTATTTGGGTAAAGAAATAAACTGTTGGGGATAAATTAATTTGTCGCGAGAAAATAAATCTGTCTGGTATTAGAAATTTAAGATGTTATCAAAGCAGTGTAGAAGACTCTGAAAGAGAGATCTAAGATCACAAGTGTTTGAACAACAAGTTTTCCTTTTTGCAACAACAAATTATTTCTTAAATTTTGCAGGTAGGTGTTGTGGCTGTGGTTAATTTGTGGAGATGGCATCATTGTTTAGTTTGAGATAAGAAGACAGGTTTGATGGGGTATTAATTTCAGCCCCTAGAAGGAGCAAATTACTTGGATTCTGAAGTTGAACAGTCTCTGAGATTTAGTGAGCAGAGATGTGCAAGTTCCTTCAGATTCAAATCTTGTAGCCAAGCATAGGGTGAAGGATATGAAAGCGAGTTGCATAATTCTGGATGGTATGAGGGATCACATAATCCCCCACATATTAAGGAAGGACACCAGAAGACATATGTGGTTAGCTCTAACTGGTCTTTATCGAAGTACAAACGAGAACAAGAAAATGGTGCTGAAAGTGAAATTAACCAATATTAAAATGAATAGATCTGAGACCATGACATCTTGTCTCACGAGGGTTCAACAGGCTTGTGATCAGCGTGCAAGTTGGGGAAATTGTGCATGATTCAGAGTTGTTCGAAGTAGTGGCCCACTTTTGTGGATGGGATTCTTGCTCGTCAACAACTTCTTGATTGGAGCTAGTTACGAGATGACTTCACCCATGAGGAGATATGGGAAAATTCCTTGACCGGAGAACATCGAAAGGGCGGTGATGAGAAAGATGAAGTTGCTCTTGTTGCACAAGCAAAAGGGGCAAAGCGAAGGCCAAGCAAAACTAGGGTGGAGGAGCATTATCACAGAACAAGAAGGAAAAGGACATGAGGAAAGTTAAATGCTTTTCTTGTCATAAGTTCAAGCATTTTATTATTCAGTGTCCTAACAAAAAGAAGGGCATGGGAAAGATTGCTATAATAGCTAATGCGCAAATGGAGGAGATGGTGGAGAGGTTTGAGAAAAACTTCGCCCTAGTATCTTGCCTTTCTGGATGGCCCACAGATGTAAATGTGGAGCTTGATGACAAGGCCAACTATGTAGCCGAGGGCACTGGGAGTATTGAGTTCTAGATGGACTCAGGTGTGGCATCATGAAGGTAAACGAGATATTATATGTACTGGGGTTGGAGAAGAATCTCCTTTTAGTTTCGGCTATGGGAGATAGAGGATTAAAGGTCAGCTTTAGGGGAGGTGAAGTGGCTTTTGGGCCTAAGGGGATTGATTTCAGCAAGAATTGGGTAATCGGTAGAAGGGAGAGATCTTTATCTGTTGAGAGGATAGCTGGTGAAGGCTCTCATTCATGAGAGTGACAGCTAGAGCAAGATTTGGCATAGGAGGTTGGGGAACCTACACTACAAAGCTCTTTCGACGGTGCAAAGGATGGTTACTAGTTTTACAAAGATTCAGGTGGAGTAGGATAGAGTGTGCAAAGAGTGTGCAAAGTGTGCGCGCTTGGCATAACGCTAAGATTGCGTATCCTCACAGTGAGACTAGGTCAATGGGCGTGTTAGACTTAGTGCATTCAAATATTTGTGGTCCTATGTCTATGGCATCGATCACAGGATCCTTATTTTTTGTGATGCTCATAGATGATTATTCCAGGAAGACTTGGATCCACTTCCTAAAGACCAAGGATGAGGTCTACGATCAATTTTGGGAGTTTAAAGCTCTTGTGGAGAACCAAACAGGGAGGAAGATTAAGTGTTGGTGGCGAGTATACCTCCAACGAGTTTCAGGTTTTTTGCAGGGAAGCAAGAATCAAGAAGGAGGTCACAATGTCTTACAACTCTCAACAGAATGGGGTTGCTGAGAAGAAAAATAGGACCATCATGGAGGCAGGGAGGGCAATGATCTATGATAAGGAGTTGCCTATGTTTTTGTGGGCAAAGGCTTGCAATACAATTGTGTACGTGCAAAACAGGAGGCCTCACAGGGTGCTAAAGGATGTGACTCCTGAGGAGATTTTTATAGGAGTGAAACCGTATGCAAGTTAGTTGCGCATATTTAGTAGTTCGGTTTATGTCCATGTGCCTACAGAGAAGAGGACTAAGCTGGAGCCTTATATGAGAAGGGCATATTTGTTGGCTACAATGAGGTCTCAAAGGCCTACTGAGTCTACATTCCTAGATAGAGAAAGGTGATCTTGAGTCAGGATGTTAGATTTGATGAGGACAGGACACTTAGGAGATCTCATGCTCGGGAGTCGGGAGTGGTAAAGGAGAGGGAGCGAGAAGCTCCTAAGGCTGAGGAAGGACCAACAACACCAATAGGGACACAACCAGTAGATTCAGAGGATGAGATGGATACTCCTTTGATCTCTACTAGGAGGAGGCCGAGATGGGTCGAGCAAACATTGTCAGATGCCGAGGAGCATGTGGAGGCTCCTAGTAGCACTTTCAGGCAGAGCAGACCAACGACTAAATATTCTAGTTATTTGGCATGGTCAAGTAGCATCAACGAGTCTGAGCTTTCTACTTTTAAGGAGGCCATAGGTGAGTAGGTTTGGAGAGATGCCATGATAGCGGAGTATAGCTCCATCATGAACAAAGATATTTGGCAAATAGTGCTGAGATCGAAGGGGAAGTTTGTGGTTCCCCTTCTCTGTGGATCTACAAAATCAAACATGCAACTGACAACAATATCAAGAAGTATAAAGCAAGGTTCGTGGTGAGAGGGTTCTCCTAGAAGGAGGGAGTGGGCTACGAGGAGATATTCACACCTGTCGCTAGATATGCATTTATTAGAGCAGTTATGTCCATTGCTTCAGAGATGGGGTGGAGAATACACTAGATGGATGTGAAGACTGCTTTCTTCAAGGAAGTGATTGGGGAGGAGGTGTATATTGAGCAGCCTCAGGGATTTGAGGTGCATGGGAGAAATTCCCATGTAGGCAGGTTGAAGAAGGCCCTTTATGGGCTGAAGCAGGCTTTGTGCGCATGGTATACCAGGATTGATGGATATATTCTTAGTTTGGGCTTCACCATGAGTGAGGCGGATCCCATCCTGTACTTTGTACTCATTGAGAGTGAACGACTCATCTTGGTATTGTATGTGGATGATCTATTCTTGACAGGATTGGAGCAACTCATAGGGATGTGCAAGGAGGATCTTGCTTAAGAATTCGACACGAAGGACATCGACTTGATGCATTACTTTTTGGGATTAGAGAGGTGTGGCAACAAATATGAGAGATTCTCCTTGGGCAGAGCAATTATGCAGTGGAGATATTGAGAAGATTCAGGATGGAGAAGTGCAGGCCTATGTCTACACCTATGATCACTAACCTGAAGAAGTTGAGCTCTTTTGAAGGTTAATTAGTGTATCCCACACTGTAGAGGCAAGTGATAGGTTCCTTGATGCATTTAGTCAACATTAGGTTGGAAATTTGTTTTGTTGTGAACACTCTCAGCCAATTCATGGTGGAGTCGAGGCAAGGTTAATAGGTGGACCGCGGTAGCAAAGAATGTGCTGAGATACTTGCATGGGACAATAGAATTTGGACTATAGTATATCAGAGCTGGAGGATGTTGAAAAAGGTGTAGCTAGGTTCAGTATTCATAAGTATAAAATGTACTTTTGATTCTTGTAAATTATAAAATGAAAGAAAAATCATTTTTATTATTTTTGGAGCATGGGTTTCATGTTCAAGGTTTTTTATTTTATAGGTCAAGCACCCATTAAGTGCTTCTAGGGTTTGTCCTAGGTCAAGAAGTCAAAAGAGTCATTATCACAAGTTGAAGACCCCGTCGGTCACATTGTAACTTGTAAAGAAAATTATGTCTTAAAAAGAGTTGGAATACCCTCCAGGACCAAGTCGGCCTAAAAGGAAGAGCCATGTCCACCTTGAAGAGCCTATAAATAGAAGAGAACTCGTTCTACTTGAAGTACATTCACTCACCACTCATTCTAGCGAAGGAAGAGGAAGAATAAGGCAATGAAGAAGGAAGAGGATGAAGAAGATCTTTGTTTGGGCTATTTTCTCTCACACGTGCTAAGGAAGACTAGGGTTTCTGCAACAGACCTAGGGTTTCTATCTACAAGTTCGATCTTGGAGAAAAGAAGGCAAAGAGGTCAAGCAAAGGTCACCAAGGGTCATCCTCAAGCTCCATAAGTCAGGGAAAGGCAAGCGAAGGTCAATGGAAGGCTCTGAAGGAAGATCGAAGCTCACATGTGTGTAAGCTGCAACTACAGGGAAGTCGAAATTTCAGATCTACAGTAGGAGGTAGAAAATCTTGCAGCAGGAGGTCAAAGAAGTGCTACTGGAAGAGATTTGACTGGGTTTGACTGGATCAAGGTTAGCACATCATCCGAAGAGGTTGGTTTTGGTTGTGGAGGGTATTGGTCTTAGTCTTAAGGTCATGGAATTCGTCAGTTGAAGAATCTATAAGGAAGAGAAGATATTTGCGGGTTTTCCTCTCAAGAGGAGAGGTTTTGGCCCTGGCTTGCAGCTTATATTCTATGTTCTTGTTCATCTTGTTTTGGTAGCTGTTTGATGATTCACACATATAATAATAAGGAACAAAGCTAATAAGTAAAAAGACATCACAAGCAGCTATCAAGTAAAGAGAATTAATCATAGTCATTGCCCTCTAGAATTCTCAATAGAGGAGTGGAGCTGTAGGGGTACACTGATTCTGAATGGGTAGGGAGTGTGGTGGACAAAAAGTCCACATTTGGATGTTGTTTTAGCTTGGGATCAACCATGTTCTTATGGTTCAACAAGAAGCAATAAACAATGGTGCTTAGTTCAGTAGAGGCAGAGTACATGGTAACGAGTATGGTGAGTTGTGAGGCAGTTTGGCTTTGCAAGATGCTTGCAGGATTATTTGATCTGCAGATGGGGCCAATAGTGATCCATTGTGATAATTAGAGTTGCATTAAGCTCTCTGAGAATCCTTTGTTTCATGATTGGTCCAAGCATATTGAGATTGAATATCACTTCATTAAAGACATGGTCCAAAGGGGTGCTGTGAGATTGCAGTACATTTTTACAGAAGAGCAGGTGGTAGATGTTCTCTCTAAGCCTCTAGTGAAGGGAATATTTTTGAAGTACCGAGATAAGCTGGGGGTGGTGGAGAATCCCTTCTCGTGCTAGGAGGGAGTGTTGATGTGAGTATCTTCAGAAGATCTTCTACATCGGCTTGGTGTCTTAGCACGTGGAAGACATTATTTGCCTCTTTTATTGATTTATGTCTTCTTTCCTAAGTCTAACTTAGGAAAAGTAAAATAATTAAAGTAAATTAATTATAGTGGACTATTGAGTTATTTTCTAAGGATAAATAATTTAATTACTTAAGTGACTTAGAAATAATCTCAACCATTGATCTCCAAGATGGTTCTAAAAGAGATATTGGGGTGAGGGATTTGGACTCAATGAAGATTATAAAGGGAGCCTAGCGAGGAGGTGAAGACACAAGACAAAGAGCACAAGTTGTGTGAGCGAGTCATTACCAAGAGAGAGCGATTTTGTCAGTAGTGCAAGTGGCTTAGTGGACTAGTGCACAAAGAAGGAGAAGTGCGAGTGGGTTCATTGGAATCTAGGGAGGCTGAGTAGGAGGAGATTGTAGGGTCGAGTTTCCTGATGGAGATTGTATTTGTTTGGAGGAGGTTGAGTTGCTGAGTGTCGTGGTTTTTCTAGTGCAGATTAGTGTTAGGGCAAAGATAGAGTTGTTGGAAGCCGAGTTCTTCAAGCCGATTACATCCGGGGCAGATTTCCTTGAGGCTGATTGACCTGCGTTGAATTCATTATGAGGGAGCTGACCTGCAGGTTTCAGATTTGTATTTTTCCTCGTATCTCTGTTGGTTGAAAAGCCCAAATTTTCCAGATAATGAAATGATGGGGAATAACAAATGTTTCTTGAACTCGACCTCATTAACAGAAATCGACCTTAGCAACTCCCAAACCATGACTGAAACTTGGACTTCAGTGCACCTAAGCTCAACACTCAAGCAATCAAAATTTGACTTCTAGAACTCTGCTTCCTCCAAGGGTTCGACCTTCAACAATGTTAGATCTTCAAAAATATACTTGAAACTCACCTTCAAACACACTAAGAGTTGGCTCTCAACACAGGCCTGAGTTTGACCTTCTTTGTACTAGGACTTTGGTATTGAATTTCGGCCTCAATAAGGACAAGTCACTGCTCTCAAGACAGGGCTGAAACTCTTCCTACTACACTGAAATTCGACCCTCTACATAGATATGAAATTCAAGCTTTAATGGAGACAAAATTCGACCCTCAAGAATAGGTGCTGCAATCAACCTTCTAACGAGGACCAAAAATATTCAAAAGGTGTGCCAAAAATCCTTGCAAAATAAGCCAAAAACTCTTAAAAAATGTGCCAAAATGCTTCCCCAGAAATTTCTCCCAATTTTTGTCCGAGATACTCAAATGTCTCTCTGGGAAGTGGTTTGGTGAAGATGTTTGTAATCTGATCCTTCGTCCCAACATACTCTAGCTTGATATTCTTTTCTGTGACTTGTTTCCTTAGAAAGTGAAACTTGATAGGAATATGCTTGGTCTTGGAATCCATCACTAGATTCTTGGAGATGTTTATTGCACTGGTGTTGTCACAAAGTATCGTAATAGGTTCATCATATTTTACTTGTATGTCTTGCAAAGTTTGCTTCATCCAGAGATCTTGAGTCCAACATGCTGTTATTGCAATATCTTTTGCTTCTGTTGTAGACAAGGATACTAAAGGTTGATTCTTGCTCAACTAGGATACTAAAAAATCTCCTAAGTAGAAGGTTGCTTCTCTTGTACTTCTCCTATCATCTATATTTTCTGCCCAATTTGCATCTGTGTAAGCTACCAGTGTCAATTCATTTCCTTTCCGACACCACAACCCAAATTCTGTAGTTCCTTTGAGATATTTGAAGATCCTTTTTACAACTAGAACACAAGTTTCCTTTGGTGTTGCTTGAAATCTTGCAACCTATCCAACAACTTGTGTTACATCTGGTCTTGAAGCTGTCACATAGGGTGTTTGATCCTCTCCCTTGGATTCATCTTCTTTGCTCAATGTGCATTTGGTGACCATAGGAGTGCTCACAGGTTTGTAGTCTTCCAGTTTAAACTCCTTCAACATTTCTTTGATGTACTTGGTTTGAGAGATGAAAATGCCTCCATCTAGCTGAGGTATCTAGATTGTTAATTTTAGTTAACAATGGTATGTTCTATGCTTAGCACAATTACTTCAATGTCCTTTGGTAGCCCAATTACAATTTCCAATTTATTTTCCAATATCAATCACATTAACCATTCATGACATTCACAATAACTGTAGATAGAACATGAAATAATAAAATGTAGAAGACAAGAGGACACCAGATTTGGCGGATGCCAGGGAAAAACCCCAAGATGGGGAAAACCCTTTGATCAATTCTTCTTATTATTATATCAAATGTTCAACAGAGAGAGAGAGAGAGTACAAAAAGTCAAAGTTTGACTTGCCAAATTACAGTCAAAACAACCTTGTCAAATCAGCGGTTAACAAGAGTCAAAATCTGCTCTAACCAGAAAGTCAATGGTGGTCAAATCAACAACAAGATGTCTCCTTCGAAGCTCGACCAAACCCAATCAAACTCGGCCTGAACAGGAGGTCAAAATTAGCCCAAAAGTCACAAAGTCAATGGTCAAACTTGGTCAAACTTTGCCCTGAATTTTGCGGTCAACTTGCAATTTTCCTCTGCAGTCAAGTGCCCAGACCACCTCGATTTTTGTGACAAAGTGTATTGCCTGCCTAAATAGAAATCTTCCCAAAGGATCGAACTCAAAATCTGCCTGGAAAGTCAAAGTCAATGCTGGTCGAACTGCAATCAATTCTTGAAATTTTCGGCCTTATACTCCTGTCTTGAAATCCGTCGTCCTTGCCACACGTACGAGTGAGAAGATTTGCCCAATAGCTGTACGAAACAATGAGAGTAGGAGAGAGAAGAATGTGTGTGATGATGTTGTCAAATGAGGTCAGAGGACACTTGTATTTATACAAGTCGTTGAGGGTGAAGAGACATGTCTATTGGGCTTCGTGAGCCTACATGATGATGTGGTCGACCTGAACAATTTGCACATGTGTGGGCATAAATTCAAAAACAGATTTCTGCTTGTCCAAATTAGATTGATCTTTAGAACAATTTGGTCCTCTCGAAAAGAGGAATTCAATGCAATCATCATATTTCGAGAGGAATTCAACGCAATCATCATCTCCATCAAATGAGCCCGTCCAAAGTGGAATTTGGCCGTAGTTGCCAAATTTAACATAGAGTCCCAAAAAGAAAGTCAACTCCCTAGTCAAAGACATTTCAAATTCATTATGCATATCTTTTGCAAAGTCTTGACTTAATCTATCATCATCACTTTCAAAGATGATGTCATCAAGAAATACTTCAATGATGATCATATTGTTTTGATCTTCCTTTATGTAGAGATTATTGTCTAAATTTACCTATTTGAATCCTTGTTGCTGCAAATACCTTCCCAATCTTGAGTACCAAGCTCTAAGGGCTTACTTAAGTTCATACAATGTTTTTTTCAATCTACAAACATAGTCTTCATCTTTTGATAATAGGAATCCCTCTGGTTATTCTATGTAGAATTCTTCTTCTAGCTCCCCATTAAGAAAGGTTTGTAGGAATTTACAGGGTAAGTTTCGTAGATCAAGAACCAAAGGACACCGTTCACAAACAGATCACAAATCAGTACACCAGTATAATCACATGGTTAAAACCCTCAAAGAGGGAAACAGTGCACGCCCTGAGCCAACGCGACCACTTCAGGGAATTTATTAATAAAAGAAAAGTTACATATGTTTCTCTCATAAACGGTTACCAAACAAATGACCCTCCATGCTCTTTAAATAGAGATCATGGACCAATCGGGTGTTAAGCCACGGATTAAGTGCCGTTAATACCGAGGTGAGAGATAACCGTTGGATCACTACAAATCGTGATCGTCGGATTATAAGTTACAGATGTACATGGTAAAGAAACACACTTTACTAGACTAAGTTATTCTTAACTATTTCCTATGTGTCGGAATATCCTAACATCCCCCCTTAAGAACAACTTGGGATAGGATTGAAGGATTTACAAAAGTGACACAATAGGAGAAGGAAGGAGGCATTAGAGCCTATCCCCCATTAATGACAACTTTACCTAACTCTACACTAGACTAAGTTATTCTTAACTATTTCCTATGTGTCGGAATATCCTAACAGGGTAAGTTCCGTAGATCAAGAACCAAAGGTCACCGTTCACAAACAGATCACAAATCAGTACACCAGTATAATCACGTGGTTAAAAACCTCAAAGAGGGAAACAGTCCACACCCTAAGCCAACGCAACCACTTCAGGGAATTTATTAAGGATTTACAAAGGTGACACAAAAGGAGCCTATTTCCTATGTGTCGAAATATCCTAACATCCCCCCTTGAGAACAAATTGGGATAGGATTGAAGGATTTACAAAAGTGACACAATAGGAGAAGGAAGGAGGCATTAGAGCCTATCCCCCATTAATGACAACTTTACCTAACTCTACACTAGACTAAGTTATTCTTAACTATTTCCTATGTGTCGGAATATCCTAACAGGGTAAGTTCCGTAGATCAAGAACCAAAGGTCACCGTTCACAAACAGATCACAAATCAGTACACCAGTATAATCACGTGGTTAAAAACCTCAAAGAGGGAAACAGTCCACACCCTAAGCCAACGCAACCACTTCAGGGAATTTATTAATATAAAAGAAAAGTTACATATGTTTCTCTCATAAACGGTTACCGGACAAATGACCCTCCATGCTCTTTAAATAGAGATCATGGACTAATCGGGTGTTAAGCTACGGATCAAGTGCTGTTAATACCGAGGTGAGAGATAACCGTCGGATCACTACAAATCGTGACCGTCGGATTATAAGTTACAAATGTACATGGTAAAGAAACACACTTTACCTAACTCTACACGAGACTAAGTTATTCTTAACTATTTCCTATGTGTCGGAATCTCCTAACACCCCCCCTTAAGAACAACTTGGGATAGGATTGAAGGATTTACAAAGGTGACACAAAAGGAGCCTATTTCCTATGTGTCGAAATATCCTAACATCCCCCCTTAAGAACAAATTGGGATAGGATTGAAGAATTTACAAAAGTGACACAATAGGAGAAGGAAGGAGGCATTAGAGCCTATCCCCCCTTAATGACAACTTTCCTGAACTCCAAGCATGGATCGAAGTTTGGTAAACTTCGCTTCTGTGAGAGCCTTCGTAAAGATATCGGCTACTTGATCATTGGTCGGACAATACTGCACTTCAAGAACACAATCATGAATGAGCTTTCTGATGAAGTGTATGTGGAGTTCAATGTGTTTCATACGCTGATGCTGAACTGGATCTTTACATAGCTTAGTGGCACTCTGATTATCACACCAAAGTGTAGTTGGATGCTGCTGATGAAGACCAAATTCAGATAGGATCTAACGAAGCCACATGGCTTCCTTGCTGGCTTCAACTGCACCACGATACTCTGCTTCTGCTGAAGAAAGGGAGATGGCACTTTGTTTCTTACAAGACCAAGTAATAGGTCCTGAACCAAGAGTGAATACATATCCTGCAGTGGACTTCCGATCATCAGGGTCACCAGCCCAATCAGAATCAGTGAAACCAATCAACAAGAGAGATGCTTCTGCACTGTAATGAATCCTGAACTAAAATGTACCTCAAATATATTGAAGTATTCTTTTAGCTACTTTCCAGTGACTTTCATGAGGTTGGTGCATAAACCGAGCGAAAATACCAACGACAAAGGAAAGGTCAAGACGGGTATGGGTTAGATACAAAAGTTTACCAACAAGTTGACGGTATAAGGTAGCATCAACTTCAGGGGTAGTACAGTTGACTGAAAGCTTGACTCCAGATTGAAAGGGAGAAGGGGCAGGCTTATAGTCTTCCATGTGAAAGTGGTGTAGAAGATCACATGCATACTTGGACTGAGAGAGGGTAATGATTTCCTTAGATTGCAAGACTTGAAGACCAAGGAAATAATGCAAGTGTCCTAAGTCTGTCATTTCAAACTTCTTTTTGAGGCTAGACTTCACACGGTTTATATGATTTGGATCACTACCAGTAAGGATAAGATCATCAACATAAAGAACAAGGATGGTGAAGGAATTACCCACCTTCTTGGTGTAGATAGTGTTGTCAGAATGACACCTAGAAAAGCCATTATCTAAGAGAAATCTATCCATTTTGGCATACCAAGCCCGAGGAGCTTGTTTGAGACCATAGAGAGACTTCCTAAGGCGACAAACAAGGCTGGAGTCTTTTTGGATAAAGCCAGGGGGTTGTTCCATGTAGATTTCTTTCTGCAAATCTCCATGTAAGAAGGCGGATTTAACATCCATTTGATGGACTTCCCATTTAAAGGAGGCAGCAAGGGAAAGAACAAGGCGGATAGAATTCATTTTGGTAACAGGGGAGAAGGTTTCAATATAGTCAATGCCTTCAACTTGTGAAAAACCTTTAGCAACAAGACGAGCTTTATGTCTATCCACTTTTCCATCTGGTCCAAACTTTGTTTTGTAAACCCATCTACATTTGACAAGTTTTCTTCCTTTTGGAAGAGGAACAAGATCCCAAGTATTGTTTGTCAATAAGGAATGATACTCTTCATTCATAGCTTCATTCCAATCTGGATGACTGGAGGCTTCTTCAAAGGTTTCTGGATCAAGTTTTTCTGGAACTTGAGCCAATAAGGAAGAGGCTCTTTCGAACTGAGAACGTGTATGTCGTCGATCGATAAGGTCACCTGCAAGAGAACCTGCTGCATCCCGAGTAGAGTGGACCCATCTTGGAAGCGGTGGAGTATAAGGAACAATTTCACGAGCTGAAGGAGGATTGTCATCTTCGCTGTCATCATCTAAACTAGAAGGAATGCTATTAAAAATAGAAGAGAGAGAGAGAGAGGTGGCACATATGCCGAATCAGGCTCGCGGGCCAAAAGTGGCACACCTGCCAGAACTAGGCTCGTAGGCCGATATATTTTCATCAAACTTTACATCTCTTCTAATGATTATATTTTTGGATTTGGGTTGAAGAAGTCTATATCCTTTGACATCTTCAGAATATCCAACAAAAATACATTTTTCACTCTTAGGTTCTAAGGCTTTATGTTTCGCATCTGGAATATGGGCCCAAGCATCACTTCCAAAAACACAAAAGTGACTTACATCTGGTTTGATTGAGCTCCAAGCTTCTTTTGGAGTTATATTCTTTAAAACCTTAGTAGTAGTGCGATTTACTATGTAATTTGCACAGTTAATGGCTTCTGCCCAAAAATTGAGACCAAGTCCTTTAGATTGAAGCATACAATTAGCCATTTCTTTTAAGGTGCGATTCTTCCTTTCAACTACACCATTTTGTTGTGGAGTATATGGAACGGTATGTTGCAATTGAATGCCATGCTCAGTGCAGAAGTTGATAAATTTGTTGTTAACATATTCTCCTCCATTGTCTGATCTTAACTTAAGAATTTGATGTCCAAATTGTTTCTCAACAAAGGCCTTAAAGGCCAAGAACATGTTGAAAACTTCACTCTTGAGTTTTAACAAGTATACCCAAGTGCGTCTGGAAAAATCATCAATGAAAGTTAAGAAGTACTTACAACCAGAGAAAGAAACAACAGGAAGTGGACCACATAAATCACTGTGCACAAGTTGCAAAGGGGCTGAAGCGTGCCAAGAGGCACGTTTGTCAAAACTATCCCGATGATGTTTTCCGAGTACACATCCGGAGCAAACACCATCTTGGCAAGATACCATAGGAAGGCCCGTCACCATATTTTCCTTACATAGAGTTTGAAGAGAGCGATAGTTTAAGTGACCAAATCGCTCATGCCAAAGTTTGCTCACATCATCATTATGAGCAACAAAAACAGAGGGAAGACATGATGACCCAAAGTTGTCAAACTTATACAACCTTGTGGAATCATCGGCAATGCCAGTAGCTAAAATATGTTTAGGATCTCTGAGGTCCTTGATTACAACATCATGAGGTGAGAATTCTACTATTTTCCCTTCACCTGAATGAGTTATCTGATAAACGGATAGAAGGTTGCATGACAAGGTAGGAACACATAGTACATCATTAAACTGGCCATTATCTAGATGAATGGTTCCAGATCCTACAACACTAAGAGATCTATCATCACCAACATAAATATGTTTGGTGTTACAATCATTTAAAGAAGAAAACATGGATTTATTTTTAGCCATGTGGTAAGAAACTCCAGAATCAATGAGCCACTCATGAGAAGGAGAAGAAGAAGATACATTTAATGCATAACCAGATCTTGATGCTTGACAACCACAAGCAGAAAGTGCCATGCCTGAAGATGAAGGTGAAGAGTGCTCCAAATTGATGTTGTGCTTATTCATCGCTGCTTCTAAGGCTTCCATCTTCTTAAAACATTTAGACTCTATATGGCCATCCCGGTTGCAAAAGTTACAATGTCTCTCTGTCTTCTTTCCTTGGTT
The DNA here is from genome assembly GCA_034641835.2 of Pinus albicaulis. Taxonomy (NCBI): domain Eukaryota; kingdom Viridiplantae; phylum Streptophyta; class Pinopsida; order Pinales; family Pinaceae; genus Pinus; species Pinus albicaulis. The sequence continues at coordinate 498,702,508 of CM076575.1, read as the reverse complement.
TTGATTTGCCTTATTATTTTGGTGATTTGATTTTTCAGTTTGCGGCTGAAATTGCTTAGGGCCCTTGTTTGGTTTAGGACCATATTTTTTAGGATACTGCTTCTTGGGATTTTTTTGATATGGTTGTTGTTGGGCTGCTAAGGCTTTCTTAGAAGCGTTTCTAGCAGTGATAAGACCAAGGTGTAAAAGTTTTTCTTGTTCTCTTATCAAAGAATCACAAAAGGCATCAAAAGAGAGATTCTTGTAGGTGGTTCCTGAAGAAATGATGGCTTCTCTGGTGGAATGGAAGGCGAAAACAAATACAGAGTATGCAGGACCAAGCTTAGCAAGAATGCAATATATGAGGCTACGATCGTCCTTTTTGATCTTACAACCTTCTAAAAGAATTCAGAGGGTCTTAAATTTGGACAAAAAATCTTCAATGGAGGAGAAATTATTGGGGTCCAAAGTAAGCAACTCATTTTCAAGCTAGTGGGCCCGGATTTGATTTTGAATGCCAAAAACAGTTTTTAGCTTTTCCAAGGCCTCATCAGGGGTGTCAATGTTAAGGATATGAAATCGAAGATCTTGAGCAATGGACATTCCTATCAACCCTCGTGCTTGATCTTGTTTATATTCCCATTTAGCAGCTTTATCATCATCGGAAAGTTTAGTTTCTTGTCCTGTGGCTATTCTATAAAGCCCTTTACTTCTAAGTATATCTACCATGTGAGGTAGCCATTGGAAATAATTGGTGCTGTTAAGAATAACTGGACATGCACTTTCCATTTAAAAAAAATCACTGAAGCTGAGAAAAGCTGAAACTAACTGCTCCAATGGAAAGATCTCGAAAAATTAGGCCATTTAAAAAAAAAACGGCTTGAAAAATGGCTTCCGGATGAAGAAGTTATGCCTTTTGAAAAAACTGAGTTGTGGATGCCGAATAATTACGGGAACGGGATGAAGTGCGGCTTTTTAAAAAAAAAAAAAAATTCCACCCTTTTGAACAAAAACTTTTTACAAAAGAAGCTTGAGAAGGAGACTTGAACCCAAGACCTCTATTCTCATAAACTAACCTCTCACCAAGTGAGATAGTAAAAGGATCATGTTATTTTAGAAAAGAGGAAGGGGGGATTATTATTATTATTATTATTATTATTATTATTATTATTATTATTATTATTATTATTATTATTATTATTATTATTATTATTATTATTACTCTTCGGTGTGCATGCCTTTTCCTGCACAAAAAACACAAAAACGAGCAAAAAATAACGAAATGCAAAGCCTTACGGCAGAATGTTAGATTCTTGGTTAGCCTTACCGGCAACTATCACTTTTTTTACTATTTTTGATTTCCCAAGATCGCACAAAGACACGGGGAAAGAGCATACGTAGCAAAAAAATTCCTTTTTCTTGTTTTCGATTTGCCGAGATTGCTTGGAGCGCACAACAAAGAGCATACACAAAGAAGAGGGTATAGATCCGGCAAATAAATAAAACCTTAATACAGAAAAAAACCGAAATAAGCAGAACTATTAACAAATATAACTACAAAATAGATGCTTTATACCTCCAGATCTAAACTGACATAACTTGGGCAGCCGGAAACTTTTTCGCATGAAACGAAAGACGTTCCTCACTGTAACAGACGCTTCGGACACAACCGAGCAGTTCTCCAAGCCCAAAAATGTTCAGAAATAGTAGATCTACAAATCGGCATTTGCATGCAGTCAAACCGGCAATGGATTTTGATCAACAACGGACGTGGCCCTCAAAATAGCTCTGATACCATGTAGGAATTTACAGGGTAAGTTCTGTAGATCAAGAACCAAAGGTCACTGCTCACAAATAGATCACAAATCAATACAGTAGTATAATCACGTGGTTAAAACACTCAAAGAGGGAAACAGTCCACGCCCTGAGCCAACGCGGCCACTTCGGGGAATTTATTAATATAAAAGAAAAGTTACATATGCTTCTCTCATAAACAATTACAGGACAAATGACCCTCCATGATATTTAAATAGAGATCATGGACCAATCGGGTGTTAAGCCACGGATCAAGTGCTGTTAATACCGAGGTGAGAGATAACCGTCGGATCACTACAAATCGTGACCGTCGGATTATAAGTTACAAATGTACATGGGAAAGAAACACACTTTACCTAACTCTACACTAGACTAAGTTATTCTTAACTATTTCCTATGTGTCGGAATATCCTAACAAGGTTGTTTTTACATCCATTTGATACACTTTGATTCTTTTGGAGCATGCATAGGCCAAGAGCATTCTGATTGTTTCCATTCTGGCTACTGAAGCAAAACTTTCTTCAAAGTCTCTCCCTTCAACTTGGGCATATCCTTTGCATAATAGCTTTGCTTTGTTTTTGTTCACCTTTCCATCTTCATTTGGTTTGTTTCTGAAGACCCATTTTGTACCAATCTCATTTTTGTTCTTGGGTCTCGGAACAAGTTCCCATGTCTCATTCTTCTCAATTTCATTTAGTTCTTCTTCCATGGCCTTGATCCAATATTCATCATTTGTAGCTTCCTCGAAGTTACTTGGTTCTATTGTGGACAATAGTGATAGATGCCATTGCCTCAATGTTTGTGCTTGTTTTTTTTCTTTTGGTTTATACTCTTGTGCTCTTCTCCCCAATGATTTGTTTTGCTGGATGATTCTTCTGATACCATCGTTTAGGTGTCCTGGAAGGTGTTTGAAAATCTTGTTGATTATCTGCTTCTTGTTTTGCCTCTAGCTGCTTCTCTTCTTGGTGTTCTCTTCTTTTTCTTTTGCTTCATCTTGCTTTAGTTCTTCCTCTTCCTGTTCTTCAAAGATGTGTGGATTTTTGCTTTCCTTCTTGGTCTTCCGCAAGTTTGTTTCATCAATTTTTACATTGATTCATTCTACTATCTTGTTGAGTCTAAGATTGTAGCACTTGTATGCTTTGCCTTTACATGAGTACCCAACAAGTATGCCTTCATTTGTCCGAGAGTCAAATTTTCCTAACTTTTGGTCACCCCTCTTGATGTAACGTTTGCTTCTAAATATTTTGAAATGTTTGACACTATATGGTCTTCCCTTCCACAATTCATGGGCGTTTTGTCATTGTTGCTTCTGGGCAATCCTATGCTCGAAATGTGAACAACTTTATGTCCTTGTACCCAAAAGATATTACTTAGCTTGGATTCATGGAACAAAGTTCTATCCATCTCTTCCATAGTTTCGTTCTTTCTTTTAACAACTCCATTTTTCTAAGGAGTTCTAGCTGTTTAGAAGTGTCTTATTATTCCATATTCTTCACAATAGTCATTGAATTTATTTGAAGTAAATTCTCCTCCATTATCTGATCTCAAGTATTTGATTTTCAAATCGATTTCATTTTCAACTAGTTCCTTGAATATTTTGAATTTTTCAAAGGCTTTTGACTTCTTTTAAGAAAACAAACCCAGGTCATGCTTGTGTAGTCTCTCAACAAGCAACATGAAATATTTGAGAGTGTAAACTTCTGTGATTCATATCTAATTTAATCAAAAGTCTTCTTGTTGGCCCACATAAATCAGTATGTACAATTTCCAGTGGTTTTGTCGTAGAATGTTCCCTAGTTTTGAACTCAACTCTTGTTTGTTTTCCATGCTGACAATACTTGCACATAGTATTTAAAGTCTTTGTAATTTCAGGCATATCCCTTATAACTTTCGTCTTGCTGAACTTGACAAGATTGGCAAAGTGGATATCCCCAAATATCCTCTGCCAAAGCCAAATTTCATCTTCCTTTCCCAAGCAACATCTTTCCTTTTCAATCACATTTAGGATATATATTTTGTTTGGAGTTCTTATTGATGTTGCAACCAATTTCCCCAATCCTTTACTTATTTCACATTCTTTTGAAATGAATAGAATTGTCTGTCTTTTATCACGCATTTGATTAACACTTAGCAAATGTTGCTTCATACCTTCAACAAGTAAAACATCTTTTGCCACCATATCTTTGCTTCCAAGGCAAACCATGCCCTTCCTTATAATTTTGGTAGAGTTATCATTCCCAAAAATAACAAATCCTTTTTTTTTTTTTCAATGTTACAAATCTGTTTTTGTCTCCAGTCATATGATTTGAGCATCCAGTATCAATTAGTGTTATAAAGGCCGAACCAGACTGACCAGTTCAGATCGGTTCGACCGTTTTGAAGCAAAAATCGGTTCGAACCGGTGACTTGAACCTTTTTTGTCCGGTTCGGTACGATAAAGTCACGTAGAACACAAGAAGTGGGGTTTGTTTTGATTTTTTTCTTTTAATGTTTGTGGTAGTTGGGCACTAATCCATGTTAGGTGCCTAATATTCAAGAATATGGCACTACTATTGTTACGCATTTCATGGTAATGCTAAATTCTTAAAGTAAAAATGACATTCTCCTTTATATTTCATTTTCATCATTTTACTTAAATTTTTAACATTACCATGAAATGACTCAAGATGTTTGAGAGTGGTTTTGACCTCATTGGATTTCATATGGAGAAAGTAGAATTTTAGATCTCACTCAAAATCCAGCAGACTTGACAGTTTTCCAGGATTTCAGGATTTGCAAGATTGCAATATACATTGGATTTTCTCATGTACGAGGTTATGGAACTAGTATTTAATCAAGAGCACCAAGCCCTCTATGTACCTTGATGTTAGTGCCATTGGTTGTTGAACTCCTCTATCATGATCCTACTAAAAAAAATACCCATCACTCAAACAAAATATTGACTTAACATGCTATGATTTTTCTATCTTACTTTAATGCTTAGAGGGTGATATTGATGACGAAGTTCCCAATAGGCAATGATTTTGATGATATGTAGGTATTTGTTTTAACATAATTTTTTATTGTATGCTAGAGGCCATGTGGATCTTGTTTGTTGATGTATTTTCGGTTTAGAGATGGATTGCACTCGATGCTATTTTGGTTATGTGCACCCTCACATGATATATAAATGAGAACTTTTATTTATTTGTGTATAAATGGTTTGGATTCATATGGATGCACATGAATACATATGCTTTTCTTCAAAATTTGAACATTTTATGTGTTTTTAGTTGACCAGTTTTTGGTTCCGGTTTCTGTACGGTTTTGACCGGTTCCTGGTGTGGGGGTGTAGAAATTTCTGTTTCCCACCCCAGTTTTCAGTTTCACCTTATTTCTCCATATAGTTAAATGCCCATTCCCATAGCCTTACATTCAACAAGCTGAAAAAATAAATATTTTCTGAAAACACAAATTCTGGAAATTTTCACAATGCTGGAAATGTAGAAATAAAAATCAGCGAAATAAATCAGCCACACTTAAATTTTTGACACGCTGATTTTTGGTCAAGATGACCCTAGAAAAACCCCCTACAACTCTTGGGGAAACCAGTTCGAAAGCTCCTCCTTATTTCTGAAAATGCTTTTTCAGTGAGGCAAAAATTACAACAAAAATTCCAGCAACTTAATAAAAGTACTTATCTCGATTTCCGTGCATCTACTCTGCCTTGGAAAACGTGCAAAACAGGAAAAACTCAAAACAGAAAATTTACAACATTTATGACAACATTAAATGCTAAAATGGCTTTCTCGATTTTTGTGCCCAGCTGTACGATTGTACTGCTGTACAAACTGTACGGAATAGACAACATACCCTCCTCGATTTTCGTGCTCCTTTGCCTCGAAATCTGTGCCGAAGCTGCTGTACGGATTTCTCGAAATTCGTGCCACCAACCAGTAGTCTCTCTCCTCGATTTTTGTGCCTAGAAATTAATGCTGAAGCTGCCGTACGCTCTTCCTCAAAAACTGTGCCTCTCCCTCGAAAAATGTGCCAACCACATGCTGTACGGATTTCTGCTTTGGGAACCGTGCCTCTTTGCTGCTATACGGATTTCGCTGAAGTCTCTATCAGTTGCCCTCCTTCTCCTCACTGCTCAGAAATTTCTCCTTTGCTTTCTCTCCTCCTCTCTCAATTTGCTCATGAAAGAATGAATGACTTTTTCTCTCATTTTCCTCCTTTAACCTAACCCTAAGTGACTTTTGGGAAATCCATAAATCCAATGGATGAAATAACTTTAGATCTAGGGCTGAAATTAAATGCTCATTTAAATCTCACTTTCTATTTTTTAATTCACCCCACTTTAATAAAGACCCACTTAGTCATTTATTTCCAAAGTCACTTTTCCTTTCTAATTTCACATTGACTTTATTAAATTCACTTTAAAATTAGACTTTAGTAACTTTATCACTTAAAGTCACTTTTAAATTAGATTTGACTTTATAACTTTATAAAGTCACCTTAGGAGAAAAATTAAATTCTTTTGGACACTTTTCCCTAGGCCAAAGATCAAAGCCTTAGGGAACCACTTGTCCTCCAGTAACCAAATTTCAACAGGGGGGTCTACTGGTTCAATGACTGGCTCGGTTCTGATAGCTATGCTATCAATATACCATTGACTTATACTTTGGTCTTGTAGACCAAGCTCACATTCCTCAACCTGTGAATCTTCATGCTTCTTTCCGAAGTTCTTGGTTGTTCCCCCATATGATGGACAAGAAGCTACCTTGTTTCCCTTGAAGGAACTATCAAATTGCATCTACAATTTTTGGCTATGTGTCCAACATTGTTATTGTTGCTCAAAAAAAGTGGGTGACCCCTAGTAGAAACTTTTATCCTATTCATCTCTTCCAATCGACAACCAGCTTGTAGCCAATGTGACGTGCTGTTTATATTTCTGCCACTTGCATCATTCATATGTCTCCTCGCCCATTTTCCAAGAGCACATGTTGGAAGGTGGGCTTCTTATTAAAAGGTACTTTATTCATTTTGCAATCGAGTGCTTATGCTTGTTTGTATTTGGGCATTTTGGCATGGATTATGGGGTAACGTGGAATAAAGAAGGGTTTTGGCTGTGATCTTGTTCACTCACTACCTTAAATGGGGGGTTAATTTTCAATTCTAGTCTAGTGGGACCTCACCTAATGGCCCATGGCTTTAGGAAGGGGCACTACTTGGAGTGTAGCCCCATCTTTCCTTATTCCATACTTATCACTTTTCATCTTACATTATGAGCCCCCATTCCACCTCCCTTCTTCGGGTTCAACTGACCATTGGTGGCACCCACACATCTTCATACTTGGGTAGGGCTTGGACATGCACCTTGGGAGGTTGATGCAGCTAAAGGAAACCAAAGAGCACATGATGGCCACAAAAAAAACAAAGTAAAAATCAAAATGCAAAAGGTAACTGGGACTTACAAATTAGCACATGGGAAAAACCAAGCATGAGCTTTACCTCACTCATATGGCCATCACCCGGTTCCTGGGCCAATGTTGCCCTATCTCTTATAAAACAAGGAACCCTTGCATGTCCAAACTCCTTATGGGCAATAAACTGCCCCATCTTTAAGGGGGTAATAATTGCTATACATCATACAAAGCAAGCTCTCAATCTTTGAGCTACGAGCAATAATTCAAAGAATAATCAAGAAAAGGTAAAAGGCATTTATAGGGGTGGAATAACAAAGACTCGTGGTAACTCACGCATCCACGATTGCTCCGTCCTCACATCTTACACCTGGGGTGAGGTATTCCATCGTAGCCGGTCCCTTTAAGCATGGCACTTGGCTATGAAGTCTTTTCACCTTTGTTCTCACATTGCACCTATCAATTGAAGGGTGGACCAAGGACATGTCATTTCCCTTTGGGGGTTGTGAACACCTAATAGGATAGTCTAGTAACCACTCCTACTTAGGGGAGGTAACACCATTACATGACTAAGGCCCCAATTTTGGAAGTGAAGCTTTATATGAAATCATCAACAACCAGAAACCTTTCAATGTTAATTTTCATAGCAACTGCTTTGTGCAAGCCTTCTCGCTCAGCTGGTGGGAAACACAAATTTGAAGGTGATGACAGTTGTACAAATTGCTTTTATCTTGCTCGAGTGTGCTGAGTAGAAAACCCTAGTGTTGGAATTCGCTCTGCTCTTTGATGAAGTGAGAACACACTGATCTGATGCACAAATGACCAAGTATGCGCCCTTTTTTCTCCTAGAATTCGACGTGGGACCACCAGTGCCACGAAGGGCCGAGAATAAGTTTCCATGGACGACTGAGATCGCTCCTTCTTAACTATAGGAAATTTTTTGTAAGTCGAGGAATAATAAAAAAGTGATTTCTGCGCCTTGCGGCTTGCCTTGGCCCCTCTTGTGGGTCCCTTTGCCAAATTTAGTGCATCTACTAAATCTGGCTGAACCCTTCTCTATAATTACATTTAACCCTCCCTCTTAGAGAGGAAGGTGTTCTGAACAACACCTAATTTGTCCTTGAAATAGACAAAGCTCCCTCTAGGCAAAGCCTTAATCAATATCTCTGTTGTTTGCTTTGTAGTAATGTACTGAAGTATGATCTTGGCCCTCTGAACACAATGCTTGATATGATGATACATTATCTCGATGTGCTTGGAGCGGTCATGAAACATTGGATTATCAGAGAGCTTGATGCAACATTGATTATCACAGTGAATGAGTGTAGGCTCCAACATCTCATTGAAGAGCCCAACAAGCAACTACCTGAACCATATGGCCCTACAAGCTTCTAGGCTGGCAAACATGTATTCGACCTCTGCTGAGCTCAGTGCTACTGATCTCTGCTTCCAGTTGAACTAGGAAACAATTGTTGACCCAACACTAAAGGCGCAACCTGAGGTGCTCTTTTTGTCCATGGAGCCCACTACAAATGTCAGGTCGTGTGTCATTAGATAGATCAACGACCCAAGAAGCTGGCTGTAGAGAGTGGCATCCACTCGCTTTGTTCTGCTAGCATCTTTCTTCCTCTAATTTGTCACTAGAGGGGTGGCTATGGGTTTGCAATCCTTCATGCAGAACTTCTTGAGAATCTCCAGAGCATACTTGCCTTCTCCAAAGAATATCTGTTCATCTCCTTGCCAAACCTCCAACCCAAGGAAATAGTGCACGAGTCCTATATCCTTTATGTCAATCTATGCTGCAAGAACCATCTTGAGGTCACTGATGAGCTTCTTGTCCCCTACAAGTATGAGATCATTTACGTACAACACAAGAATGAGAGGCTTCCCCCAACCATAAGGTTGTGCAGGTTAGGGTCAACTTCACTCTTGGTGAAGCTCAATCCCAGAAGATAGTTGTCAATGTATGAATATTGCACTCGCGGGGACTGCTTGAGCAAATAAAGTGCTCTCTTGAGCCTGCATACATGCGTTTCCTTGCTATGTGCCTCGACCCCCTCTGGCTACTCAATGTAAATCTCTTCATCAACAACACCATTGAGGAAGGCAATCTTCACGTCCATCTGATGGATCTTCCACCCCATCTGAGCTACAAGTGCTATAATCGTCTCGATGGATGAATAACGGGCCACGGGTGCAAAAGTATCATCATAGTCAATTCCCTCCACTTGAGAGAACGCTTTGGCTACGAATTTGGCCTTGTACTTTCCATGCTTTTGTCAGCTGCTTGCTTAATCTTGTAGACCCACCTATATCCAATCATAGATCTACCCTTCGGCCTTGGCACGATCTCCCAAACGTTGTTTTGCATGAAGGCTTTGTAGCCTACTGGTAGCTAGAAGGCTTTGTGTTTATGGCCTCAGTCAAAGCTTAAAGCTTGAGTATCTCTGAGGCTGTTTGCTTTGCTCGAATGTGGAGATGGGTTCCCCAACGTTGTCCTGAGCTGCTTGAATCAATTGATCAACCCACCTCGGCCTTCTCCTAGTTGTGTGGTGAGCTCTCTCCTGATGCTGTACTTGGCACAAAAATCCTTGAAGGCATTGGAGATGTACTTCCCTCCATTAGCTGATCGCAACACCTCCATTAGCTGATCACAACACTTTGATATTCTTGTTGGAAATTATAACTAGGTTCGGTCTTAATATTGACCTATGTATAATCATGACATTGTATATTGTTAATTTTGGGTAACTAGGTCCAAACTCTAGGTTGCACTGCTCATATGATGATGATTATATTTTTGTGGGATTCCTCTTTCAGAGAGGTGCAAGATTGATCTAAAGATCATCTTGTTTGGATGAGCAGAACATATATTTTGATTTTATTTTCCACACGTGCAAGTTCGACCAGATTTGTAATGTAGGCTCACAAGCCTAATAGATGTGTTACACACCCTCACTGACTGATATAAATTGGAGAGAGATGATGTCCATTTCATCATCATCTCATCACACACATTCCTCATGATTAGATTGGTACGTACAACCTAGAAGAGGCTTCTCGCTCTCCCACGTGGAAATATGGATGCCGAAAATGGATGCCGGAAATCTGGATGCTGGAAATATGGATGATGTCGGAAATATGGATGATGTCGGAAATGGATGCCAGATTCTTTTGTTGACTTGCTTTGACTTTTGGAGCTGTGTTTGAGGGGTGTGTGCTACACTTGGAAGGTTGGCTGATCTGATGTTGAGAAAGAATTTGATGGCTGATGCATCTTGTTGACTGCTGTATCGCACATCACTCTCTATCTTTGCTGGACAAGAAGAATTGTAAAATCTGATCTACATTATTTCGCTTGTCTTCTGTTGATCTATTATTATGTTCTATCAGCTTTTTACTTTCATGTTTATGTGATTGCTAAATTGAATTGGGCCTATAAGAAAGATTGAAGTAAAACTGCATTAAACATAGAACACTCCATGTCTATCTAAATTTAACATGGTTTCAAAGCTGAGGTGAAGACAGAGCCCAAGATAATGTGAAAAGCAATCACCGAAGAAGAAGTCTTGTCAAGGACCATTGGTCTGATGATAAATTGAATGACAAGTCTGCTTATCATGCATGGAAGATGTCCTTAGATTTGGCATTAGAAGATCAAGGTGTCATGGACTATGTGCAAGGGAAGATTCATGAGCCTCCATCGTATTTTATGAGGCTCATAGAAATCAGGAATGATCTCCTTGCCATAGGAGAAGAAGTAGCTGATCGAGAACTCGTCCTCATTTCTCTTGGAGGACTTACCCGAGACTGGTATGTATTTAATATTACGGTTTTTAATAATAATATGATTCCTAATTTTGATGAATTGCTGACTAGATGCACTCAAGAGGAGACAAGAATGATGGAGAGAGATCACCCCTCTAATGGAAATAGAGGTGACCCTACTGCCTTCGCCGCTCATGCAAAGAAGAATAACCATGGAGGCCCGAGAAATCAAAACCATGGTAGAGCGGGGCCCAAAGGAAGGGAAGATGTTAAACTTGTAACAAGTCTGGTCACTATGCAAGAGAGTGCCCCAATAGAAGGGACTCTCCCAGGGATGATGACGACAACAACTTCAGGGGGAATGACAATCAAAGGAACAACAAGTTCAAAGGAAAAAGGAAGGCTCCCTCTGATCGTAGTGGAAATGGGCAACCTTTCAAGAGGTCAAGAATTTCCAGGTACGATGAGTCTAATGTTGTTGATAATAAGAAAAATGAATATATTCTTGTATCTGCCCTCTCTGCTACATCTCCTCCCAACACCCTGGATGTCTGGTTGATTGATAGTGGTGCTTCAAGGTACCTCATTGGTTATAAAGAAGCCCTTTCTGATTTGATTGAGAAGGATACTAATTTAGAAATTATCCTTGGAGATAATGCCACATATCCCGTGAAAGGGACAGGGACTGTGACCCTTCATGTATCTCAAGGTGAAGTCCTCCGTTTACAAGATGTGTTGTACGTACCTAATTTGAAGAAGAACCTTGTGTCTATTTTGGCAATGGAAGACAAAGGGTTTAAGGTGGCATTCGTTGATGGAAATGTACGTATCTTGAAGAAGAACTTCAAGGAAACTCTTACTATTGGTTTTAGAGTTACTCTACCAGGTTGGGGGAAGTCCACTGTGGGCTATGTCATGTGATACAACTCTTCAAACAGAGTTATGGCACCAGAGGTTTGCACACCTTCATTACAAAGCCCTTCCCGAAGCAAGGAAGGTGGTGACAGGGATGGTCGAATTTAAAGTTGATCATGAAGATATATGTCAGGGTTGTGCCGAAGGGAAGAATACGAGGGGACCATTCCCCTCTAGTGTCACAAAGACAACTGATATCTTGCAGTTGATTCATTCTGATTTATCTGGCATGCTGCTCATGACATCCTTGGGAGGATGTTCCTATTACATGAATTTTACAGATGACTTCTCCTGCAAGACCTGGATATATTTCTTGAAGAAGAAGGACGAAGCATTCAAATGGTTTTGTACCTTCAAGGCCTTGGTGGAAAATCAAATCGAGAAGAGAATCAAAGTTTTGAGGACTGACAATGGGACCGAGTATGAGTCAAATGAATTCAATGACTTTTGTGAAGAAGCTAGCATTAAGAAGGAGACCACAACTGTATATACTCCTGAGCAAAATGGTGTTGCTGAAAGAAAAAACAGGACCATTGTGGAAGTTGCCTGCGCCATGCTATATGATCAAGGTCTTCCGAAGTTTCTATAGGGAGAAACTGCGAACATTGCTGTGTACGTTCAAAATAGATGCCCACATTCCGCTCTGGACTCCAAGACTCCCGAAGAAGTCTTCTCTGGTAAGAAACCTGATGTTTCTTATTTTAGAGTTTTTGGTTGTCCTATTTATTTTCATGTGCCAAAAGAAAATAGAAGCAAGTTGGATGCTTTTGGATAGAAGGGAATGTTTATGGGTTAGAGTGAAACTTCGAAGGCATATAGAATCTATGTGCCTGGTCAAAGAGAAGTGGAGATATGCCATGATGTCACCTTTGATGAAGATGCTGCCCTCAAGAAAGTAAGAAATCTTCCTAGCTCTAAGGAAGATAAAAAAGATGAAGCTGTGAAGCAGGAAGAACCAAAGGATGAACCGATGCCTGATGTTGAAGTACCTATGGATCCTATTGATCCACCTTCTTCAAATAAGAGAAGACCCTCATGGCTTAGGGATACTCTCGAAGATGTCAAGAGACATATTTCTCCAAGGGGGATATTCTGTGAAAGCAAGAAGCCGAATAGATACCAAGGGTATCTAGCAGCTGTTATCACTTTAATAATTCTTAAGTTGTGAGATTTTAGTTTAAAGTCCAAGAACATTAGAGGTAACCACATACCAACTTTTAAACTCTAGGATCTAGCCTTCCTAGGGTTCAGAGAGGGCTCTCTCTATAATATTTAACTTTGTTTTGATTATATGATATTAGGCTAGTTATGATGTGCAAATTTGTTTTGATTTGGTGAGAAAAAATCACTTAATGAAATGGATAGTGAGAGATTTGTTTGTCCATTGGGCTAAGGAGTCAAATGTCCAATAGATAGGACTAGGATCAACGTCAAAAAGTCAAATATTTTCAGGGCAATATAGACTAGTTATTGAAGATCTTGGAACGCTGATTGGTGAAGTGGTTTAATCGGGATAAAGAGCAATCAAGGATTCTTTGATCCCGATAAGGAAGGAGTCGACAGAGGTCATTCGAAAGAGGGAGCAATTAAGGGTTCCCAACTCTGGAAATCAACAGAGAACATAGAAATGATAACTAGTTAAAGACAAGGCACTTTTAACAAATCCTGTAATAATATTCCTAGTTCATCATTCAAATTTAGAACACATTTATGGATGCATGTAAAACATAAGAAGATAAACAAAGACAGTAGAAAGTACTTCACTTCAATGGCTCATCACATTCATCCTGAAATATGATGTTAGATGATTTGATCCAGTCTGCTACTTGAACTTGCTACAAAAAGCCTTCAGGCACAGCAAAAATGACTATAGAAATCTTCAACAATTTATTCCACAATAATACTTCAAAAGATGAAGTATATATACAAAATTGTTTACAAAATTTCCTAGAATAATCATAGGATATTTTCTAAGGAAATAAAATATCATTTACAACAAAATAATGACAGCTGCTTAACAACTTAGCAAGCTGTCCTATTTATCCAAATAAAATAGAAAATGCTGTTGTGGATTGGGTTTAGCTGGCTGCTTTGCTGTTTTTAACGCTGGCATAAGATCTTTTGATTTGTTTTGCAATCTTATCTTTTATCTCATTCTCATCTCTGATACTCTTTAATCACTTATACACTTTCACCACTGTTTAACTGCCTTACTGCTGTAAAATCTGTTTTGACTATGAAAAATCAGCAAACTGTTTTATCCTCTTATCTGCAAATTAACTTTTACAGCAAGTCAGTGAGTGATTCCCAAGATTCTTCATCAGGAATTTTAATCTTTTTCAGCTTCCTAAAGTTCTCATCTGCCTTAGTATATCTAGCAAATGTTGGTTTTTGTTGGACATCTAATCCCCCATGGGTAGGTGTGGAAGGTGAAAAGTCACAAAGGAGTCCAAGTGACCTTGGAAGATGAATCCAAGAGTCACATTATTGTATTATAAATGTACATCTATGTGTAATAGAGAAGCAACGAATGCCTATCTTTCTATGTGTGTGTTTAGTTTTCTCCATACACCATGTGTGTGTTTAACATGGTATCAAAGCTGATACGTTCATAACCAGCTCAACCTTGAGTGAGCCATTTGTTTTTGTGGCTTGTGTATATCTGCAAAAATTCTAGTCATTTTTGCAGCATTCAGAGATTTTCTGCAGCAGTGATTTTTGCAGCATTCATCAATCTTTGGTAGCATTCAAAAATTAGTTTTGTGAAGAGTAGCGTTGTGCATCTTAAACTCTGCAGGTTTTCTCACTGCTCCTTCCGATTCTACAACTTTTCTGCACTTTCTGCCTACTTTTATTTCTGCACATTATTGTGCAATCTCTGAATTTTAGGAAAGGATTGAGTAGGAGAGCTGCTAGAAAAATATTTTTTGTTACTGTTTAAATTGTGTCTCTGAGAAAAATTCTGGGTTTTTACTAAAAATTCTGCACATTTCTACACATTTCTGGAGAAATTTCCTGAAAATTCTGAGTTTTTACTACTGTAAATTCTCCTGTTTCTGCAATTGCACCACTCCCTCAGAAATTCTGCTGTATATTTAAAATTCTGAAAATTCTGAGTTTTATTGTAAACTCTCCAATTCTCAGCTGTATTCTTCTGCTGAAATTTCCTGAAAAATTCTGCTGTTGCCCTCACCCTCTCATTCTCTGCTGTTTTACTGTTAAAAAAAATAAAAAATAAAAAAAATTAGTTTTTTACCTCGGCCTCTC
The DNA here is from genome assembly GCA_034641835.2 of Pinus albicaulis. Lineage (NCBI taxonomy): Eukaryota > Viridiplantae > Streptophyta > Pinopsida > Pinales > Pinaceae > Pinus > Pinus albicaulis. The sequence continues at coordinate 498,687,359 of CM076575.1, read as the reverse complement.
GGCCCCCTGCCTCTCCACCTCAAGGTCGGCCTTCGACCTGCACTCTCATCCTCTCACAATCCCACGCAGACCCACTCACGACCCCCCGTCTCCCCACGGCAACGCCGTGCCCTCACCTCACCCTACCCGCCTCTCAACACTGCGGCCTCATGGCCCTCCCCTCCTCTACCGCTCGCAATCCCTCACAAACCCCATCCCTCTTACCACGCCTCACTCGGCCCCTTCTACCCGCGGCCATCGCCCCACCTGCCGCTCCCCCTACCCTTTCCCTCCCCGCCCAACCTTACCCCCTCTGCACGCCGCTTCATACCCATGGCCTCCCCCTCGCATCTCTCACTCCACAGCTCCCCGCCCACGGAGCCTTGCTCCCTTACCCTCTCTCTACAGCCTACGCCCTCGCCCCTCTCACGGCCCCGTCCGCTCTGCAACTCCGCCCACTTACACCCCTCATCGCGGCCTCACGACCCTCCCTCACCCGCCCTCCCATGCCGCTCGACCTCACCCCTTCCCTCAACGCCTAAAAACCTTTGGCCTTCCCTCCCCCCTCCTACGTTTCCCTGTTTTAATTTTAATTTTAATTTTTAAAATTCGGCCTTTTTAAATTTTTTTTATAGTTTCACCTCCCCTAGTTAAAACCTCCCTTAGGTAATACCTTCCCCAGTTTCACCTCCTCTAGTAAATACCTTCCCCAATTTCACCCTCCCGCAGTAAAAACCTCCCCGAGTCAATACCTCTGTTTTTCCCTAAATTTTTTTTTTTCCAAAAAAAAAAAAAAAACAACAGAAAAAGAGAGAGAGGAGATGGTAAATGGATAAATGGTAAATTGTCTACATAGAAGAGAAAAGTGAAATTTGTATTGTATGACCAAGATTTGTGGCAAGTATAAAAGGGCAACTCTCTCAAAGAGATTGATAATGTGAAGACAAATATTGTAAATTGGTCATCATTTTCAAAACAGCAGTGGCATCATAGTTTGGCTACACAGAGTTTCTGGTTTTTTGGAGTTTCTCTTAGTCTCCATTGTGAAGCAGTACAGCAAGGTCAAACAACAAAGTTTTTGAATCTCCTTCTTTTGTTGAGTTGAGTTGTTGTTGGTGTAAAACAACTCTTTGAAGAAGAGAGAAAATCATTTGCCTTAAAGGGTTATTGCACAGTAGTTTTTGCTGCACATTTACAAAAATATTTGCAGTGACATTGTAATGTACTAACATTGTGAGTGGATATTGCTTCTTCATAGTTGCAATCAGTGTTTGAAGTATAACTTTGAGTTGTTGAGAAATTGTTGTATACTTCTTTGAAGTCATTTGTATTCTTTTGAAAGTAAGTTGAATCACATTGTAAACGGGTGCATTATCGGTTGAAGCTGACACCCTTTATTTCTTGAGCCTGAGTTGTTGAAAAAATGGCTAAAATCAATGATGCATTAGAGTTGTTGAATAACCTCATTCATTCCACTGTTCATGATATGGTAAAAATGAGCAAGAATGCTCTTTTTAATATTCAAACTTGCTTGCAAGATGCACAAGACAAGATTGAGTTTTTGCAGTTGGAGTCTCAGCTTCAACAAGATGAACTTTAGCAAAAGAGTCATCATTTTGACCCTGTTTCTGTTCAGAACATTGAGAAGGACTCCCATCAGCAACAAAGATATAAAGTTGCAAATGATTCACATTCAGTTCCTTGTACAAGAGCCGATTTACATGTAGATGCAGCAGCTCAGCCTGCACTTCCCAAGCCCATAATCAGACCTTGGGAACAACTTGTCCACAACAAGCACATAACAGGTCTTAGATATGACAAGGATGTGTCCTTTCATATTCCAGACTACTCCAAGCCCATCAAATTTCAGAGTGCCAGATTTCTTTATGACAGTTCACCTGCAGCTGTTCCAGATCCTGTTCCACTTCCACAACAACAACAAATTGTAAAATGCCAACACTGTGATTGAGTTGGCCATATGAAAGATCACTGTTTTGATCTTCATCCATGCAAGCACTGTGGTCGGCACACCCATTCTTCTCACAGATGCTTCAAAAACAAGCTTCCTGCAAGAACAAAGATTCATCTTGGATAGATCGCTTCTTGGCAATGGGCATCAACAACCAAGAAGATGTTTGAGTCACATGTCAGAACATGTTCTCGAATATTGAACAAACTTGCAGTTGAGTATTCGCCATCATCTCACCTTGTTCCTGACAAGGGGGAAAATGGTGGTCATCTACAAGCTTCGAAGTCAGATCAAGTGAGCCTGAGCCACAATCTCTCATTCCATATTCAGAGTTGTAGCCAGAGACACAGCAGTTCAAACGAGCCTGAGCCACAATTCATCATTCCAGATTCAGAGTTGTAGCCGGAGACACGGATGCCCATGAGCTTGCCTTTGGTTGATGGACAGCCTTAAACCATCCATGTGAGGTTGATATTCTTCCTCTTTCAGAGCACTTCCTCTAGCAGAAGATTTCAGCTTCTTGCCAGTTTTGGTTGAGTTCCAGGAATTGCATCAAGCATTCCAGTGTTGGTGGTCATCCTTAAACCATCACAGGTTGTAGACTTCCCTTTTTTTAGGTTGAAGGTCTCCCTTTAAATATGAGGGACAATTCCTCTAGCAGAAGCCCTTAGCTTCTTGCCAGTTTTGGAAAAGTTCCGGGAACTGCAATAAGTGTTGCGTTCCAGTGTTGGTGGTCATCCTTAAACCACCTCTTTATGACAACATTTTAGAGAGCTGATTCAGCCTAAGTGCTGCCATGCATATTTTGCAGATTTGTATTGCAACTCTCTTCTTGGACTCACACATACCCCTTCGGATTAAGGGGGGAATGTTGGACACCTAATCCTCCATGGGTAGGTGTGGAAGGTGAAAAGTCACAAAGGAGTCCAAGTGACCTTGAAAGATGAATCCAAGAGTCACATTATTGTATTATAAATGTACATCTATGTGTAATAGAGAAGCAACGAATGCCTATCTTTCTATGTGTGTGTTTAGTTTTCTCCATACACCATGTGTGTGTTTAACAGTTTTATAACAAATAGGTGTTTTATCTCATGCTGTAGATAAAACAAGTCTTCAAAACTTCTATGTAAAACCTTTCCTGTAGGAATTCCTTGTCCTTCTGTTTTGTCTACTTGCTCTTTTGCATGATCTCTGATTTTCTTGTTGTAGTCTTCTTGTGGCATGAGTTTATCATTAATAACAAGGATGTTTGGCAAACCTCTTTGCCTCAAGATCTCAAATTTAACCATAAATTTAGTTATGGCTATGTTCATGTTTTCACATTTTTCTTCTAGTTGCTTTATCAAATTCTTCTTTGTAATTACTTTCCTTATTTCAAGGATTGTCTCTGTTTTGTCAGTAATTTCTATCTCTTCTAGTTCTTGCTTGTTCTTACTGTTGAGAAACTTGATTAGTTCTAGGGCCTGTTCAGGTTTGGCACCTAGTTCTTCCTTTGTTTTCTGAATCTCTTTTTGGGCTGCCTTCAGTAAATCCTTTTGCTCATAAATCACCTGTATTGATGGCCACACATCATTGATGGATTCAATGATTTTAGTCCATAGTTGATTCTTTACATATGACATAGGCTCTTTCAAGGTTAAATCCTTTTGAAGATTCTTCAATTCAACATTCAACCTGTTAGCCCTTTGCTCCTGAGTTTTATCTTTAATTTGGGCTAGCTTCCTAGGGTCTTCAAGATTGTCAATCACTTTCTTCAATCTATTGATTTCATTGGTTTGAAGTGTCATTTCTTCCATGGCTTTGACAAGCTTGCTGGCTTCATCTGTTGGCTGAACTGTTGATGTAGATGACTCTGTCGCTGAAGTAGTGGATGAGGTCACTGGCATTGCTGTGGCTAGTGGTACTTTTGGTGCCAACTCTTCTGCAAGAGTTGAAGGCACAACTGTAGTTGCCATGGGAATCACTGTAGGAACTTCCTGTGCTTTTACAGTTTCTCTTTCATGGACAAGCTTGTTCATTTGGATTTCCATTTCTTTTATCTGTGCTGTTAATTGTAAAATCAAGTTCATCATATCATCTTTTTGGCTCGCCTCTTGCACAATTTCCTTGGTTTGTGGGTGTTCTGTTGGTGGAAGCTTGAGTTGTTTCCTAAGTGCTGCAATATCAACATTCTTTTTCTTCACCAACTCTTCTGCTGCTTTGACATTGGCAGGATCATATCCTACTTGAATAACCAACTCTTCTAAAGATTTAATCCCGAGATCTTTAGCATATGAGGAAGCCTTTTCAACCTTCATTTGATCTCTCTTATTTATTATTGTATTGTGGAGCTTGTGGACACTCATGGCTTTTGTAGTAATGGTAGAATAAAGCATCTTAGAAGTTTGTCTGTGAAACTCAATTTGATCTAATGCATGGATACTCTCTGTAGGCACTTCAAGGTCAACCTTTTTGTAATCTGCTATTGTTTTGGGAGTTTTAACTGTTGGTTGAAGCACTGACATAATCAACTTCTTATTTGAATAATCAAAAGCAGACATAAGTCTATTTTGGATCCCTGGTGTTTGTTTTAAATACTGAGAATAAATCTCATTCTAGATTTCTTCATTCTTGGCCTTTATCTGCTTATAGTTCTCCCTGATGTCAATATCTTTATCCTCTGCTGACTATAAGGAGGATGCCTCCATACTCTGCTGCTTCTCTATTACCAGTGTTTGAATTATCAGGATGCTCTTCATTTAGAATTTCTGTGGTTGGTTCATTTATAATGACTGTAGCAGCATCTGTGTTTGTTTCCGGAACATCTGTATCTTCCACTTCTATGGTCTCTTTTTCTTTATCAACTGGATTGATCTTAGGCTTTTTATTATACTTGAGTTTAAACCTAGTCTCAGTGGTTGTTTCAGCAGTGTAGGTTCCTTCTTCTCTGACTCTTTTGGAAGCTCTATCTTCTTGATCCACAATTTTCAAGATGTGACTAGTATCACCTTGTTTAATTGCTTCAATCAAGGTATTTTCTAGCCACTTTACTTGATTAGCAAATTGTTCAATCTCTGGCCTTTTGTCATGAATACAAGGTGTCAGTTTGCACTTCACCTTCATTTGGCTGAGAATTCCTTGAGGGTCATAATTCCATAAGAAGCTAAATTCAAATTTGTACTCCAGCAACTGTTTTGTGGCTTCTATTGCTGCATCTCTGTGATTACAAATGAAGGGTCCTATCTGATTTTTCAACTTAAATTGTGTCTTCTTTTTGGTTGCTAAGAAATTGATTGAATTTGAATTGAGAATTTGCCTGATGTATTCCAAGGCAAAAACTCTCATTGGCACATACTTAGGTAGTTTATAGGGTAAAAGATTTGACCCAAAAACTCTGATTTCTATATGGTTCTGATATAAGTACCAATCTCCAGTTTTACTTTGCTCTGACAGCTGTAACATTTTCTTTATCTCATCATTGATTCTTGGTTGTACACTGTTTTTCAACATGTTCAGCAATGGATGAATAAAGGAATCTGTAAACTCTGCATAACTGAACTCTGTGGACTCTTTTCTTATCAAAGATGTCCAAAAGATGACTGACAATGGATTTCCCTCTACATCCAGCGACTAAAGTGTTATTGGGAACTTGTCTACTTGGAAGTATAAGAACATATGAAAAAGAAAGGAAGTATACCTAAATACTCCTTCAGTTGGCAATTTGACAAGCTGATCATGGATATTATCAGCTATGTATTCAACGTAATTGTAAATGATAGAAGGAGTCTTTCCTAGTACAAAGGTAGATAGAAAACCTAGGATTGACTCATCTGTATGCTCATCTGTAAAATACCCTAGGATGAAGGACAACATGGATATGACCTGCCTAGACCCTTTAGGAAATTTTGAAGTAGAATAAGGATGGTTTAGTTTTGGAATTTCAACATAGGCAAGCATGAAATTTTGGAAAATCTGAAACCTTTTAGGAAAGTCCAGACCAATGTAAAGCTTGGTGAGTGCTTCTATGGATAAAGGAACTGCCTTGGGGTCTGGTTTGAGCTGTAACATTAGGTTTATTGACTCAGCAGTGATTGTGAACAATACTTCTTTATTTGCATTAACCATTGCTCTTTGTTCAGGAGAATAATAAGTCTGACATAGCTTGATGATTTCTGGACATTGATGAGTGAGTGGGACTACATACTTGGGTAGATTTGACTCCCAAATCCGAACTTCATCTCTTTGATCTAATGAGTTTTCAAGACTTCAACAGTGGATGTCTAACAGATTAAATTCTATCACTGGATCTGTTATTTTGTAATCCACATCTGCTAAGGGTGTATGTTCAATGTCTACAACATGAGGTTGTAGAGGATTTACAACAATTGTAGTTTTGGAAGACACTGCTGGATTTGATTTTGACATCTTTAGACTTTCTGGGTGCTTGAAACTCTGTATTTTGGCTTTTGAACTCTTTCGTAAGATTGAATTGTTTACAAAAGTGTTTTTGACTTTAACAGAGGTCTATGGATAAAAATAGGCACAACTTGGCTTTCTTTTGATTTTAGACCTTTCAATTTGGCTTTAAAATTGATCTTCAGACTCTTACAGGTACAAGAAATGATAAAACAAGGGTTTCAATGCTTTTTTCAGATAATACTGGACTGATAATGGTTCAAATTGGGCACAAAAGGATTGGGGTTACTTGCAAAGGGTTTATGGATAAATTCAGAGTTTTTTCAAGGTCTGCAAAGGTTAAATATATTCAATTTCTCTTTAAAAACCGTATGCAGTATCGAAATAGGGGTTTATCAGAGTTTTCACAGTGAATTCGTTCTTTTGCAAGCAATTTACAGTCTTTCTGTGGGTAAATGAGCTTTACTAGGCTTAATTTCTTCAGAAAACTCCTTTTCAAATGATAAATAGGTTGTTTTATATGAAGAATACCTGTTTGTGCAGTTATTTTGGTCTTTAAAACAGGTTCTGAGGAGTCGGACAGGGTTCTGATGGCTTTGGAGGTTTCTTGGAAGCAAGTTGGACGCTTCCAGTGATCTTGACAACAATTGTGGTGGCTTTTCTGGTTCTTTTGAGCGTGAAAACAATGTACCAGGAGCTTCTTCTTTAGTCGGGAGGATAAACTTAAAAAACACAGAAAAGGGTTCAACTGTATGCAATATGAAGCTTTTATAACGTTTAAGGTTAAGCAGGATTGGCATTAAATGGCAGTAATATCAGAGCAGAGCGCGGTTTTGGCGTTGAAGGCAGAAAACCGTTGGTGGTTATCACGCGGGTTTTGGGCGGTACGCTATTTTCTTAGATCGAATGCGATCCAATCATTTGTTGCCACGTCGAGGAGAGATAAGAGCTCAAAACAACCCATTTCACAAATCTTGAAATGGTTAACGTTTGCGCAAGTGAAAATGCAATATAGTGTTTGGGTCGTCGGATCAGAGGGTATGTATGTGAATGGTGGAGATTAGATGAGGAGTTGATCGACGAATGGGGCGTGGGGCCCGGGCTTTTGTGTTGCGGCGAGATTAATTTTAACATTAAAAACGTATGTTTTTAATATAAAATCAATGTTTTATTTTGATTAGCGAGGCATATTGACATGGCGTATAAAACATTTACAAATGTTTTATGCTATTGGAGCGGGATTTTTATATGATATATATTTTTAACCTATGGGGAAAGGGCGGGATTTATATTTAGCACATGGGTAATATAAAACCATAGGTTAACATTAATAAGTGGGTTTTTTGGGATATTTAAATAAAATGAATTAATAAATATACGGGAAGGGGTATATTTAAAAGGATTTAATACTTTATGTTAAAAAATTAATATGAAATGAATGTAATGAAATGAAAATACATAGAAATAAACTAAGTAAAATAGGCATTTTAGCATAAAAATTATCCCATTTTGATATTTACACATAGACTTAGGATAAATTGTATTTTGTGGGTTTTTGAGTGTTTTTGGATGAAATGAGATTAATTAAGATGGGATAAAAAATTAATATGAAATGAAATGTAATGAAATGAAATTACATAGAAATAAACTAAGTAAAGTGTAAAATAGGCATTTTAGCATAAAAATTATCCCATTTTGATATTTACACAAACTTAGGATAAATTGTATTTTGTGGGTTTTTGAGTGTTTTTGGATGAAATGAAATTAATTAAGATGGGATTTTACTTCTCCTAAGCAAAAAAGGTGTTTTACTTATGAAAAGAGATTGTATTTTTGGAAGAGGGTGAATATGTTGAGGAAATGGGTTTTCATGAAGGGAATCCAGTACTTTTAACCAATCAGTTATTAAGCCTTGGGTCCGGTCTCAACAGAGGTCAGAGAAATGCTCTGAGCGTCTTTAACTGAAGGTTTTGAATACTGGATCATTGTGGGGGAGGGGAAATTAGTAATTTGCCTGATGATGCTTTATTACATGCCTTGCACAACTGCTTTCTACCTACCCATCATCATTCTAACATTTTTTACTTCATTTGCATGGGTGCATTTAAGCTTGCAACTCTAAATCCATTTTTCTTTTAAAGCATTTAAACTATCTAATTCTAACCTTATTTCATCCGAGATCTCAGATTAAACCGTTGAGCTTCTCATTTATTCTCTAACTATCTACTGATTTGTCAAGTTGAAACTGTTTGGCATATCTTTATTCTCTATCTAAAACATGAAATTCAAAGCATGAAAAGTTAAGATAAACTATTTAACTGAGCATGGATTATGGCATTTTGAACAATCTGCACATAATCATTATTCTTGCAGTAAAAGTAAATAGTAGTGGCATTTTGACTTGCTCACTTTCCTGTCTTATTTTTATTTCTTTTTTCTTTTGGGGTCTATTTTTTTTATTCTTTTTGATCTTTCTTTTAGGACTTTTACCCTCTTTTAAATTTTTTATTATTTTCAAATATGGGAAAACAACTTGCAGAAAGCAAGGTATGTACATAATTACAAGACTATCAAAGTCAATTCAAAAATTATGAACCCTATTATTATAGGGCCCTAACAGCAGCCATGAGTACAATTGTACAATCTTAAGCTTGGATCATTTGAAGAAGCCGTAACGCATCAATTTTGGAAGGATGCTATGCACGAAGAATATAAGTCCATTATGAAAAATAATGCATGGGAAGTGGTCTCGAGACCGGAGGAAAAATCTGTTGTCACCTTGAAATGGCTCTATAAGATCAAGTATGGATTTGATGGTAGTGCTGAAAAGTACAAGGCAAGATTTGTTGCCCGAGGCTTCTCTAAAAAATAAGGCATAGATTATGATGATATATTTGCACCTGTGGCCCGCTATACCACTATCCAATCTATTATTGCCCTTGCTGCAACGTAAGGATGGAGTTTGCATCAGATGGATGTGAAGACTGTTTTTTTGCATGGCTCTATAAGGAAGAGGTTTATGTGGAGCAACCTCTGGGGTTTGAAGTCCAAGATAGAGACACCTATGTATGCAGGTTGAAGAAAGCCCTCTATGGGTTGAAGCAAGCCCCCAAGGCTTGTTATCAGAGGATAGATAACTACTTGATGAAGCTGGGCTTCACTCGAAGTAAAGCTGATCCAAACCTTTATTTTAAGGTTGATAGAGAAAGGCCTCTCATTCTAGTTCTCTATGTGGACGATCTCTTCCTAATAGGTGCTGACCCTCTCATTCATCAATGTAAGAGGGAGCTAGCTTCCGAGTTTGAGATGAAAGACCTAGGATTGATGCATTACTTCCTAGGCTTGGAGGTCTGGTAAACGCCAGGCGAGATTTTCCTTTCTCAAGGAAAATATGTCGTGAAGCTGCTAGAGAGATTTGGTATGGTGGACTGTAATTCTGTGTCAACACCGATGGAACTCAACTTTAAGAAGTTGTGTGGAAACGCTGCTGGGCTCGAGTTGGGAAATCCCATCGAGTATCGACAACTCGTGGGGGCCCTGGTGTTCTTAGTGAACTCCCGTTCGGACGTATGTTTTGCAGTGAACACTTTGAGTCAACATATGGTTGAGCCTCATCACATTCACTGGATTGGTGCCAATAATCTATTGAGATATCTTCGGGGCACAATCAACCATGGGCTGAGATACACTATCGGTAGTTTGAGACTCCATGGATATACTGATGCCGATTGGGCTGGCAGTGTGGTGGATCGCAAGAGCACATCTGGATGTTGCTTCACCTTGGGTTTTGCTTCAATATCTTGGATGAGCAGGAAGCAAAAGTCGGTGGCTTTGAGCACTGCTGAGGTTGAATACATTGCAACGAGTATGGCTTGTTGTGAAGCTGTTTGGTTGCGAAAGCTCTTCAGTGAGATGTTTGGGCATGTGCTAGATACCATCGTTATCCTTTGTGATAACCAGAGTGGGATTCGTCTTTTTGAGAATCCCGTGTTCCACGATCGATCCAAGCATATTGATATGAGGTACCACTTTATCCGGGATATGGTACAACGAGGCACCACAAGGCACGATCATATAGGAACTGATGAGAAGGTCGCGGATATTCTCACGAAGCCCCTGGGGAAGGTCAAGTTCCTAGCCTTCTGTGAGAAACTTGGAATCGTGGAAAGACCCTATTGTGAGGGTCCTGCTTGAGTTGGACTATGAGCTATGGGAGCTCCAAGGGGCTTGGGGATAGCTTCTTGGAGCTACAAGCACACACGAAGCTAGGCTTGCCAAACCTTGTTGTGCTTCTGCCCCACTGTTATGATATTTAGTTGGTTCACCTCTCTTTGATCTATGCCCTGCACACATCCTACCCATGGAGTTTCAGACTCATGGGAAGTACCTCTCATTTGGCCAATGGGGTGGGAAATGTGGATAGAGACCATTAGCAAGACCGATGGACGCATCAGAGATTGCCATACTCTCTATGTCTAGGATGGCACGTGTCCAACACCTTGATCTGGGATCAAGTTTGATGAGGTTCTTACCTCTAAACTGACTTCGAGTCAGTAAATTGACTACGGGTCAGTAAACTAACTTCGGGTTAGTATGTGACTCTTATGAGTCGAAGCTGCCTTTGGGTTAGCAGAGTGTGATGTCTTTGTGACTCATCGTTTTGTTCTATTTGTGAAGAAGAGCCAGCAAAGCAAGTTATAGTAGGATGATATATGATAGTACACGATGGTACTGATCTTTGGATGGCACAAGTGGATAGATGGAGTTCTCCCTAGTTGAGAGGGAGTGTTAAGTTTGGGCAATTAGGTCCAAACTCCAGGTTTCACTGCTCATATGATAATGATTATATTTTTGTTGGATTCCTCTTTCGGAGAGGTGCAAAATTGTTCTAAAGATCATCTTGTTTGGATGAGCAGAACATATATTTTGATTTTATTTTCCACACATGTGCAAGGTCGGCCATATTTGTAATGTAGGCTCACAAGCCTAATCGATGTGTCACACACCCTCACTGACTGATATAAATTGGAGAGAGATGATGTCCATTTCATCATCATCTCATCGCACACATTCCTCATGATCTGATTGGTTCGTAAAACCTAGAAGAGACTTCTCTCTCTCCCACGTGGAAATATGGATGATGCCGGAAATGGATGTTGGAAATGATGCTGGAAATGGATGCCGAAAATATGGATGATGCCGGAAATGGATGCCGAAAATATGGATGCTGGAAATATGGATGAGGGATTCTTTTGTTGACTTCCATTGACTTTTGGAGTTGTCTTTGAGGGGTGTGTGTGACACTTGGAAGGTTGGATGATCTGATGTTGAGAAAGACTTTGCTGGTTGATGCATCCTATTGACTGCCGTATCGCACATCACTCTCTATCTTTGGTGGACAAGAAGAATTGTAAAATTTGATCTACATTATTTGGCTTATCATATGTTGATCTATTATTATGTTCTATCAGCATTTTACCTTCATGTTTATGTAATTGCTAAATTGAATTGGGCCTATAAGAAAGATTGAAGTAAAACAACATTAAGCATAGAACACTCCATGTTTATCTAAATTTAACATATATTTTGTATAAAGAAAGAAAAAGAAAGAAAATGAAATTTTATTTTTATGTAAAGCATGGGTTTCATGCTCAAGTTTAGGTCAAAAACATGTTCTTCGTGCTTATAGGTCTTTCTAGGACAAAGAAGAAATTATGTCATGTATTATAGTCCCATATGGACTTATTGTAACAAAGAAAAATATTTATTTTATCAAGAAAAGGCCATTTATTTCTCCAAGACCAAGTCGGCTCTAGTCAAGGACAAGTCGACCTAAGGGAGGGTTATTTGACGCCTCAAGGAGGCTATAAATACAAGGAGCTTTACCTAATTTGAGAGATTCACTAGTCACTAGTTCGATCTGCAATAGTGAAGGAGAAGAAGAGCTATAAGGATGAAGAAAAGAAGGAAGAATCGAAGTTTCTTAGGATAATCTCTCTCTCTGTCCACATGTGCGAAGTTAAGGTTTTTGTGTAGCTGCAGTTGCAAGAGGCTGTAATTTTGAGTAGTTGCAGGGCCGAAATTCTAGAGTGAAGTTGCAGAAGGTCGAAGTTTGGAAGCTGCCTTGAAGGAGATCTTGCTGGGGGCTGAATTGGCGATTGGGAGGATTTTGGGCTTTGGTCTTTGGGTCATGGAAGTCTCATTGTAAGAAGATTCTATAAGAAGAGAAGTATTTCTTTTTAGGTTTTCCCCTTGGAGGGGTTTTGCCCTAGCTCGGAGCCTATATCTTGTGTACTTAGTCTCTTTGTGATATACATTGTTTTGGTAATTGCTTGATGAACATGAACTAAAGAAATAATAAAATACCAACTAACCTCACATTTAATTATCAAGTTAAGGAAAATCATCTATAATCTACAAGTCTTTTGATTTTCCAACACTTCTTTCCTGTATGGTTCTCCACCAACGCTTTGAACCCCTCGAACTTCGAGAACACTTCGTCTTTCTCCTTCATGAAGAAGATCCACGTCTTCCTCGAATTGTCATCAATAAAGGTGACGTAATACCTATATCCCATGAGGGATGGAGAAGAGAATGAACCACATACATTCGAATGAACCAAGTACAAGATTCCCCTAGCTGAATTTTTTTTGATGGAAAAGGACGTCTTGGCATACTTGCCAAGTGTGTAGCCCTTGCACATGGCACGCTGGTCCTTGTTGCACCGTGGCAATCCTGTGGCTATCTCCCTAGGATTTTCAACACTCATGGTATAAATGGCCCATACGCCTGTTTACTAGCTCTCCAAGGTCTTGACCCCGTTCATGGCCCTCGTTCTTCCTACTTGTTGACAGTGCTGGAAATCTGACAACAAGGGGGGTCTCCACGGTATGAAGTCCCAACTAGACCTCACAATGTTCGGAGTAGGAGCCCCATCCAGATAATAGGCCCGACCACCATTATTTTTAGGGATTTTCGTTCGCTGCAATTATTAACATAAGAGATTATGCAAACAATATTTGAAACAAGGAAGTACGTTGACACTGTGAGGCATACAATTACAATGTATATAATGTACTTTCATGGAAGTGAAAAGAAAGAGCGAGGATAAGCACGGAAAACGAGATAAGTTTGTATTAAGTTTGGTGGAATTTTTTCTGTATATTTCACTTCTCGATAAAAACATTTTCCAGAAATAAAGAAGCGCTTTCGAACTGGTTTTCCCCAAGAGTTGTAGGGGGTTTTTCCAGGGTCATATTGACCAAAAATCACCGTGTCAAATTTCTGTGTGTGGCTGAAAATATTTCTGTGTTTTTATTTCTGCAATTTCCAGCATTTGAAATTTTCAGAATTAGTGTTTATAGAAAATATTTATTTTTCCAGCTTGTTAAATGTATGGTTATGGGAATGGGCATTTAACTTTATGGAAGAAATAAGGAGAACTTAAAATCGGAGTGGGTTATCAAATTTCTACATGGTATCAGAGCTAGTTTGCTGAAAAGTGCAGTTTGGGACAACAAAGAGAAAAATTACAGCAAGCTGATTTTACACACAGAAAATTGAACCTTTACCACAACAGTGTCATTTTCAGTTTATTAGGACAACAAGCATGTCTTTGGGGTTGAGGGTGGAGGATAGGTTGGATGGGCATAGCAACTACAGTGTATGGAAGGAAAGAATGCAGAGCATCTTTGAGGAGGCAGAAGTCTGGGGTATAATGGTGAATACTCAACAACACCTTGTAAATGTGCCTACTGATGCTGTTCAGTTGGCAAATTTTAACAAGAAGAATAACAAGGGTAAGACACTGATTTTGGATGGTGTTAAAGACCATTGCATTCCTCATGTGAGAGGAAAGAGACTTGCTCATGAGATGTGGACAGCCTTGGCCAATCTCTACCAGAGTACCAATGAGAACAAAAAAATGGTTCTAAGGGAGAAGCTGAAGGCCATTAAGATGGCAAAGACTAATAGTGTTACTGCATACCTCACAAAGATCACTAATGTGAGAGATGAGTTGGCAGCAGTTGGAGAGGTCATTCCACCCACTGAGTTGGCGCGGATTGCAGTGAATGGCCTTCCTAGTTCATGGCTGAGCTTCGTTGATGGGATTGTTGCACGTGAGACCCTTCCCTTTTGGGAGAGGTTGTGTGATTATTGCATACATAATGAAATCAGAAAGAACCAGCTTCGGGCAACCAAACCAGTTGAGGAGGATGAGGATGTCGCATTGTTCGCAAGGGGCAAGAAGGGCAAGGGAAAGAAGCAAGCTTCCACAACTGGTGGTGGGGGCAAAGGCAAAGGTAAAGGGAAGCAGCAGGTGAACAAGGAGAAGGACTATTCCAAGGTGAAGTGTTGGAATTGTCAGAAGATGGGACACTATGCAGTTGTGTGTCTGGAGAAGAAGAAGAAGGGGAAGCACAAGACCATGGCAACATCAACAGAGATAGAGGACTTTTCGGAGAGCTTTGACCGGGAGTTTGGGTTCATTGCTTGTGAGTCCACTAGCGTAGGATCACTTGCCACTGAGGTTGAGAGGGAGTGTGCATTTCCCTCCACTAGCGGAGCTTCTTCAGGTATTGTTATGTTGACAGTGGGGCTTCACGTCATATGACAGGAGTCCGTGAGTACTTCTCAGAGCTTTCAAAGAGTGGCATTCATATAGAGATAGTACTCGGAGACGACAACATTGTTAGAGCAGTTGGTGTGGGGACATTGACATTTGATAGGGAACCCAAACCTCCCTTGAAAGTGTCAGATGTTCTATATGTGCCAGGGATGAGGAAGAACTTTATATCCGTCTCAGCATTGGAGGACAAAGGGTATGAGGTATTGTTCAGGAGATGACACGTGCTTATATATCCCAGGGGCGATCCAGCTGATTCAACTAGAGTGATTGGTGTACGCCATGCAAAGGTGTACAAGTTTGCGTTTCAGCCCCTTTTGGCATTGAGCAGTAGTACCGACAGCTGTGTGAGATTTGGCACTGCAGGATGGGGCACATGTATCATGGGGCTTTGAGGACATTGTGGGAGATCACTACTGGTGTGCCAGATTTCAGTTCTGATCACCTAGATACATGCAGTGGATGTGCTATGGGCAAGTTTGCCAAATCCCCTTTTCCCAGCAGTGACAATAGATCGACTGGGATACTTGATTTGATTCATACCGATGTAAGCGGTCGAATGTCTCATGTTTCCTTGAGTGGATATGAGTACTATGTTTTATTCATTGATGATCACTCCAGGAAGACCTAGATTTATTTCTTGAAGACCAAGAGTGAGGTCTTCAAGCGGTTTCAGGAGTTCAGAGCTCTTGTGGAGACTCAGACAGGTCGGAAGATCAAGTCCATCAGGTCAGACAATGGAGGGGAGTACACCCTTGGTGAGTTTGTTGATTATTGTGCGGAGGCAGGAATTAGGAGGGAGTTCACAGTTCCTTACAACCCCCAGCAGAACGGGGTTGCGGAGAGGAAGAACAAATCCATCGTTGGGGCTGCCAAAGCCATGCTACATGATCAGGGGTTACCATTGTTTTTGTGGGCGGAGGCTTGCAACACTGCTATGTATTTGCAAAACAGGAGTCCGCATCGTGCCTTGGGGCATGTGACTCCGGAGGAGGCTTTTTTTGGGAAGAAGCCTGATATTGGTCATTTTCGTATCTTTGGGTGTATTGCATACTCCTACGTACCCAAGGAGAAGAGGACCAAGCTAGAGCCCACCGTAGATAAGGGTATCTTTGTGGGCTACAGTGATACCTCGAAAGCCTTTTGGATTTATATTCTTGCAAGAGGAGAGTTGTTGTCAGGCGGGATGTGAAGTTCGAGGAGGATAGGGCTTTCAGGAGATCACGGGAGTTAAAGTATTTGGATCAGCCAGACCCTTAGGAGCAGCTGTGTCAAGCACAAGGATCTAGTGGGCAGGGATCAGGAGGTACATTGATTACGGTGTCAGGTCCATGAATGAGTAGTGGCTCGCAGAGTCAGAGGGGTGGTGCTTTGGGCAGCATGCAGAGCAGTCCGCAGAGTAGTTCACTAGGTAGTCCACTGATGGACAATTCACATGGTACTTCAACATCTACATGTTCAGGTTCAGGCAGGAGGACAACAGACAGACATTCAAGAGTTCAGGCTCCTGATGAGGATGAGGAGTTTCATTCTCCAGTGGGAGAAGTGTGCTCAGGGAAGAGGAAGCCCAAGTGGCTTCAGGATACCTTGAGAGATGCGACATCTGTTGCTTGGCCGAAGAGACCGGTTAGAGAGAGCAGGTCACCTGAGAAGTTCTGTAGCTATATGGCAATGGTTGCCAACATTGTTGACTCTTAGCCTTCTAGCTATGAGGAGGCAACTAGCCAGTAGGTCTGGAGAGAGGCCATGCAGGAGGAGTATTCTTCTATCATGAAGAATGATGTTTGGGAGGTGGTGCCGAGGCTTGAGGGAAAATCCGTGGTTACTTCCAGATGGCTTTACAAGGTAAAGCACGCTGCAGATGGCAGCATCGAGAAATTCAAGGCAAGGTTTGTGGCTAGAGGGTTCTCCCAGGTAGAGGGACTTGATTATGAAGAGACCTTTGCTCCCGTGGCTCAATATACTTCCATTCGCTCCATTGTATCGATAACAGCAGAGATGGGTTGGAAGATCCACCAGATGGATGTGAAGACTGCATTTCTCAATGGCTTCATACAGGAGGAGGTGTACATTGAGCACCCACAGGGCTCTGAGGCGCATGGGAAGGAGTCCCATGTATGCAGACTAAAGAAGGCCCTTTATGGCCTGAAGCAAGCTCTTAGAGCTTGGTACTCTAGGATTGATGCATACTTGCAAGAGATGGGTTTCACAAAGAGTGATGCAAATCCAAACCTATACTTTATTGTGATAGGTGAGGAGCCTCTCATTCTTGTGCTGTATGTGGATGACTTGGTCATTACGGGTGCAGAGAGACTCATAGAGGGCTGCAAGAGAGAGCTTGCGTCGGAGTTTGAGATGAAGGACATTGGCTTGATGCATTACTTTTTGGGTTTGGAGGTGTGGCAGGAGGAGGGGCATTTCTTCTTGGGACAGGGGAAGTATTTTGTGGACATCCTTAGCAGACATCCTTAGCAGATTTCACATGGAGGATTGTAAACCCATGTCGACACCTATGATCACTAACTGGAAGAAGCTTCACGCTTCAGATTCTGAGTTGGTGGATCCCACATTGTATAGACAGCTGATTGGTTCCTTGATGTATTTAGTCAACACTAGACCAAATATATGTTTTGCAGTCAACACGATGAGCCAGTTCATGTGTGAGCCCAGGAGGGTGCACTGGGTTGTTGCAAAACACATTTTGCGGTACTTGCAGGGGACTGTGGAGTATGGTTTGGATTATAGGCAGGTAGATGGAGTGAGATTGGTAGGTTACACTGATTCTGATTGGCAGGTTGTGCTTCTGATAGGAAGAGCATTTCAAGGCGCTGTTTTAGGTTGGGTTCGGCAGTGGTGTCGTGGTTTAGCCGAAAGCAGCGTTCAGTAGCATTGAGTTCAGCGGAAGCAGAGTACATGGCAGCCAGTCTAGCTAGTTGTGAGGCCATATGGCTTCGCAAGATGTTGTTTGGCTTATTTGGTCAGCCGTTGAGACCTTCGGTGATTTACTGTGATAATCAGAGTTGCATTAATGTCACAGAGAATCTAGTGTTTCATGACAGGTCAAAGCATATCGGCATCAGATATCATTTCATCAGAGACTATGTTCAGAAGGGAGCTGTGAAGCTTGAGTATATTCCCACAGATGAGTAGGTAGAAGAGATATTTACCAAAGCCTTACCACGGGGCAAGCATGTCTACTTCAGAGACAAGATGGGTGTGGTGAGGAACACCTTCCTTGGTAAGAGGGAGTGTTGAAATTTGGTTACTGGAGGACAGGTGGTTCCCTAAGGCTTTGATCTTTGGCCTAAGGAAAAGTGTCCAAATGTATTTCACTTTTTCTCCTAAAGTGACTTTAATTTGGTTACTGGAGGACAGGTGGTTCCCTAAGGCTTTGATCTTTGGCCTAAGGAAAAGTGTCTAAATGTATTTCACTTTTTCTCCTAAAGTGACTTTATAAGTTATAAAGTCAAATCTAATTTAAAAGTGACTATAAGTGATAAAGTTACTAAGTCTAATTTTAAAGTGACTTTAATAAAGTCAATGTGAAATTAGAAAGTGAAAAGTGACTTTGGAAATAAATGACTAAGAGGGTCTTTATTAAAGTGGGGTGAATAAAAAAATAAAAAGTGAGATTTAAATGCACATTTAACCTCAACCCTAGATCTAAAGCTATCTCGGCCATTGGATTTAGGGATTCCCAAAAGTCACTTAGGGTTAGGTTAAAGGAGGAAAAGGAGGGAAAAGGTCATTCATTCTTTCATGAGCAGGTTGAGAGGATGAGAAGAGCGTTGGAGAAATTTCCGGGTTTTGAAAAAGTGAAGGAGAGGAGCAGTTCAACAAATCCGTACAACAAAGAGAGACTGCATGCATTTCGAGGCAACAGTCCGTACAAAATTAATTAGCACACATTTCGAGGCAGATTTATGTATAGCAAGCTAAAGGCATGATTTCCAAGATTGCTGGGCATGGTTTTCGAGACAACAGACACAGTTTTCGAGGAGGCATTGCTGTACTTTTCCGTACAGTCCGTACGATCGTACAACTAAGTATTGGGCACGAGTTTCAAGGCTGTTCACTGCTGTAATAAATTTCTGTTTTCATTGTTTTGCTGATTTGGCACATTTTCCGAGGCGGAAGCAAGCACGGAAAACGAGATAAGTCTGTACATTGTTTGCTGGAATTTTTCCTGTATATTTCCTTTTTCTGTAAAAGCATTTTCCAGAAATAAGAAGAGCTTTCGAACTGGTTTTCCCCAAGAGTTGTAGGGGGTTTTCCCAGGGTCAAGTTGACCAAAAATTAGCGTGCCTAATCTCTGTGTGTGGCTGATTTAGTTTCTGAGTTTTTATTTCTGCATTTCAGCATTGTGAAATTTCCAGAATTAGTGTTTTCAGAAAATATTTATTTTTCCAGCTTGTTGAATGTATGGCTATGGTAATGGGCATTTAACTCTATGGGAGAAATAAGGAGAAATTGAAAATCGGAGTTGGTTATCAAATTTCTACATGGTATCAGAGCTATTTCGCTGAAAAGTGCAGTTTGGGACAACAAGAAGAAAAATTACAGCGAACTGATTTTTCACACAGAAAACATTACCTTTACTACAACAGTGTTATTTTCAGTTTATTAGGACAACAAGCATGTCTTTGGGCTTAAGGGTGGAGGATAGGTTGGATGGGCATAGTAACTACAGTGTTTGGAAGGAGAGAATGCAGAGCATCTTTGAGGAGGCAGAAGTCTGGGATATCATTGTGCATACCGCACAAAACCTTGTTAATGTTTCTACTGATGCTGTTCAGTTGGTAGCCTTTAATAAAAATAATAACAAGGGTAAGAGACTGATTCTAGATGGAATCAAAGACCATTGCATTCTTCATGTGAGACGAAAGAGATATGCTCATGAGATGTGGACAGCATTGACCAATCTCTACCAGAGTACTAATGAGAACAGAAAAATGGTCCTAAGGGAGAAGCTGAAGACCATTAAGATGGGTAACACTGATAGTGCAGCTGGATGTTTCACAAAGATTACTAATGTGAGAGATGCATTGGCAACAGTTGGAGAGGTCATTCAACCCATCGAGTTGGTGCGGATTGCAGTGAATGGCCTTCCTAGTTCATGGCTGAACTTTGCTAATGGGGTTTGTGCACGTAAAACCCTTCCCTCTTGGGAGAGGTTCTGGGATGATTGCATACAGACAGAAATTAGAAAGAGCCAGCTTGGGGCAACCAAACCAGTTGAGCAGGATGAGGATGTAACACTGTTGGTAGGAGGCAAGAGAGGCAAGGGAAAGAAGCAAACTTCCACAAGTGTTGGTGGGGGCAAAGGCAAAGGTAAAGGTAAACAGGGGAACACGCAAAAGGACTATTCCAAGGTGAAGTGTTGGAATTGTCAGAAGATGGGACACTATGCAGTTGTGTGTCCGGAGAAGAAGAAGAAGAAGGGGAAGAACCAGAGCATGGCAGCATCAACAGAGAGAGAGGACTTTACGGATAGCTTTGACTGGGAGTTTGGGTTCATTGCTTGTGAGTCCACTAGTGCAGGATCACTTGCCACAGAGTTTGAGAAGGAGTATGCATTTCCCTCCATTAGCAGAGCATCTTCAGGTATCTGGTATGTTGACAATGGGGCTTCACATCATATGACAGGAGGCCGTGAGTACTTCTCAGAGCTTGCAGAGAGTGGCACTGATATAGAGGTAGTACTCGGAGATGACAGCGTTGTTAGAGCAGTCGGTGTGGGGACATTGTCATTTGATAGGGAACCCAAACCTCCCTTGAAGGTGTCAGATGTTCTATATGTGCGAGGGATGAGGAAGAACCTCATATCTGTCTTAGCATTGGAGGACAGAGTGTATGAGATATTGGTCAGGAGAGGACAGGTGTTGATATAACCTAGGGGCGCTCCAGCTGATTCAGCTAGAGTGATTGGTGTACGCCATGAAAAGGTGTACAAGTTTGCATTTCAGCCCCTTTTGGCATTGATCAATAGTACAAGCAGCAGAGCTAGCAGTTCAGAGTTGTGTGAGATTTGGCACCGCAAGATGGGGCACATGTATCATGGAGCCTTGAGGACATTGCGGGAGATCACTACAGGTGTGCCAGATTTCAGTACTGATCACTTTGATACATGCAGAGGATGTGCGATGGGCAAGTTTGCCAAATCCCCTTTTCCCAGCAGTGACAACAGATCGACTGGGATACTTGATTTGATCCATTCCGATGTGAGCAATCGGATGTCTCATGTTTCCTTGAGTGGATATGAGTATTATGTATTATTCATTGATGATCACTCCAGGGGGACTTGGATTTATTTCATGAAGACCAAGAGTGAGGTCTTCAAGCGGTTTCAGGAGTTCAAAGTTCTTGTGGAGACTCAGACAGGTCGAAGATCAAGTCCCTGAGGTCGGACAATGGAGGAGAGTACGTCCTTGGTGAGTTTGTTGATTATTGTGCGGAGGCAGGCATTAGGATGGACTTCACTGTTCCTTACAACCCCTAGCAGAACAGGGTTGCGGAGAGGAAGAACAGATCCATCGTTGGGGCTGCCAAAGCCATGCTACATGATCAGGGGTTGCCATTGTTTTTGTGGGCAGAGGCCTGCAACACTGCTGTATATTTGCAGAACAGGAGTCCGCATTGTGCCTTGGGCATGTGACTTCGGAGGAGGCTTTTTCTGGGAAGAAGCCTGATGTTGGTCATCTTCGTATCTTTGGGTGTATCGCATACTCCTACGTACCCAAGGAGAAGAGGACCAAGCTAGAGCCCACCGCAGAGAAGGGTATCTTTGTGGGCTACAGTGAGACCTCGAAAGCCTTTCGGATTTATATTCCCGCACAGAGGAGAGTTGTTGTCAGGCGGGATGTGACGTTCGAGGAGGACAGGGCTTTCAGGAGGTCACGGGAGATAGAGTATCTGGATCGGCCGGACCCTCAATAGCAGCTGAGTTAGGCACAGGGATCCAGTGGGCAGGGATCAGGAGGATTCAGAGGTACATCGATTACGGTGACACGTCCGTCAGTGAGCAGTGGCTCACAGAGTCAGAGGGGTGGTGCTTTGGGCAACATGCAAAGCAGTTCACTAGGGAGTCCACTGATGTACAGTTCACACGGTACTTCAATGTCTACAGGTTCAGGTTCAGGCAGGAGGACAACAAACAGATAGTCAGGAGTTCAAGCTCTTGATGATGATGAGGAGGAGTTTCATTCTCTAGTGGGAGAAGTGTGCTCAGGGAAGAGGAATCCCAAGTGGCTTCAGGATACCTTGAGAGAGGCCACATCTGTCGCTGGGCCAAAGAGGTTGGTAAGAGAGAGCAGACCACCTGACAGGTTCTGTAGCTATATGGCAATGGTTGCCAACATCATTGACTTTGAGCCTTCTAGCTATGAGGAGGCAGCTAGCTAGCAAGTCTGGAGAGAGGCCATGTAGGAGGAGTATTCTTCTATCATGGAGAATGATGTTTGGGAGGTGGTACCAAGGCCTGAGGGCAAGTCCGTGGTTACTTCTAGATGGCTTTATGGCTTTACAAGGTAAAGCATGCTGCAGATGGCAACATTGAGAAATTCAAAGCAAGGTTTATGGCTAGAGGGTTCTCCCAGGTAGAGGGAGTTGATTATGAGGAGACCTTCACTCTTGTGGCTCGATATACTTCGATTCGCTCCATCATATCGATAGCAGCAGAGATGGGTTGGAAGATCCACTAGATGGATGTGGAGACCGCATTTCTCAATGGCTTCATACAGGAGGAGGTGTACATTGAGCAGCCACAGGGCTTTGAGGTGCATGGGAAGGAGTCCCATGTGTGCAGACTGAAGAAGGCCCTTTATGGCCTGAAGCAAGCTCCCAGAGCTTGGTACTCCGGGATAGATACATACTTGCAGGGGATGGGTTTCACAAAGAGTGAGGCAGATCCGAACCTTTACTATATTGTGATAGGTGAGGAGCCTCTCATTCTGGTGTTGTATGTGGATGACTTAGTCATTACAGGTGCAGAGAGACTCATAGAGCACTGCAAGAGAGATCTTGTGTCGGAGTTTGAGATGAAGGACATCGTCTTGATGCATTACTTTTTGGGTTTGGAGGTGTGGCAGGAGGAGGGGCATTTCTTCCTGGGGCAGGGGAAGTATATTGTGGACATCCTTGGCAGATTCCACATGGAGGATTGTAGACCCATGTCGACACCGATGATCACCAACTGGAAGAAGCTTCACGCTTCAGATTCCGAGTTGGTGGACCCCACTTTGTATAGATAGATGATTGGTTCCTTGATGTATTTGGTCAACACCAGACCAGATATATGTTTTGCAGTCAACACGATGAGCCAGTTCATGTGTGAGCCTAGGCGCTGTGAAGCTTGAGTATGTTCCCACTGATGAGTAGGTTGCAGATATTCTTACCAAACTCTTACCACGAGGCAAGCATGTCTACTTCAGAGACAAGATGGGTGTGGTGAGGAACACCTGCTACTGGGTTGCTGCAAAACACATTTTGCGTTTCT
Source organism: Pinus albicaulis (assembly GCA_034641835.2). Classification (NCBI taxonomy): domain Eukaryota; kingdom Viridiplantae; phylum Streptophyta; class Pinopsida; order Pinales; family Pinaceae; genus Pinus; species Pinus albicaulis. Next base: position 498,663,893 of record CM076575.1, on the reverse strand, counting down.
TGCAGGGGACAGTGGATTATGGTCTGGATTATAGGTAGGGAGATGGAGTGAGATTGGTAGGTTACACTGATTCTGATTGGGCAGGTTGTGCTTCTGATAGGAAGAGCACTTCAGGGAGCTGTTTTGGGTTGGGTTCGGCAGTGGTGTCGTGGTTCAACCGGAAGCAGCAGTCAGTAGCATCGAGTTCAGTGGAAGCAAAGTACATGGCAGCCAGTCTAGCTAGTTGTGAGGCCATATGGCTTCGGAAGATGTTGTTTGGCTTATTTGGTCAGCCGTTGAGACCTTCAGTGATATACTGTGATAATCAGAGTTGCATTAAACTCACGGAGAATCCAGTATTTCATGACAGGTCAAAGCATATCGGCATTAGATATCATTTCATCAGAGACTATGTTCAGAAGGGAGCTGTGAAGCTTGAGTATGTTCCCACTGATGAGCAGGTTGCAGATATTCTTACCAAACCCTTACCACGAGGCAAGCATGTCTACTTCAGAGACAAGATGGGTGTGGTGAGGAACACCTTCTTCGGTAAGAGGGAGTGTTGAAATTTGGTTACCAGAGGACAGGTGGTTTCCTAAGGCTTTGATCTTTGGCCTAGGGCAAAGTGTCCAAAAGAATTTATTTTTTCTCCTAAAGTGATTTTATAAAGTTATAAAGTCAAATCTAAGTTAAAAGTGACTTTAAGTGATAAAGTTACTAAAGTCTAATTTTAAAGTGACTTTAATAAAGTCAATGTGAAATTAGAAAGTGAAAAGTGACTTTGGAAATAAATGACTAAGTGGGTCTTTATTAAAGTGGGGTGAATTAAAAAATAGAAAGTGAGATTTAAATGAGCATTTAATCTCAGCCCTAGATCTAAAGCTATCTCAGCGATTAGATTTAGGGATTCCCCAAAAGTCACTTAGGGTTAGGTTAAAGGAGGAAAAGGAGGGAAAAGGTCAGTGATTCTTTCATGAGCAGATTGAGAGGAGGAGAAGAGAGTTGGAGAAATTTCTGGGTTTTGAGAAACTGAAGGAGAGGAGCAGTTCAGCAAATCCATACAACAGAGAGAGGCTGCATGCTTTACGAGGCAACTATCTGTACAACATTAATTAGCACGCATTTCGAGGTAGATTTCCGTATAGTAAGCTAAAGGCACAATTTCCAAGATTGTTGGGCACCGTTTTCGAGACAACAGGCATGGTTTTCCAAGAGGCACTGCTGTACTTTTCCGTATAGTCCGTACAACTAAGTATTGGGCACGAGTTTCAAGGTTGTTCACTACTGTAATAAATTTCTGTTTTCACTGTTTCGCTGATTTGGCACATTTTCCGAGGCAGAGGCAAGCACGGAAAACGAGATAACTCTGTACATTGTTTGCTGGAATTTTTCATGTATATTTCCATTCTCTGTAAAAACATTTTCCAGAAATAAGAAGAGCTTTCGAACTGGTTTTCCCCAAGAGTTGTAGGGGGTTTTTCCAGGGTCAAGTTGACCAAAAATCAGCGTGTATAATTTTTGTTTGTGACTGATTTATTTTCTGAGTTTTTATTTCTGCATTTCAGCGTTGTGAAATTTCCAGAATTAGTGTTTTCAGAAAATATTTATTTTTCCATCTTGTTGAATGTATGGCTATGGGAATGGACATTTAACTCTATGGGAGAAATAAGGAGAAACTGAAAACCGGGTTTGGTTATCAAATTTCTACAAAGGAGGCACAGATTTCGAGGAGGAGAAGCAACAGTGGGCAACACGCATTCCAAGGCTGAGTTGGCACAATTTCGAGGCTGAAAGAAGTTGCTGTGATTTCCGTACACTCCGTACAACAGTACGGAATTTCTGGCACGGTTTTCGAGGAGGACGTACAACATTAAATGCTGTTATCTCTTGCTGTAATAAATTTCTTTTTTTACTGTTTTGCTGATTTGGCACAATACCCGAGGTGGAGGCAAGCACAAAAGACGAGATAAGTCTGTATTAATTTTGTTGGATTTTTTTTTGTATATTTCACTTCTCTATAAAAGAATTTTCCAGAAATAAAGAAGAGCTTTCGCACTGGTTTCCCCAAGAGTTGTAGGGGGTTTTCCCAGGGTCATATTGACCAAAAATCACCGTGTCAAATTTCTGTGTAACTGAAAATATTTCTGTGTTTTTATTTCTGCAATTTCCAGCATTTGAAATTTCCAGAATTAGTGTTTTTAGAAAATATTTATTTTTCCAGCTTGTTGAATGTATGGTTATGGGAATGGGCATTTAACTTTATGAGAGAAATAAGAAGAAACTGAAAACCGGAGTGGGTTATCAAATTTATACATTAAAACAACACCAATTCCATTTCTTGAGGCATCACATTCCACAATAAAGGTTTTTGTGAAGTCTGGCGTAGCTAAGAGCGGTGCTAGGCACATTGCCTCTTTAAGATGTTCAAAGGCCTTAGTTGCTTCAGGAGTCCATGAAAATGCATCTTTCTTCAATAATGTTGTTAGAGGTGCTGCTATTCTCCCATAATTCTTAACAAAATTTCAATAATACCTTGTTAACTTGAGAAATCCTCGCAACTGATTTATGGTTGTGGGGAATTTCCATTCCTTAATGGCTTTAATTTTGTTAGGGTCTACCTTAACACCCTCGTGAGATACAATATGACCTAGATATTCCACCTCTTGTACTCCAAAGAAACATTTGGATGGTTTTGCATATAATTGTTTCTCCTCCAATAGTTTGAGCACCCTGTCAACATGTTGAACATGATCCTTCCAAGACCTGTTGTAGATTAGTATATCATCAAAAAATACTAACATAAATTTTCTAAGGAAGGGTTTGAAAATGGAATTCATCAACCCTTGAAATGTAGAAGGTGCATTGGTAAGGCCAAAAGGCATGACCAAAAATTCATAATGACCCTCATGAGTTCGAAATGTTGTTTTGGAATATCTTCAGTCTTCATTCTAATTTGATGATATCCTGAATGAAGATCCAACTTGGTAAAATAAATTGCTCCATGTAATTCATCCAATAATTCATCAATCACAGGAATGAGAAATTTATCTTTAATAGTGAACTTATTGAGCTCCCTATAATCCGGACACATGCGCCATGATCCATCCTTCTTGTGCACCAATACTACTGGAGCAAAGAAAGAACTTTGACTAGGTTGAATTATACCAGCCTCTAACATTTCTGCAATCATAAGTTCAATTTCACTCTTTTGGACATAAGGATTTCTACTGCAGGCACGATGTTTCCACGAGAACACTTCTGGAATCAAATGAATAGCAGAAGTCATGATCACGAATAGTGTTGAAATTTGGTGCACGGGAGGCAATTCCCTAAGGCTTTGATCTTTGGCCTAGGGAAAAGTGTCCAAAAGAATTTAATTTTTCTCCTAAAGTAACTTTATAAATTTTTTATAGGATTAAATCTAATTTAAAAGTGACTTAAGTGATAAAGTTACTAAAGTGACTTTATAAAGTTATAAAGTCAAATCTAATTTTAAAGTGACTTTAAGTGATAAAGTTACTAAAGTTAAAGTGACTTTAAATAAAGTCAATATAAAATTAGAAAGGAAAAAGTGACTTTGGAAATAAATGACTAAGTGAGTCTTTATTAAAGTGGGGTGAATTAAAACATAGAAAGTGAGATTTAAATGAGCATTTAATCTCAGCCCTAGATCTCAATCTATTTCAGTCATTGGATTTAGGGATTCCCCAAAAGTCACTTAGGGTTAGGTTAAAGGAGGAAAAGGAGGGAAAAGGTCATTCATTCTTTCATGAGCAGTTTGGGAGAAGGAGAGAAGGAGAGGCTTATTCAGATTTACGAGCGAGAGAGGCAGTAGAGAGCGGTGATAGAAACTTGACAAGGTAAATACTGACGACAGAGGCACGGATTCCAGAAATCCGTACAGCAAGTGTTGGGCACATTTTTCGAGGGAGAGGAGAGAGGCACAGTTTTCAAGGAGAACCGTACAGCAGCTTCAGCATTTAATTCTGGGCAGATTCTGGGCATAGAAATCGAGGAGAGAGACTGCTGCTTGGTGGTACAGATTTCTGGAAATCCGTACAGCAGCCGTACAGTCAGTTTCGGCACAGATTTCGAGGCAAAGGAGCGCAGATTTTGAGGAGAAGCAGCAGCTGGGTTTTCCGTACAGTCCGTACAGCTGGGCACAAAAATCGAGAAGCTCATTCAACATTTAATGCTGTCATAAATGCTGTAAAATTTTCTGTTTTGGGTTTTTACTGTGTTGCACGTTTTCCAAGGCAGAGTGAATGCACGGAAATCGAGATAAGTACTGTTGTTTAGTTGCTGGAATTTTTGCTGTAATTTCTGCCTCTCTGTAAAAGTATTTTCAGAAATAAGAAGGAGCTCTCAAGACTGGTTTTCCCCAAGAGTTGTAGGGGGTTTTTCCAGGGTCAAGTTGACCAAAAATCTCAGTGTTCAAATGTGTTGAATGACTATTTCAGCTTGCTGTGTGTTTGTTTTATTTCTGTAGTTTCAGCATTCTGTAAAAGTTTTCCAGAATTTGTGTTTCAGCAAAGTAATTTGTGTTTCAGCAAAGTAACTTGTGTTTCAGCAAAGTGATTTCTGTTTCAGCAAAGTGATTGCTGTTTCAGCAAATAAAAATTATTTTTCTGAGTGTTGAATGTAAGGATATGGGAAAGGGCATTTAACCAAAAGGAGAAATAAGTGATACTGAAACCGGGGTTGGGAAAAACAGGAAATTTCTACATGGTATCGGAGCTTGAGTGCTGAAGAGCAGTTTGGGACAGCAAGGAAGAAAATTATAGCTTGCTGATTTTTCACTCAGAAAATTCCAGCAAGCTGATTTTTCACAAACAGCAGATTTTTACCTTTACTACAGCAGTGTTATTTTTCAGTTTTAGGACAGCAGGATGTCATTGGGACGGAGGGTGGAGGATAGGTTGGATGGGCATTCCAACTACAGCATTTGGAAGGAGAGAATGCAGAGTATCTTTGAGGAGGCAGAAGTCTGGGACATTATGGTACATACCACACAGAACCCTGTGAATGTGCCTACTGATGCTACTCAGTTGGCAGCATATAATAAAAAGAACAACAAGGGTAAGAGGCCGATTCTAGACGGAATCAAAGACCATTGCATTCCTCATGTGAGAGGAAAGAGAAATGTTCATGAGATGTGGACAACATTGTCCAATCTCTACCAGAGTACCAATGAGAACCGGAAAATGGTCCTGAAGGAGAAGATGAAGACCATTAAGATGGGCAATGATAGTGTAGCTGGATATCTCACAAAGATTACTAATGTGAGAGATGAGTTGGCAGCGATTGGAGAGGCCATTCCACCCACTGAGTTGGTGCGGATTGCAGTGAATGGCCTCCCCCGTTCATGGATGAACTTTGCCGATGGAGTTTGTGCACGTGAGACCCTTCCCACATGGGAGAGGTTTTGGGATGATTGCATTCAGACAGAGATCAGGAAAGGTCAGCTTGGGGCAGCCAAGCCAGTTGAGCAGGATGAGGATGTAGCACTGTTGGCAAGACGTAAGAAAGGCAAAGGGAAGAAGCAGGCTTCCACAAGCAATGGTGGGGGCAAAGGCAAAGGTAAAGGTAAACAGGATAACACACAGAAGGACTATTCCAAAGTGAAGTGTTGGAATTGTCAAAAGATGGGACACTATGCAGTTGTGTGTCCGGAGAAGAAGAAGAAGAAGGGGAAGAACCAGAGCATGGCAGCTTCAGCAGAGGTTGAGGACTTTGCAGATCGCTTTGACCGGGAGTTTGGGTTCATTGCGTGTGAGTCTTCTAGTGCAGGAGTACCTGCCACACAGGTTCAGAGGGAGCATGTATTTCCCTCGATGAGCGGAGCATCTTCGGGTATCTGGTATGTGGACAGTGGGGCTTCACTTCACATGACAGGAGTCCGTGAGTACTTCTCAGAGCTTTCAGAGAGTGGCACTGATGTAGAGGTAGTACTCGGTGATGACAGAGTTGTTAGAGCAGTCGGTGTGGGAACATTGACATTTCAGAGGGAGTCCAAACCTCCCTTGAAGGTGTCAGATGTTCTTTATGTGCCAGGGATGAGAAAGAACCTCATATCCGTCTCAGCTTTGGAGGACAGAGGATATGAGATACTATTCAGGGGAGGACAGGTGTTGATGTATCCCAGGGGCACTCCAGCTGATTCAGCGAGAGTGATAGGTGTACGCCATGCAAAGGTGTACAAGTTTGCATTTCAGTCCCTTTTGGCATTGAGCAGTAGTACCGACAGCAGAGCTAGCAGTTCTGAGCAGTGTGAGATTTGGCACCGCAGGATGGGGCACATGCATCATGGAGCCTTGAGGACTTTGCGGGAGATCACTACAGGTGTGCCAGAGTTCAGTACTGATCACTTTGATACTTGCAGAGGATGTGCGATGGGCAAGTTTGCCAAATCCCCTTTTCCCAGCAGTGACAGCAGAGCGACTGGGATACTTGATTTGATTCATTCCGATGTGAGTGGTCGGATGTCTCATGTTTCTTTGAGTGGATATGAGTACTATGTGTTATTCATTGATGATCACTCCAGGAGGACTTGGATTTATTTCTTGAAGACCAAGAGTGAGGTCTTCAAGCGGTTTCAGGAGTTCAGAGCTCTTGTGGAGACACAGACAGGTCGGAAGATCAAGTCCCTGAGGTTGGACAATGGAGGAGAGTACACCCTTGGAGAGTTTGTTGACTATTGTGCGGAGGTAGGCATTAGGAGGGAGCTCACTGTTCCTTACAACCCCCAGCAGAACGGGGTTGCGGAGAGGAAGAACAGATCCATCGGAGGGGCTGCCAAAGCCATGTTACATGATCAGTGGTTGCCATTGTTTTTGTGGGCAGAGGCCTGCAACACAGCTGTTTACTTGCAGAACAGGAGTCCGCATCGTGCCTTGGGGCACATGACTCCGGAGGAGGCTTTTTCTGGGAAGAAGCCTGATATGGGTCATCTTCGTATCTTTGGGTGCATGACATACTCCTACATACCCAAGGAGAAGAGGACCAAACCAGAGCCCACCGCAGAGAAGGGTATCTTTGTGGGCTACAGTGAGACCTCCAAGGCCTTTCGGATTTACATTCCTGCGCAGAGGAAAGTTGTTGTCAGGCGGGATGTAAAGTTCGAGGAGGACAGGGCCTTTAGGAGGTCACGGGAGTTAGAGTATCTGGATCAGCCTGACCCTCAGCAGTAGTTGAGTCAGTCGCAGGGATCCAGTGGGCAGGGATCAGGAGGATCCGGAGGTACATCTATGACGATGTCAGGTCCGTCAGTGGGGAGTGGCTCGCAGAGTCAGAGGGGTGGTGCTATGGGCAGCACGCAGAGCAGTCCACAGAGCAGTTCACTGGGGAGTCCACCGGCTTCACACTCGCATTCTCAACGATCTCCACAAAGTTCAAAGTGTGGGCAGAGGACAAATAGATGTACGCCGTGAGTTCAGGCTCCCGATGTTGAGGAGGAGGAGTTTTATTCTCCGGCGGGAGAAGTGTGCTCAGGGAAGAGGAAGCCCAAGTGGCTTCAGGACACCTTGAGAGATGCCACATCTGTTGCTGAGCCTAAGAGGCCGGTCAGAGAGAGCAGACCACCTGAGAGGTTTTGTAGTTATATGGCAATGGCTACCAGCATCCTTGACTCTGAGCCTTCTAGCTATGAGGAGGCAGCTAGCCAGCAGGTCTGGAGAGAGGCCATGCAGGAGGAGTATTCTTCTATCATGAAGAATGATGCTTGGGAGGTGGTGCCGAGGCCTGAGGGCAAATCCGTGGTTACTTCCAGATGGCTTTACAAGGTAAAGCATGCTGCAGATGGCAGCATTGAGAAATTGAAAGCGAGGTTTGTGGCTAGAGGGTTCTCCCAGGTAGAGGGAGTTGATTATGAGGAGACCTTCGCTCCCGTGGCTCGATATACTTCGATCCGCTCCATTATATCGATAGCAGCAGAGATGGGTTGGAAGATCCACCAGATGGATGCGAAGACCGCATTTCTCAATGGCTTCATACAGGAGGAGGTGTACATTGAGCAGCCACAGGGCTTTGAGGTGCATGGGAAGGAGTCCCATGTGTGCAGACTGAAGAAGGCCCTTTATGGCCTGAAGCAAGCTCCCAGAGCTTGGTACTCCAAGATAGATACTTACTTGCAGAAGATGGGTTTCACAAAGAGTGAGGCAGATCCGAACCTTTACTATATTGTGATAGGTGAGGAGCCTCTCATTCTGGTGCTGTATGTGGATGAATTAGTCATTACAGGTGCAGAGAGACTCATAGAGCACTGCAAGAGAGATCTTGCGGTGGAGTTTGAGATGAAGGACATCGACTTGATGCATTACTTTTTGGGTTTGGAGGTGTGGCAGGAGGAGGGGCATTTCTTCTTGGGGCAGGGGAAGTATATTGTGGATATCCTTGGCAGATTCCACATGGAGGATTGTAAACCCATGTCGACACCGATGATCACCAACTGGAAGAAGCTTCATGCTTCGATTCCGAGTTGGTGGATCCCACATTGTACAGACAGCTGATTGGTTCCTTGATGTATTTGGTCAACACTAGGCCAAATATTTGTTTTGCAGTCAACACGATGAGTCAGTTTATGTGTGAGCCTAGGAAGGTTCACTGGGTGGTCAAACACATTTTGCGATATACTTGGCAGGATAAAGTGATTGGTGGTCCTGACTACAAAGTGTGGGGATGGGTTTGAGATTGGTGTGTTGAAATGAGCTCCATTAAGCAAGAAGCTTCTCCATAGGAAGAAAGCACTTGGTGTCATGGGTTGGTTCGGCAAGTCATGGTTCACCTAAAGTAAAAGAAGCCACAAGAGGAGCATTGAGTTCAGCGGAAGCAGAGTATATGGCAGCCAGTCTAGCTAGTTGTGAGGCCATCTGGCTTCGCAAGATGTTGTTTGGCTTATTTGGTCAGTCGTTGAGACCTTCAGTGATTTATTGTGATAATCAGAGCTGCATTAAACTCACGGAGAATCCAGTATTTCATGACAGGTCAAAGCATATTGGGATCAAATATCATTTCATCAGAGACTATGTTCAGAAGGGAGCTGTGAAGCTTGAGTATATTCCCACTGATGAGCAGGTTGTAGATATTCTTACCAAAGCCTTACCATGGGGCAAGCATGTCTACTTCAGAGACAAGATGGGTGTGGTGAGGAACACCTTCCTCGGTAAGAGGGAGTGTTGAAATTTGGTTACCGGAGGACAGGTGGTTCCCTAAGGCTTTGATCTTTGGCCTAGGGAAAAGTGTCCAAAAGAATTTAATTTTTTCTCCTAAAGTAACTTTATAATTTTTTTATAAAGTTAAATCTAATTTAAAAGTGACTTAAGTGATAAAGTTACTAAAGTGACTTTATAAAGTTATAAAGTCAAATCTAATTTTAAAGTGACTTTAAGTGATAAAGTTACTAAAGTTAAAGTGACTTCAAATAAAGTCAATATAAAATTAGAAAGGAAAAAGTGACTTTGGAAATAAAAGACTAAGTGGGTCTTTATTAAAGTGGGGTGAATTAAAAAATGAAAAGTGAGATTTAAATGAGCATTTAATCTCAGCCCTAGATCTCAATCTATCTCAGCCATTGGATTTAGGGATTCCCCAAAAGTCACTTAGGGTTAGGTTAAAGGAGGAAAAGGAGGAAAAGGTCATTCATTCTTTCATGAGCAGATTGAGAGAGCAGAAGGAGAGCAAGGGAGATTTTTGAGCAGAGAGGAGAAAGAGAGCAGCTGATAGAAACTTCAGCAAAGTCCGTACAACAGCAAGGAGGCACAGATTCCAAGGCAGAAATCCGTACAGCAAGTGTTGGGCACATTTTTCGAGGGAGAGAGGCACAGTTTTCAAGGGATAGCCGTCTGGCGGCTTGACATTTAGTGCAGGCGAGTCCAGACATAAATGAGAAGAAATGTTGCTTGGTGGTAAGTTTAAAACCATCTAATGACCATCTGATGATGATTTAACCACAATTCGAAACAAAAAGACTGATTTGAGAAACAACAATTGAGTTTTTCATCTGATCAAATCTGTGATACGATCGTACCAATTGACACACAAATAAACTCATTCAACATTTAATGCTGTCATAAATGCTGTAAAATTTTCTGTTTTGGGTTTTTACTGTGTTGCACGTTTTCCAAGGCAGAGTGAATGCACGGAAATCGAGATAAGTACTATTGTTTAGTTGCTGGAATTTTTGCTGTAATTTCTGCCTCTCTGTAAAAGTATTTTCAGAAATAAGAAGGAGCTCTCAAACTGGTTTTCCCCAAGAGTTGTAGGGGGTTTTTCCAGGGTCACCTTGACCAAAAATCTCAGTGTTCAAATGTGTTGGAATAAAATTTGTTTGACTTCTTTGTGTGTTTATTTATTCTGTCATTCTATGTCATTCTTAAACATTACCTTAAGTTTTCCCAGAATTTGTGTTTCAGCAAAGTAATTTGTGTTTCAGCAAAGTAACTTGTGTTTCAGCAAAGTGATTTCTGTTTCAGCAAAGTGATTGCTGTTTCAGCAAATAAAAATTATTTTTTCTGAGTGTTGAATGTAAGGATATGGGAAAGGGCATTTAACCAAAAGGATAAATAAGTGATACTGAAACCGGGGTTGGGAAAAACAGGGAATTTCTACAAATAGGTGGGAGTCTTTTGGGAGTTTCAAACACCTTGGAATGATTGTCCAAGGCTTTTTGGAGATCTGGAGAAATAGATGATTTTGGTGTTGGAACTTCTAGTGAGCATAATTGTACAATTACGCCTCGTTGTTCTTTCTTCAGAAGCTTTGTCATGACATTAGAGCTTATTATCTTTTCCGGCTTCGCTGCGTTACCCCGTAATTCGACTTCCTTTCCTTCCGAAAAAAATTTCAAGAAAAGTTATTGAAAATTAAAAGCTACCGTCCCCAAAGATTGTAACCATTGTACTCCTGTACAACATCAACACCTCCCATTGTAATGGATAGCATTGGACTATTCAATACATATTCCCCCATGGTTATAGCTTGATATTATGGCATTTTCCAGAGCAATTTATAGTTCCTCCATTTGCAACCATTACTTGACATTCTGGTGCTGGGTATAGGAAGCAATTCAATTCCTTGGGTACCTTACAATGAATAAAATTATGGGTACTACCCGAATCAATCAACACTATTACCTTTTTCTTCTTGATATGTCCTTCTATCTTGAGAGTTTGAGGAGTGGTGATTCCTGCGAATGCATTACACGATATGGTCAGACTCATTTCTTCTTCCTCTAGGGTTGGTTCCTGGTGTATATCCTCTTCTTTTGAAGTTTCTTGTTCATTTTCTTCCTCTTCACAATCTATGTAAAATAATTTCTTCTCAGCACACTTATGACCTTTAGTGTATTTTCTATGACAACTGTAGTAAAGCCTTTTTGCTGTTTTTTCTTCCAATTGTTGTGGTGTCAACCTTGTAGGTTGTGGAAGTCTAGGAGTAGCAACACTTCCATCTTTATAGATGTGAGTGGTAGGCTTCCTTGTCACCATAATTTTACATTCAATTTTTCTAGCCAACCTGAATGCCTTCTCCAATGAATCAGGTTCCCAAAGGCGAACCTCATGTTGGATGTTATCCTTTAAAGTCCTTATGAAGACATCAATCCTGTGTTCCTCTGGAATATTAGTTATCCTTATATTCAATTTTTGGAAGTCCTCAATGTGCTCCACCACTGAACCCTTTTGTTTGAGATTTATCAATTGGCTAAAGAAGGTGTTGCTCTTTGTATCCACATAATGTGCTATCATTTCCTTCATAAAAATTGACCAAGTGACAATTTTTTTACGGGAGCAAAGCCATCGATACCATACAAATGTATTTTGTTCTAAATATAAAGTTGCAATGCGTACCTTTTGTGTGTTTTGGACATTATTGAGATCAAAATATTGCTCCATCTGTAGTATCCATGTTACGGGATCCTTGCCATCAAACTCCCTCGTATCGATCTTTGGAATATGGTGGGTCTTCCATCCAACATTCGAGTTTATGAAATCATGATTGACATTTATTTTATTCTCATGATGAGTTTCCTCTACTATCTTTTCGCCATTAGGAATCATTTCTTGTATCAACTTTGACAAACCTTCCTTTAAACCTTCCATGTGTTCTTTCAAACTTCCATTTTTTCTTCCATGTCTTCCATGCCATTCTTCAAACCATCCATCTTAGCTTCCACGCCTTTCTTCAAACCATCCATCTTCGCTTTCACGCTTTTCTTCAAAACTTCCATTTCATTTTTTGTTGCTCTTTGCGAGAGTGAAATTTGGTGCACTTGCTCTTGTAATTTTGATATATCATGTTGCACTTCTTCATCTTCATGAGTCATAGTAGAGTATTCTAAGGGCTTAATGGGTGTTGAATTATTTTTAGGGGGCATTTTAGAACCTAATATTGATATCTATGCTTCAATATGCCCTTGGAATCACTTCAAACTAATGTTTCAAACAAGACTTATGCAATCTGAAAAAAAAATACACACCTTTTTCTTGCTTTTGAGGAGCTCGATAATGAAACTGAATTATCTCTGTGATTTCGGATCTTCAATATCTGAAATTCGGTCCTGTAGTAGCCCTCTGGAGCTTCTTTCGAATGCCACTGTTCTAACCTGACTTGGATGCTTCAAGGCAAAGTTATGTCCAATCTCCCACAATGACCTAATTATTGATTGTTTCAGTGGAGCGAACTTTTACAACGTGCCATGTCACTGTTTCCTCCTTTGGCTCTGAAATTGATACACAGGAAACTCCAGTCCGTGCACTTGTGACCACTTCTCACATAATTCCAATCCGATGTTCAGAGAGAGAGTTATGGTGATTTTCCCAAGGTCACCTATTTTAGATGAAATTCGGGAGCTTGCAAAAACCCTAACTTCCACAGATCATATCTCCGAAAATATTGTGAACCAAGATTTGAAATTTGTACAGGACGTTCTTCAGCATTTTGACTTCGTGTGATAAAAATTTCAGCGTCTGAATCTTCGTAGAAAAAAAGTTATAGCGAAAATGCCACAATGACCTGTTTGGGGCAGCAAAACCCTAGAATCCAAAAGCTCTGATACCAAATGTTATGAAACTAGCTTTAAAAATAGAAGAAAAGAGAGATCAACGCCTTAGAAATAAGCCACTTCGAGGGAGAAACCTCCTTTACATTACATAAATGAACAATTCTTGGATTATACAAATGACACAATCTCCTTCTATATATAGGAGTCCATGGGGTCACAATATAATCCTAGCCGACCTAACAATAATAATGTAAGGGCGCAATAATAACAATATGGGGGTTACAGTGGTACAACAATAACAAGAAGGAGGTTATATTAACAATAATAAGGGACTACACTAGTAATATAGGGACCTAACAGGATAGTATGTCCAATGTACATGCTTTGAATGGGGTTGGCAAGTGTCAAATAAGTGAAACAGAGTAGGGAATGAGAGGGGCAATCCTGGGCCACATATCGGTGCATAGGGGCAGCTAGATAAGGGGAATCCCACACCAGGGTATATAATGTGTAGGAGGGAGCAATTGTGGTACATGAGGTGTCCTGACCTTGATTTTTCCACCCTTATTTATATGCTTTTTGCCTTTTATGAATTTTCTTTAATTAATTGTTCGGGTCTCAAGGATGAGAGCATGATGTCTCGGATATAGTAGTGATTACTCCTTTTAAGGTGGGGCGGTTCATTACCGTCCAGGAGGTTGGGACAATCATGGGTTCCTATATGACAAAGGAGGCTCATCTAGGGCCTATGGAACCAGGGTGATGGCCATGGGCAAGGGGCAGAGCTCATGCATTGGATTTTGCCCACGTGCTAATTGTATTTTTGTCCCGACCATCTTTTGCATTTTGTAGTACAATTTCCTGTTAAGTGTGGCCAATTATGCTTTTTCTTTTTCTTTTAGCTGGTTCAACCTCTCGGGCATCATTCCAAGCCTGACCCAAGGTGGGGGAAAGGGGATAAGGAGGTTGACCTTGCTATTGCTTGCCGCCTACACCTACCTACAGTTAGTGGGAAAAGCCTTCAACCCCACAGGTGTGGTTGGTGGCAAGGAACTTAGAGAAGGGGTTATCACCTATTCCCGACTCTCTCTGTTTAAGCTATCTTCTAGGTTAGCTAAGGGGGTGGTCCCTAAAGGCAAACTAAATCAAAGATGTGAGGTTTTTAGGAGAATTTATTTAGAAGGAATTACTTATCAAAGATGACTAAATTCCAAGATGTAAACAAGCATATAAGTATATTGGCAATATTCAATGATATGTTCAAAATATAGACCAGTGCTTTAAAGTAAATGACAAGTGCTTGCTCAAAAATGAAATTCAAGATACAATGACAATAATCCCACAAAGGAAGTGTTAGACCAAGATTAACAACTAAACATCACTTGCAATATATGAAAAAGTACTTGTAAGAGAGTGCTCAAGTAACAAAGGATAGTGACATAAAATATTCATGAGCTAAATAACCACCAAAGTAACAAGTACATGAGATAGCAAAATTGCGAGTAAAGTTGTGATGAGAAGGTGCTCTTGGTTTATTTTATTAATAGAATTCTAAAACTATTTTCAGTTTAACTCCTGTCCCCAGACCTCACCCTTGCTCGAAATCCGGGTCTCACAGTGAGGAGTCAATAGGGGTGGAGGGTGCCTAATATCTATACAACCAACTTAAGTTGGAGGTTAATTTTTAAAGATGCAAGTCTAATTTAGTATGCAAAGTGAAATGCCTAAATGGAAATGCTCTTAGTAAGATTGTTCCACAAGATCACTTTATATATTTTCTCAAGTAAACATAAGATGCATAAGCTTCAAGAACATTTAAAATTGTGATGAATCAATCAAAAACTTGATGCTTATGAGCAATTAATTTGCATGTAAAGTAAATTGCAATGCTTTTAAAAATGAAATTGAGATTTGTGCTCACAATAGCTTTGCAAAAGAAACTTTAAACTTGAGGAAATTAGCTTGACATGAAAATAAGTGACTGCTTTGAAATGCAAACTTTGTCAAGTACACGATGCTTCAATGCTCTTAAAATGGAAATGTGGCTTGAGATTTGTGAAACAAACTTTAGGAAAAAGAAATGCAATTTGTGTTACTTCCCAATTAGAGCATGCATATATGATGTGAAAGAAAATGGAAATGTCAAAACCACTAAGTCAATCCATCTACAAATTCTCTCATTTGAAATGGAGAGATAGGGATGCCAATGGGTAAAACCCACGCTCCCACAACAAAAGCAGAATTTTTTATTAATTTTACAAGAAGGAAATGACCATGAGGCCTTTTCTAAACCAAGAAAAGTCTTTACAAATAAAAATGAGACCATAGACTTTTCCTCGATGAGAATTTCTAAAAACTCAAAAGGATTCAGACTTTACAATATGAGAAGAGAAGCTAAGCCTCTTCTATGCCCACAACCAAAGAAGAGAGAGAGTTATCTTCCTCATTTGAAATTCAGAGCCCAAAGGTCTTGCAACAACTTGTTAGTAATTTCTTGTGGTTGTCCACTCAAGCTGTCACAAGAAAAAGTTCGGAATGAAGGCTACAAAACCAATCAAATATTAGATGGATAAAATTACAAAATATTGCACAACAATTTACAAAGGGCTAAGCCAAATAGTTCTAGTAAACTCTCTTCTTTGCTTCGTCATGTTCAAACTCTTAGATAGCAAATGAAAGCAATGAAGTATAATGTTTTAAATGATATTCAAATTTAGAAGTATTCGGCTTGTATACAAGCTATGTCCCAAAACCCCTGCAAAACCACTCTGTAAGATAAGACTATGAAGGTTCAAAGAACAAATGAGAGTTCCTTTGAGAATGTATCAAGAGTGGGTTGGTCTCTCCAAAGACTTCCCCCAACACTTGATTCTTTGATCCCAACAAGATGTTCCCTCTACAAAACTTCAATCAAGAATTAGTTCCATATAGATCTGACAATAAACAATGATAAGAAACTCTAGAGATTTATTTGAAACCAACTAGAGCATTCTATACCTAGAGCATACTCCTAAATCAAATGTCAATGTAAGATAGCTCTACATTAACAAATCTACAAGAGCATATGGAATCAAATTAAATCAAAGCATGAGTAAAAGGAATTATACCAATGATCAACAATTCATCGCACTCCAAAAGGAGGAACACCTCATGAATGAAACCCCAAAGTCTTTATTGATATTCTGAAAGTCTACAAGGCAGCAACGCTTCCGCAAGCACAATAGCTAGTAAAGAATAATTACAATGAGAGCCCAAAGCTCATTTAAATAGAACTATGGGAGCAAATCCCAATGAAAGATCAGATGACAAGTGTAGCAATGGTGAAGATCTCAATGCGTAAACAAATTTTCAAGTGGCTGCTGGATTGCTGTAGGTGGCTTCCAAAATGGGCAACATACACTTCTAACTGTTGGTTGTTGTTGTGTGAGTTCCCTTTAACTAGCAGTGTACTTCCTTGTTGACTGATGTGTATTGAATTGTTGATGCCATGTGTGATTGATGATAGGTGCATGGGGGAGAAAATTCCCACATAAGACTGTCTCAACTCCCACTTAAAACTGAACCTCAAACTGCTGCGTACAAGCTGAAGTAGATTGCGTTAGCTGCCGTAAAAAAATCTGCGTGTTATCTCTTGCTGGCCTCCGTTAACTACTGTGTAAAACTACCCACAAACTCCACGTAACACTGCTGCTGTGTGGACGTTGTTGATTGGAGGTTCCAAACTCTGATTCGCTGGCAGCGTGTAGTTGTAATGGACTGTCCAATGTGTAATCTGGGCATGTGCGTGGTGATAATTAGCTACATGGAGCTTGATGAGTTGAGTTGAATAAGCAAATTCACATGAAATATTTTTCGTAACTGAACCTTGGATTGAACGTTCCAAATCTGCGTTGATTTTTTTTTCTTTGCATTGAATTTCTTTTTAGCATGTGCGTTTGTTGCTCAAGTTTTGGTTGTACGTAAACTATGGGGGGCTGAGGTGGTGTCCATTCCCCACTCACCTTACCTTATATTTTAATTTCATCATAACATTCAATTAAATAAAAACTTGAACTTTTCACCATATGTAATATTTCAACATTGCCTTTTAACTCATCGTGGAACCTTTTGACTTCCTTTGACTTGCCTATTTGGCATGTTATACCTTATGGTGGGCCCCACATAGCTGCCACGTCATCTTTGACATTCCTTGGAATTTCCATGTCAAAATTTGACTTATTTTGACTTTGAAATTTTTTATGAATTTTTCCAATTATTCATTTTTTTTGAATTTTTTCCTCATTTTTGCCACTGACGTTGGAAAAATTGGATTTTGAGGGAGTATAAGTCGTTTTTTGACCCCCAAAGTGGGCCCTAGGATAATGCTAGGTCTCTGAGGATGAATTTCGACTGGTCACACACCCCAGACATTTCCTAAGGCCACTTATTTACATCATTACATAGAAATTAATTAAAAAATTCCGTTTTGCGGGAAATTTTTAATTATTAAAAAATGCTACTTAGACCTAGTGAAATTCCGCGAAATTTCAGAGATGACCTAGCATGGTAATATACATCGACTCTAGACACTAAGATGCGTTAGGGGCTCAACCTTCAAGTCGTCACCCCTGCTTTGGGGTAATGCAATGAGTGAAAAAACCTAGAAAATTATTTGCCGCTAAAAAGAAAGAATAATTAACCAAGTAAAAAAAACACTCTAAGGTGTATTTGCTTGCTGATTGAGTCCCAACATCCTAGGCCTGTTACATGGCTTTATTCATCATGCTAGTGACATTTATACAATATCCCCGTAGGACTGCAGAATCTGAGGACTGAAGAAGAAAATGATAAAAAGAAGAAGTAGAGTTTAAAAACTCTGTTGAACTGATGATATCTGATGGCACAAGTGTTCTCTGGTTCATCCTTGGGCATGGAGTCTTCACATAATCATCAGGTGTCACTCCAGTGGTCAACAGACCCCATGTGGACCCATGGGGGCTATGTGGACCTAGGTGGGAAAAATGATGAATGGGAGTATAATGAATGGAAGGGGAGTAATACATGCGGATAAATGAGCGGGACCACGCACCCAATGTCGGGGCTTCGCAAGTAGTACCACCCTAGAACCAAATCGTCAATAAAGGAGATCCCACGGGACTAAGATGCAAGGGTAACACCCAAAAGAGATCAAGGGGACAAGAGCACAAACTAAGCCCACTCTTTCCGCCAAATCCCCCATCAATCCATGATAAGTAAACTCAATACTCAATTACCAATTGACAAGACATAACTTTAGATTCGGGAGGCTCACCTTCAAAGATACGATCAATACATATGGGTGAGGGACCCATGTGGCTGGCTCAGGTGGCGGCGAAATCGCACAACAAGCTAGTATGAGGCTGCAAGGGGCTGCCGGTTGCCTGCTGAGGTCCATCATGGAGAAAAATTTCTCCTAGGGATGTTACCTACGATGTGGTGGGTAACAAGGCCCAAACCAAGATTGAAACTTGGACTTGAATGCACCTAAACTCAGCCCTTAAGCAATCAGAACTCGACTTCTAGAACTTTGCTTCCTCTACATGGTTCGGCCTTCTCAACAGAGAGATAATGTTAGATCTTCAAAAACTGACTTGAAACTCACACACTGGGATTTGGCCCTCAAAACAGACCTGAGTTCAGTCTTCTTCATGGTAGAACTTTGGTCCTGAAATTCAGCCTCAACGGGGACAGGTCACTGCTCTCAGGACAGGCCTGAAACTCAACCTTCCACAATGGAATTCAGCCCTCTACAAAGATCTGAAATTTGGCCTTCAAAGGGTACAAAATTCGGCCTTCAAGAACATGTCTACAATCATCCTTCTAACCAGGACCAGAAATCTTCAATAAGTGTGCCAAAAATCCTTCCAACGTAGGCTAGAATATTTTCCTCAAAATAAGCCAAAAACCCTTCAAAAATGTGCTGAAATGCTTCCCCAGAAAGTCTCTCCAAATCAACTCCTCTTCACTTCTGGTTCATGAGGTATGAACCTCATAACTCTTCCTTGTTTTTTGATTGAACAGATCTGAACTTGCTTGATTTTGTGACTTGAAATGCTCCCTCTCACGCCTATTTATAGTGCATTTGGGGTCTAGATTGGCCTGACTTCTCCACTAGCTGGGATGATTTTAACATTGGCTAGACTGGCTTGTGCAGCTGACAGAATGTATAGTGAATATTTGAAAAATCATTTCTCCTCAACCGTGAGGAGTTAGAGGGAGTGCCATATACTATTGGAAAGGTCTCGGAATAAGCGTTCCAATCATTTATGTTATGCTTCCATTTGAGCTAGGTAAATGGAGTAAAAATGCATTCAAATATAGCATATCCAAAAGGGGCATCAAAAATCCAAAAACAATATTTCGAAATATGCTATTTGAATATGTAATTTTCTCTTTCATTTGGACAACCTTTGACATCAATGACAACTTCTTTCAACAAGCTTCCCATGCTTTCAAAATACTTTTTACAATATATGTACCTCTTATGTCTACATGGGTTGGGATGTTAAGAAATTTCGGAGGATTTAGGCTTTTCTAGTCTTTTTTCTGCATAGGGCATTAAAATATTATGCAAAATTTTAGCCATACTTTCCAAGCCTCTTTTCTATGTTGCGTAAGTCCTTGGGCCTAAGTATTGGTTCAAATGATTGACACCCCACCCTATTCTTTGGGAAGACACCACTAGTTCTAGTTAACCTTTATTCTTTGTGTGGCTATCATTTGAAATGTGCTAATATATGGAACCCCGGAGACAGAGTAATGTACATGGGTGACAACCAAGATTTCAGTGCAAAATTCGAATTTTGAAACCTAGGCCATGGGTTATGTAATATATTTTTCAATATTCTTGTCAGGTCTTTAAATAACCACATCCCAAGGTTCTTCTGGGGAGGCTTGGAGTAAAGGAGAACCCTCAAACTTTAAATACCAGGTCATGATGCACCCAAGACCAACCTTGAGCAAACTATTAAGATGAAATAATTCATTCACTCTTCCTGTAACATTGGGTTTGGCCTTTTGACTGTTGCATCCTAAGGCTCTAGAATATTTGGAGTCAATCCACTGTGTTTACCATTGAAACTTGCTCTTTAAAATGGTAAGGAAGGAGTCATCAATTAAGTGTCTATATACCCATTGGACAGCTTCAGGCCCAAGGAGAGAATACCTTTGATAAGCCCTCGGACCATTCTGTTTTGGAGGAGATACAAGGCTTCAACAGCCATGACATAAACTGCAGGAGTCAGTGGACAACTTTGACAAATTGACTTAAATATGTTGAATTCCTCAAATTTGGCTCGGTTGATGGAAAGTTAGGATGACACATCTGCAATTAGAGTTTCTATCGCTTATAAGAAAAATTGGCCAAATTTAAAGGCCTCAAGGATGGGCAGAAAAAAAGACTAGTTGACTTTGTTGTTGGGTTTTTCACAATGTTACATGGGGACACATCCTGGAGTATAGGGGACATGCTCCCCAAATTGGGGTACTCCAAGATGGATGTTTCTCCATGTTCCCTTTTGGGGGAGATGCAAGGGGACACAAGAGGGAACATTCCTCTCAAAAAATGAGACACTCACATCCTTCCTTTGACTAAAGTGTGTCTTTTCAAGGAATAAGAAACAAAAATAAAATAAACAATAAATGAAATCTAGACCTAATGCATAGTAGATGAGGAGGGACATGATGAACACAACGCAAGTTTTGGTTGGTGTGCCATTGAGTATTCTAGAGAATGCAAGTGATTTTGATTCAGACAGTGACATTCCCATGGTTGGTCCTTATTTCTTTGTGCAATAGTTGCATGTGGAGATTAGTGGGACATTGCCTTCAGTAATGATGCTCATTTGTCATTTGACCTGTTCTTAGATTAGTGATCTTATGACTTGGATCTATATCTTCTAATTTTCTTAATATAATGAGAAACTCAATGGTGGTAGATGATCTGTGCATTGTGATTATTATGTTGTTACATCATCACATGTATCATTTATGAAATACAATGGTGATAGATGATCTGTGCTTTGTGATTATTATGTTGTTACATGATTACACGTATCATTTATGATTTATATGTTATCAGTTATGTGTATTGATGTATGTTATTGGCTCATTGATATGTATAAGATTTTAATAATCTATGTATCAGTTTTAAATTATTTTAATTTTTTTTTTAGTATTTCGGGTAGTATCCCCAATGATGGAGACCTCAATGCCCCCTATGATATTTCTTAGAATTGGGGGGGGGGGGCGCAGGGGGAGTTTGTGCTTCCACGTGTCCCCAAATGCAACAACGACATTTCAGTTCTCTGTACCACTACCGATGTTTTGTGCCTTCCTTATTTCTGGAAACTTGTGCAATATAGGAATCGCTATATCTACCACAAGTTGCTAAAAATTTCAGCAACTGGGCTTTTTGGGATGTTGACTTCAAATTGTCATATCTTCGGAACTATTGGTCCAATTGGGCTATAAGTTTACCTGTAGATATTCTTCATGAATCACTTGATTTGGAGGTGTGAATCACTTGATTTGGAGGTATGAGCAGAGTTATGCCTCCAGTAAGTCCATCTACTGTCTTCGCCTGCAAAAACCAGAGTTCCTCAAAAGGTTGAATTGTATTAGTCATGACTCTTGATACTTCTCAAAATATCTATTATGACCATTTTCCAGAATGCTCTCAAACTGCTTTCCAATGGTACTGATCTGGCTCCTATCTGAGCTCTGTCAAAAGTAATTGCCATTGTAATTTATGGGCCTTTGTTGCCCACTTTACACAGAATTACTCATGTATCAATTCATTTGTGTCTAAATAGAAAATAGAGACACTACTACTGAAAATGATGATGAAGTCGAGAAATATCTTAGAAAAGAACGCACAAATAGCACAAATAAAAATAAAAATATATTCATGAAACATGCTTAACTCACAAAAAGAGGGTTGGGGGCACCTGCATACGCTGGAGTGCATGACATCTGCAAATCTTGATTAATTAAGGAAGAGCTTCTGAAAAGTGCATTCAAAAGAATAATATGGTTTAATCTATTGATAGATGAATCAAAGAATTGAATGCAAAAAGGGGGAAATCCCTATTTATACAAAAGGAGGGCAGGAAGCCCTGACTTGTTGCCCTGGTTACCTTTACTATGTATTTAGGCCGTTATTAATACTAAACCCTATTTCTATTTTAAGCCATAACGTTTGTAATTATAACAAACATTTGCTAAAGGACATACATCCATAACTTTATGACTTCACAAAATTGCTCATTTACATATTACAAATTGTTGTGTTTAAGCACACAACAATATTCCAATCTAAAGTGGTATGCTGTCTCCACCTCTAACTATAATGCTTGCAATTAAACTAGTTCTTGGTAATATGATACTAAAGCTAATTTATGATTTAATGTGAACCCAATCTTAGTTGACCTGCAACAAGCCCAATTAATTAGGATGGAAAGAAGTGTTGTCTAAATGCATAACTACTGTTTGACATAAAACACCAGGTAGGGGCTCAGGCAAGGTATGCAACCTGATACTTTATTGTGACTAAGAACAACTCTAATCTCTTGTCAGCTGGGGATTAAGGAGTATATTAAGAGACACAGAGAAGGTAGACATTCAATAGAGATATTCAAGGTATAGAGACAGTGAAGATCTATATACAGACAACATTTAGTTTGGGTTGTGGTCCTAACTGTCCAACCGTAGATGTGTCTCTTTACCTGAGCCCATGTTAGTTAATATTGCATGGTGAAAAGTTGTTCGTCTGAAAATTATATTTGATGAGGGAATGCAACAAATTTCATATAAACAATGCGATAAAGAATTGCATGTTAATAACAAATATGTCAAAGAAACACGATCACTGGACCTATCTTAATGCATGCCCAAGTTTTATTTGACTAAAATTTGATCCTTATATTCTGGAACTATAAAGATTGTCTTCGGACAAATTGTCCTAAAAATGGAGTTGAATGCATTGCCTATGCAGTACTCTAGGGGGACATAACCTCAGCATGGATATGTTGAGACACAAATTACATGCTAAAGGATGATCTTCTAAAATGGTTGAACAATTTATTTTCTAATTGTGAATTGAAATCTTTGCTAGTCAGTTCTCAAATGTTTTTTGTATCCAGAAGCCATCTGGTCCAGCTTTCAAACCATTAATTGTTGGTATGATTGCACGACTGACTCTTCCTCTCTCGTTTGTGATTGTTCAGATATTTTTGAGCATTTGTGCTTTTATTTTATGGGAATGGTCATCAGAGCTTCTTTCTTCTTCTTCCCTTTGTATGATTCTGTCTGGGATCTGTAATTAATTATATGTTTAGACTCCAGAGTAATTTGAGGACTAGTTGGTAACTTGGTATCAATGTACTCATTTGGTTCAGCTATTGGAAGAGATGGAGGACTTTTTTAGTGCTAATGACTCCTTGAATGTTAATGACAATGTGATTTAGAAGTACCTTATATGTGGATACAATGAATTTCGTTTCAATTTCTCATACATTGTTCTCATTCATTTTTTGTACACTGCAGCCTATTACCTTGCGGAAACTTGCAAGATATATAAATGCAGGTCTTATTGACTCTTCTGAACTGATTACAATGAAAACACTTAAGGTGAGTTAGTAAATTTTGTTTCAGTTGAGAATAACCTTTTGCAATGTCAAACTGTTACAATCAGCTTTTACAGCTTTTACTTGTCTTTTTTTCATTGCCTTGTTCAGTTTTTGGAAAATTTTAATCTGTTAACTTCCAGTCTTTTTTTCATTGCCTTTTTCAGTCATGCCTACTTATTTCTTTAATCTTAACACTTCCAGGATGTTGGAGCCATAGGAAAGCAGATTGAGGATGGTGTAAAACTGCTGGGGGGATCTGGGGCGAAGGACATCCAATGGCCCATTCATGTTGAGGTATAATTGCCCTTTAATTCTAGGTTCAAGCTAGTCAAAATGGGTTAGAGTATATATATATATATATATATATATATATATATATATATATATATATATATATATTTTAACAAACAAAATGGGTTAGAACTTGGTATATTAATGGTTGAGTACCTTGTAGAATGTTTTAGCTTCCCATAATGCTTTCTTGGGATCTGAATTCTAACAATTCATAGAATAAGAAGTCATTCAGAAACTATAGAGTTCAGAAATGTGAACACTTTTATGTTTCTTTCTTCAAGGTCTTTTTTTTTGTTTTTCCCTGTTTTCTCTGGAATGCACATTATGCAAGTAAAATATGATATTTAAATCTTTCTTATTTTCTGTGTGATTATTTTTTTAAGATATTAATACGTCTTACATCCATTAAGCAATATATGATGGAATGATGTGATTGTATGTTTTTATATTATTTGAGTATCCTAGCTTGATATGAACATGATTTAACAGGTAAGCCGAGTTACGAACCCAGCAAAAGAAGCAATTGAAGCTGTTGGAGGAAGTGTTAGGAGAGTGCATTACAATAGACTTGGCTTCCGAGCTCTTTTAAAGCCAGAATGGTTTGAAAAGAAGGGCCGTCTATTGCCACGGGCGGCACGCCCACCACCAAAGCTGCTGCCTAAAGTTGACAGTATTGGTCGTCTACCTGCTCCAACCAAACCCATACCTTTTACAAGTGAAAACAAAACTGAATCGTCTGCTTAAACTTGTTAAAGTTCGAAATTGACTCTATTCCAATAAGATTGATTTGGAAAAGAATGTGGTGGGTTTCGGAATCTAGATATTTTCAGTAATTTCTGTGGTTCGTAGAGAATCATTCTAGCTGGAAACCCTTGATACTAATCAGATTATACTAGTCCGTTTTACCATTTTTTCTTTTTAGGAAGGTCCCTTGGCCTGTGGTACACAAGGGGCACTCGCTGTAAAGAGATCAAGGTTTAAATCTCGGGGACATCTTGCATTGCACCATTCTCCAAATGGTGCCATGAAATAAACAAATATTAACTTTGCACGAAATTTTCTCTCCACTGGGTTGAGGTTATAAAAAAAAAGTTTATCTGCCCTGAATGTGCATCCTATGTGGCAGGTGTCAAAGTGGATTGTATTTCCAGTTCCATTGTGCAATTTACCACTTCAGATGAGTGACAACGTATTCTTCAACAGACGTTTCTCAATATTTGATTGAATAGCCGCACAATATTTTTTGACATTATTACAGTTTTACAAGTACAACCAGACATGTGTTTGGCTGTTCATTCTATGGCATCTCCTATGGTTTCGATTTTATTTGTTCTGATAACATAGTTTATGATAGGCAGGCAGTTCAGTTTTTGCTGTTGGCTGTTTAGGCTCTGATGTGTTTATTTCTTTTTGTATGTGGATAATGTTCTTTTGCATACATAAGTGCTTTAAGATTGTTGCTATTAGCTGAGGTATGAATAATCACTGGATGGGGTGGGTGTTCCTCTTGTTTGTATTCCTTAATGTCAAATGCTTGGAATTATTCTATTTAATCATATGTTAAAAAGCCATTGTAACCAACATGCCAAACGGAAAATAATAAAAAGTCACGGGTTCTTCAAGGTTTAGCCCCTTGTTGAAAGATATTATTTTGGGATATATTTTGTCACACTCTGTTCTCACAGAGTATCTAGAGTGTGATCTATATTGATATGATATTTAACTTAACATTAAGGTTTTTTCGAAACAGTTTCTGCATTATTTTTAATGCAAGCATGAAAGCCTGGTGGGGGTATTATTGTTGAACAGAGGAGTTTCTTCCGAATAATGATTACATATTAAAGGTTTATTTCTGATCAAATTTGGTTTAAATACAAACTATGTCTAGTTGGTCATGATAAAAAAAGGTGCGTTCTTTTTGGTTGGTCAAGCCTTTTTGACTGGAGTTGGTAAAACTATTTTTAATATCAGCTTTACAACATTGATCGTCAACTACAAAGCGTTGACAAAGTTTTGCCCATGATAAAAAAAATTTCATTTCTTTTTGGTGCTGTAGTTTAACTAGACTGCTTTTTTGCCCTGAAAATCATGGAAATTCCGGTAGGATTTTATGAAAATCTGGCAGGGATTTTTGTAAATCAAGGTTATAGTTATCAAACTATCAAACTTCAATATTTAAGGTGCCTAAGAGGTTTTTGATGGCACTGAACCCATTTTCACCATCAAAAACATGATTCAAACACTGCTACTACAAGATTTCTAATTTTTTTTTTGGTCCGGATTCCTGCCAATTTTGGCCATCCGGGCAATTCCTCCGCCTCCATAGACAACTCCCTTTTTGGTTGGTCAAGCCCTTTGCCTCCAGAGAGGGTAAAACTCTGCTTATAGTATTAACTTTAAAACCCTTGGTTGGTCAAGCCTTTTTGACTGGAGTGGGTAAAGCTATTTATAATATCAACTTTACAACATGGTGAGCTTCAACTACAAAGCGATGACAAAGTTGGCCATAATTAAAAAAAATATTTTCTTCTGGGTTGGTCAAGCCCTTTTCCACAAAGTTGGCCATAATTAAAAAAAATATTTTCTTCTGGGTTGGTCAAGCCCTTTTCCACGCCCTTTTCCACTAGAGACAGTGTAAAACTGCTTATCCAATCAACTCACAGTAAAACTGCTTATTCTATTAACTCTATAACATGAGCTGTGACCAAGTGGGTCATGCTAAAAGTAAATTTATTTTCGTTTTGGTTGGTCGAATCCCTTTCACTGGAGAGAGTAAAACTAATATTATCAACTTGCACCATCATGAACTTCCACTACAAAGCTGATCTTGTGAAAACCATCATAGACCGCATAAAGCATAGGTATCTTGATTTATTAACCACGCCCTACCTTTACAGTACTGTATAAATATTAACAAGGATCTGCTTATGCCCCTTACGAAAGATTGTTCAGGCTCTACAAAGCTGATCTTGTGAAAACCATCATAGACCGCATAAAGCATAGGTATCTTGATTTATTAACCACACCCTACCTTTACGTAGTGCTTAAATATTACCAAGGATCTGCTTCTGCCCCTTAGAAAGATTTGGTCAACCTCATTATCAATGTGAAGGGATGGTAAAAAAGGTTATGGATTATGCAGAGGTTATGATTAAGTTATATATATATATATATAATTTCTTATTTCTTTTTTATAATGAATACTTTCTTATTTATGATTAAGTTTCACAAAGAAAGCATGCAATTATTTTTTAATGTGTGAATAAATTGAAAGCCAATATAGCCAATATTGCTCTGTAAAAGTGAATTATTGATAAAAGGGATATATTTTTAGATATTGGCTATAATTTGAGAATTTTTTGATTTTGAATAGAAAGTCTAAGATTACGGAGAAAATATCTTTTTGCTTTCAACTGAAACAAAATTATTAAATATTTATACAACAGGCAATTACAATTACATAATATGCACCTGCACTATAGTAGTAGGTGCCAAAACCCGCTTAACCACACAAGCCAATAAGGTCTTGTTTTATCGCAACATTGATTATTTTCTCAAAACGCTGAAACGAATGAGCATATTTATCTATTTAGAATCTACCTACGTGACTGAATCACATTATACATGAAAAAATACAGTTGATGACTATGATATCTTAGATACCACTTGGACTAGTCCTCTTTTTATCTTTTATCATCCTTCCTTGAGGATTAAGTTTCAATGTTCACACATGGTTTCCCTTGCTATTGGTAGATAGTGATGGATGTGTTGTCACTTGAAGTTGGAGGTAAATAAAAGTTACTTCATTCTCCTTGGAGATTTATGTAGCTAAAATTCATTTAGCTTCCTCCCACTTCATAAAATTCATCAAACTCACTTCTTTGTTTTTGAAGTTTCAATCTCTCATTGACAAGCCTACAAACAAGTCTTTGACTTGCTCCATGAATGACTTGTAGAAGTATTTGCCACCTTAGCTCCAATCTCTCTTTCTCAAAGTGCATGTCAATTGTCTTTTAGCCTCTTCACATTCTTTGTTAGCAACAATTTGGAGGATCTAATCATGCCTTTTTGGAGCCATTGTATTGAAACTAATAACCAATTAGGTTGTACTATTTTCATTGATTTGTCTCTTCGTCTTTATCTTAAGCTTCATGTATCAATCTTTGAATTTAAAGGAATTTGCATACCTCTATTCATAGTTGACCATAAATGAAAAGGAATCTTCCTAAGATTTGCTTCTCATTTTACTAATTTCTTTGTGTTGCTGAAGTTGCATTATCTTAAGCTTCATGTATCAATCTTTGAATTTAAAGGAATTTGCATACCTCTATTCATAGTCGACCATAAATTAAAAGGAATCTTCCTAAGATTTGCTCCTCATTTTACTAATTTCTTTGTGTTGCTGAAGTTGCATTGGACATATACATAGTTCACACGCGAAAAGAAGGCCATCTTGGCTACATTGCATACCATAAAAGAATTAGATGCTGGAAGCCATTTTGGCCAGGATACACTTTATTTGTGATTTTTGAAATTAAAACTTTGCCATTCATTACATATCATTTATACAAAGTTGTAGCACATCAAGCGTTTAATACCTAATTTACTTGCCACAAATAATTTTTGAAGAAGTGTCTAGGCCTTGGCTAGCACATCAAACTTTTAATATCTAATTTACTTGCCATAAATAACTTTTGAAGAAGTGTCGAGGCCTTGGCTATGGTTACTAGGTTTGATATTTGTGTTTGTATCAAACCTTGATACCATATATCCACTTGAATTTATGATAAACCCCCCTAGGGTGCATCAATTTATGTTAATTTTATTAGCATAAATATAGGTTCAAATACATGACATGAATATATAAATACAAATATTTTCAATGATTACAAATATGCAATTTCTCAATGCAATAAAATATAAATTAACTTGTAGAAATAATTAGATTGTTAGTAACAAATTGTTTTTCTATTTAGAAAGTGTAATTGCAATGAAGTCAACTTTTCTTGGGCTAGTCACTTTTATATATTGTTTCAATTAGATTTTCACGAGATTACAAGAATCAATTTGCATTAAGCTGCATGCACAATCATCCACAATCAATTAAATTCATTTTTTAAATGCATTTTACACTAGCCTAACATGAACATTAGCATATTGTTGTTTTCATCATATTGAATGTGATTATGGAGAAGCATAAATACATTGTTTTTCATTATATTGTGTATAATTTTTTAGAATCATGAATACACATAATAATAAAAGTCAAAAGCCATTGCTCTTGACATTCAATCATTTAAAAAATAATAATAATGCTTGTTTAATATCATTCAAATCGTTGTGGCCAACTCGCTGAACATTCTCATAACGTAAAAACTAAGACAACCTAGATTTCATGTCAAACAAAAGGACAACATCCACTACAATACTTAACTCATCCAACAAAACTAGCATGCTTAAAAATTTATAGTGATAAATTTGGATAATTTGTTCAACAAAATATGACAAATTAATAAAATCTAAGCTCTCAACTCTATGTCAACAATATAATCCACACGGGTTGCCAACATCACCTCCAAAAGGGTTAATGGAGTTTTTAGGAATAGTAACGAGTGTAGAATACTTTGAGACATGAGGTAGGCCATAAGTTGGAAGGAGGTTGATATGATCCAATAGGCACAATACTAAAGGAGGCTAAGAATTCCATTGTCTTCCCCATATCAGGTAATAGCAACATCAATTTCGTTTTCCCAATTTTGGACTCTTAGAAGGTGCTTAACAACCTCTAAAGTGTGTTAATCTCTAGCTTTGTTTGGTTTTTAGTTTTTCTAATTCATAGCTTTCTCCACCTTTCCCATTCTAGAGCTAATGAATTGGTCATGCCCATGGTCTCCACAATGTCTTTTCCACACTAGTGAGACATTTCCCCTAGTACATAACAACAATTAGACACAACTTCAACAATGTTGTTTAAGTATGCAAGGGCACTAGGGCCGCCAAGTTCATATTGAAGAATGTGAGTGTGAAGAGATGTTCTGAGCTCTTCCTGCTTTCACTTTAGAATACCGTGAAGAACCAACTACACCCCAAATCCAAAGCTAAATTACAATTCACCACTTTAAATTATCATTTCATTCTAATATCACAATTTCCCAAGATTTTGTTGTCCTATTTATAAAATGTAACATAAGGCCAACCTTTTTAGTGGTAAAATTTGCTTCATTTGGGTTGAAGTCATTTATGGAATTATAATAATCTATTTGCATCAAAGTGCATGCAAATCCATTCACCAAACCCTCCATAATAAACCAAATTTAATTATTTTTTATGCATTTTTGCACTAACCTAACTTGAACTTTAGCAAAATGTGAATGTAAATTTGTACTTTGAACCAATGGAAACATATATAACATTTTTTTTTTCATCATATCATGCATGATGTTTAAGAAGCATAAACACCCTTTAGAAACAATAAGTGCCATAACTCTTCATTTGTTTCTTTTTGGTCACAATGACTGCTTTTTAATATTATTAAACTTGTTGCCAAATTTGTTTGACATTCTTAGAACATAAAATTGGATCTAGCCTTTGATTTCATAGACAAAAGGAGAACATCAACTAAAACACTTAGTTGGTCAAACAACACTAACTTACTTAAAAGTACATAGGTATATCATAGGAAGATGGATTTGATAACCCCACTTTTTAAAGGTGACCAAGGAGTTTGGGTACTTAAGAGTTGGTTGTTACATATTGGTTTCAGAGCTAAGGTTCAATACTTAGATTGGATGGGCTAAGGAGAGATAAATTAATTGGAGGGACATAGAGACACCACTGAGATGAATATATCAAGAATATAATTTCCAAAGTAAATAGTTGAAGTTAAATCACACAACAGAGGTTCTAGAGCAAGGAGTACAACAACAAGGCCATACAACATAGAACCAAGATTATTAAGTGTTGCAAGATGGTTGTATAGACCCATGATTGATGGCAAAAGAATGACATAGGCCTCATGACATGTGTAACATATCTCTATTAAGAAACTAAATTGGGACTACAAAATATGTAGTGGAAGAAGAAAATTTAGTGGAATTTCGATTACCAAGGTTATGAATGGGGATACAATTAGTAGGCTGACTAGATTTTCCATGAACAAATCGGTAAAATGATAATTGTAGAAGCACATGGCCAATTGATACAACAATAATTATGAGGGGGGCTCTCTCAACTCATCTCTTTCTATTTAAATTCATTTTCCTCAAGTTTTGTAAGAGTTACTATATGATAATGAATAAAGAGAAGAGGCACGATAGAATTGGAAGAGATTGAATAGCCAAGAATGCATAGGCACCTAGTGTATCACAAAAAAAGAAATGTTGAGTGCATATACTAATGAATGAGCATGCATATAGCGTGAATAAAGATTCAAAGTAGTATGCTATCAGAAAATGATTATGATGACTAACTATGGATTAATGATGAAGATGTAACCAATAGCAGGTTACCATATGGCTAGAGAAGATAATGTGGATGTTGTAAATAGTATTTGTGGGGACAAGGCTATGGATAATAAAGCATTGATGAAAAGGTTGATAAAGAGGAGTGCAAAAGCCCTCCTTGAGACACTCCTTGATCAAGTAGCATCCAGTAAGTGTTGATAGGCATGCCAACATGGTTTACTATGCACAAAATATTGGAAGGAAATTAGGTAAGAATTTCCCTCTTAAAAATCAATTTTTAGCAACAATATGAATGCATGAATGGTGAGTAAACCAAGAGCCGGTATTGGCATGATTTCTTACTATTTTCTATGATATGAAAGAAGAAAACATGTTATGCTTAAGCCTATGGGATCAATCATTTGAATGGCTATAATCTCTCATAAGGTAGGTTGTGTCATTTCATGGATGTACATGAATGATGCGAAAAGCATAGGTAATGCACAATCATGTTAATGTGCATGATTGATCTATTGTTTGAATGCATGCTTATGAATATTCACATGAAACAAATAAGTAAGCATCTAAAATAATAGATTTGGTGTTAACTAGTGAAACTAAGATCCTCTTAGGGGTTACTCGACACTTCAGCAAAGGAGAGTTACATGCTAATGTAGTCACATATGGATGGAATTCCAAAGAGCTGTGATTGGGTAAATAGAGTTACATTATGATGAAGATAAAACTAAGTATTCTTGCAGTAATAGAGTAGATTTGGTCTATTTACTATAAATATGATTGCACAAGATTGACATGTTAAATGCTAATATGGTCTTGTGAATTATATATGTTAAGTAGAAGGATATGATGAATCTAGGAGGAAATGGTAAGGCCAATTGAGAAGTAAGTACTTAAGGGAAATGAAGTAGAGTTTCTATGAATTCTAAGCTATGAAAAATAATTAGAAACAAAACCCCTTGATCTTCTTCCACACTGATATTTTGCTAATGATAAAAGAGTTGAAATGTAAAAGTTATAAAGGCCTAAGAATGCTTTATTAATAGCTACATGTATTGGTGTAGCCCATGTTTGAAACAAATTGCATGCATAGGAGTGCAAGGGGAGGGACCCATAGGACGTTAGAAGAAGAAACTTGGGATGTTAAGCTTGTTGGGATATAATTTGTTTAAGGCAATAGGAGCTTTCCTCTCGTTGATTTGCAATAACTATAGAAACTAACATTAGTGACCTAAGTAAATCATAATTATACTCCCCAATTCGGGTTTGGGGATTATGATATTCTCCTTGTACCCATAAATGATAGCTCGGTTCATTATGAGCAATAATCGTTTGAGCTTGAGTCCATTGAAGTTGATTATACATGAAAAAGGAAAAATCCCTCAATTACACATAACTGACAACAAGATTTGAATTCCATATTTTAATCATGAAATAAGAGAATCTAATATTGATATCACATATTAAATTATTGTCCTCATCATTGCTGCTAGAGTAGGCATCCAAAAATGTCTTTCCGAACCCGAGGTTATAAGGTTTATCCTCTGTTATAGCTCTAAGTTGTTGGAAAGTGTAACTAGGTTCGGTCTTCATAATGACTAGTAATTATGAATTTATGTAATGAAGAAGACAAAGATAATAAAATGTATCTTGTAATGCTTTCCTCATGGGCTTCATGAGCAAGGAAGTTTTTATTATAGGTCAAAGACTTCTTCTTTATGTCTTTAGGGGTTTGTCATCTTGTCATAGATATATATAATTAAAGAGTCATGTATATGAAGAAGTGTTAATCTTGTGAAGGAAAATTATTGATGTAAATAATATGCTCCACGACCTTGTCTAAATGCTCCTTGTAAGTTGGTTCAAATATGGAAGATACACCTCCTTGACAAGTCGGTCTTCAAGCAAAGGTCATGTCACCCTAGGATAGGAGAGACAATCCCTATATAAGAGTGTACTGTGACCTCATTACACCAACAAGTTTTCAGATAAGGTCTGCAACAAGAAGTTCCAGATAGGGTCTAAGTTTTATGCGAAGAAAGTTGGCAGTACAACGAAGGAATAAAAGATCTCTTGTATATCTATTTTGGGTCCAATTCTGATATAGAATCCCGAATTGCAGTGTGAAGAAAAGAAGGAAGATAGCGCAAAAGAAAAATATAATAGGATATGCGAAGAAGAGGTCAAGATCTTGGTCATATTTGTCTGCAATCTAGTGCGTGAAGGAGATCATAATCAATACAAAGGTAAGGTTGTACAAGCCTCGATCTTGGGCTTATCTCAGAAGTATATACAATGTGAAGAAGAGTTGCTACAACAAAGAAATGATCATTGTCTTTAGGAATATAGGGTGCAAGAAGAGGACCAAGAAGGATTCTCTTAAAGTGCGAGGTCAGATCAAGGGAAGAACAAAAGGAAGCACATCGTTGAAGGCTTCCCGACTAGGGACCGAGTCTCCGTAGTGCTGGTGCAATACAATGCAAAAAAGGAAGATCATCTTAAGGAGCATAGAAAGAGTAGTGAAAAGGTCTTGGAGGTATACTGATGTCAAGGTTTGTGTCATGGTCATGGTACTTTTCAGTTGAAGATCTAGAAGAAGAATTACTTGCAGGTTTTCCTCTCCAAGAGGGAGAGTTTTTGGCCCTGGCTTGAAGAGCCAAAATTTTGTGTCTCTTGTGTTTTGATAATTGACTTGATGAAAGACATAATAAGCTAATTAAGATAAGATCTAAGGAATAGAATCATAACAAGTATGACACAAGTAGTTATCAAGTAAGAATTGAATTAAACTCCGCCCTACCAAATTCTCAACATGGTATCATAGCTAAGGTACTAGAAAGGGCTATTTGACAAGAAGAAACTCAAGTACCAAGAAGATAAAGGATCAATTTTACTAGAAGGCATCAAAGCAAAAGTCAGGGATTTATATTGAAGAATCAATCTTCAAATCTAGGAAGATATTCTCTCATTCAAGAAGGAGTAGTTTGCAGAAATTGGATAATCCCTCAAGCCATTTCACTAGGATCAAAGAACTTACTCAAAGAACTCACATAAGAGGAAAAACAAGATCAAGAAAGTGACCTTTTAAAGGAATCTAAAGTTATCTCGTGATTGAAGCCAAATCATCATTTTGTTGAAGACATCATCAAGCCATCCTTGATCATCATCATCATCAAGGATTAAAGGTGATCTAGCTCTTTTCACCTCTCTTAAAGAAGCCAATCTAAGAGGGAGCTCTTGCTGCTATCTACATCATCATCAACAAGGAAGTTGGTAGAAGAAGAGAAGCATATATTCAAGTAAATATCTTTATGAATTCATTTGAATCTGTCAAAATTTATTTTTGCAAAGAAATCAACAAACTATTTGGGGTTTCAAACTTTCTTGCATGGAAGAAAATGACATATCTAAATATTATTAAGAATGAAGTCATGCCAAATACATGAAGGAGACATAAGAGCCCAAAGGATTCTTATAGAATCCATAAAGGACTCTCTCATCTCCTATGTATCAAAACTAGAATCTTCAAAGGAAATATATGACAAATTGGTTGAGCTATTCCCAAAAATGGGAGAAGTAATGTTTGATAGAGAAATGACTACAATGGTACTGAATGCTCTACCGGAGGAATGGAAAAATCCCACTTCAAATATCGATGGGAAGAAATAAGTAACACCATTCGAGGATCTGTGGTCTCTATGCAAGATAAAAGAGACGAGGTTAAAAGCTAAAGTTGATTTATGATCAAATGAAGAGAATCAAGCCTATGCTGACAGGTCAAGAAGAAAGAGAAGATTTGGAAAGTTTGTCCTCAGAAGAAAAGGAGAAACTTGGATAAGTTATGATGCTATGGATATAATGAACTTGGGCACTATATAAAGGATTGTCCCAAATCTAATAAGGACAAGAGGAAAAGGGAAGAAGCCCATGTCCTCGAAGAAAGAAAAGAACCTGATGCAAAAGAAATCTAAGAAAGAAGAAGTGGAATATCTCTACTATGATTGAGATCATCTTCCTCTTTAAGAGGTTTCTGTCGATTGTAAAATAGTATGTTAGGAAGCATGGTATATTAGATAAATGCATCACTCCAGGATTGACATCATGATGGAAGCATTTGTTGAAAAGTGTAACTAGGTCGGTCTTCATGTTGACTATGTAATTATGTACTTATGTAAAGAAGAAGTAAAAAATAATAAAATGTATTCTTGTTTTACTTGCTTCACGGGTTTCATGAGCAAGATTTTATTATAGGTCTATAGACTTCTTCTTGATGTCTATTAGGATTTGTCTTATGAACATAAGTGTAATTAAGAGTCATGTAAATGAAGTGTTTAGTCTGAAGAATGTCCTCCAAGACCTTGCGGAAGAATGGCCTTCAAGACTGCCCATATTCAACGTTGAAGATAAGCCTATTTGTTGTGAGGAAGTTGGTCTACAAACTGTGTTAAAGTCGGCCTACATGATGTCTGGAAGGTCGGCTTATTAAATGGCATGAACAACTATTTATACCCCTACATATGCTGCGCAGAAGAAACAGAAATTTGCGGATCTGTTTGAGGTTTTACAGAGTTCAAAAGTGCGGATCTGAGGACAGAATTTAGTGCGAATTGTTCTAAGATCAGTGCGGATTTCAGGAAGGAGAAAAGTGAATATTTCAGTGTGGGTTAAGGACAGTTAAGTGCGGATTCCTCTGTGATGAAGTGTGGTCTTTAGGAAGGGATAAGTGCGGATTACAGGATAGAGTCTAGTCTGATGTATACTTGAATCAGGGTCAAACTGAAAGGAAGACTATACTTGGACAACTCTAAGGAAATTGTGGATAGTTCTGAATTGCTTATAGTGTAACAAGATCTGGGACAAATAACTGCGTTTAAGTGTGGATCTATTTTGGAGAAGGCTTTGCGTATTGTCATGGAGTAACATTGCAGATCAGAAGTAAGTATACACCTACAGTTCATGTGAATTTTGACAGTGCCCTATGTGTAGCAAAGTCCCTACATAATTTGAAGAAGAGATTGGTCTGAAAAGTGTGAGAAAGTGAGGAAGGAAAATCTGGGATTTACCTTCCTACCTACAGTTCAAGAAATAAAACTCGAAGTGTATACAAAGTAAAGCTGATTTAGTCTCCGATGTTTGACTAAGCAATAAGAAGTAAAGCTTAGAGACCAAGTTCTCTAATATTGGTGCAGATCCGTGCTGGTTAGTAAAGAATAGAAGGATCAAGCTCAAGATCATCAAAGAAGCAGTAACAACGGCTTGGAGACATTCATAGGTCAAGGGTCTGAGTCTTGGTCATGGTACTTGTCATTTGAAGATCTACAAGAAGAATTCCTTACGGGTTTTCCTCTCCAAGAGAGAGAGGTTTTTCCCTGGCTCTAGGAGCCTAATTTGTGTGTCTCGTATATTTTGATAATTGATTTGATGAAAAATTAAATAAGCTAAAGAAGAAAAGAAATAAGTAACTCAATTAAGCTCACAAGTAATTATCAAGAAGAGAATTTGAATTAATCACCAGCCCTCTAAATTCTCAACATGGTTTCAGAGCTAAGGTGCTAAAGACAAAGGGCTATTTGTCAAGAAGACACTCAAGGATCAAAATTCAATTTTATAAAAAGCATCAAGGAAAAAGTCAAAGTCTACATTGTAAGGTCAAATCAGTTTAAAAGGAAATCCTCAAGCCATCTCAAGAAGACTCTCACCCTTATTCAAGGAATCCACACATCGAGGAGATAATCTTTAACATCAAAGATTCTTGATATTGAAGATGTTATTGGACGACACATCATTAAGCATCACTCAACACTATTGAAGACATCTTCATTATGAAGTAATCTTTGACCATCAAGGATACAAGATCACTTACTTTGTAATCAATATAAGTGGGAGTTCTTGCCATCATCTTCAACAAGGAAGATGATAGAAGAAGAAAAACATCTACTCAAGTAAGTATCTCTATGACTTCATATGAATCTATCAAAATTTTTTATTTGCAAAGAAAGAAACAAACTGGTTAGGGTTTCAGACTTTCCTAGAAGGCAAGGACAATGAAGTCATACCAAATACATGAAGAGAGATATAAGAGCCCAAAGGATTCTTATAGAATCCATAAAAGACTCTCTTATCTATGATGTACCAAATCTAGAATCATCAAAAGAAATATATGAGAAATTGGTGGAGTTATTCTTTGTGAGTACTGCAGGAGAAGCAATCTCACTGAGATCATCTGCAGGAAGTGGGAGAAGTAATGTCTGACACTGAGATGATGAAGTGGTGTTGGAAGCTTTGCTAGATGAATGGGGAAACTTCACTTCAGGTTTATACGAGAAGAAAGAAGTGACGCCATTCCATGATTTAGGGTCTCTATGTAAAAAATAGGAAACAAGATTGAATTCCAAAGGTGTTATAGGATAAAGTGAAGGGAATTAAGCATTGGTAGCCACATCAAGGAAGAAAGGAAGATTCGGTAAGTTTGGTCCTCAGTATAGTATGGACAAAGCACGATGCTTTGGATGTGATGAACTTGGGCATTATAAAAGAGATTTTCCTAAATCTGAAAGGGACAAGAGAAATAAGGGAAGAAGCCCATATCTCAGAAAAGAGAGAAGAACCTGATGTAAAGAAACCTAAGAAAGGGGAAGCGAGGGATCTCCACTATGATTGAGGTCATCTTCTCCTTTAAGTGATTTCTGTTGGTTGTATGATAGGAAGTAGTGTAGCATCCTGATCAAATCATGGTAGGAGTTCTTGGTAAAAAAATTCTTGGAAAACCTCTCTGATAACATTACTGATGGAAGGTAGTCATCAAGATCAAGGGTCATCATGAAAAACATAATTTTGGGATGTGATGACATATTGATGGAACAGGCCAAGGGAATGAAGCTCTTCATTCTAGTAAAACTGTTGAAGGATGATTTATACGCTGAGGTATGAAGTATGTATATATTTATATGCCGACACTGGATGTTGTGAAGTCATGTCATATGGTTGCAGGTAATAGACTTCTAGATTTAGAAGTATGATCTATGAAGGAGGATCTCTCAGTGCACTAACAGATGAAATCAACATAATATATATATCCTCATGGAATATGAGGTGGTTGTATATGAACGAGGAACTGGAAAATGTGTAAGTTCCTGGGAATGAAGAATGTGCTGAAAGAAAGAGATCATGAAATGCAACCATGCCAACATGCAGTTATCATCCGGAAGCCAAGAAGATGTGACTAGGAGATCTCTTGGGAGGATTTGTAGACTCTGACAGATTTCTGGTAAAGAAGAAGACCCTTGAAAAAACATATCAGTTGGAGATGTGTCAATCTGAATAAAGGATGCCGATGCCTACAAGAAGATGTCATGGTGAAAGATCATCACTGAGGTAACTTTTGTTTTAAAAGTTCATATGTATATGTTTATCTGGATGAATTTGTGTAGGGCTGCTAATCATGAGAAAGGATGTATGATCCTTGGAGATGATTCGAAGGAAAGAAACATGGCATAATGGTGAACCAGATGAGAAAAATAGATGAATCACTTTATGGTAGATGACATGACTTGTGAATGAAAGTAATGGATGATCTGTGCCGTATGGAGCTAAAGTTGAAGATTCCTCAATATCGAAATCCATGACATCGAGGGGACGAATTATTCATGAGCAACTGGGTGTTTCACCATTGCTACTGCAG
Source organism: Pinus albicaulis (assembly GCA_034641835.2). Lineage (NCBI taxonomy): Eukaryota > Viridiplantae > Streptophyta > Pinopsida > Pinales > Pinaceae > Pinus > Pinus albicaulis. The sequence continues at coordinate 498,624,836 of CM076575.1, read as the reverse complement.
GTCCCTGATTGAGAGGGAGCCTGGTGATCAGTTTCTTACTTGGAGGAAACTGGGAAATTCCTAAGAATGAGCTTAGGTACATTCCTTATACATGAATGAGTACATTCTCTTGTGGAATAGGTCCTCCCTAGCTGAGAGGGAGAGGTAGACACATCATTCTGGTCTTCACTTGGGAAGACAAAATGGAGGATTGGGTAATCATCTGACATTCGATACTCTTTGAGAATGTGCTAGGGAATTCAAGATAAGAGTATTCGGTGACCGATATTCTTTTAGGGCTAGCTACCCAAGAGAAGAATAGTCCAAGAAGGTCATATTTTGGGAACACCGGGGTGGAGTATGTATCTTGGAGAGACAATGAATATGGTGTCTATAAGTCATGTGTCTCGCCAACATTGTAGCCCATTGTCTCATTGAGAGATGGGGCTGTTAGTCAAGGCCTTGCACTAGGACAATGCTGGTTGATATGATGCTATACAGATGCAATTACCAATCCGATTCTTCTTATGAGATTCTTCAGTTTGAAAGTGACCATGTACCTGTATGAATACCTCCCCAGTTAAGAGGGAGTGTTGAAACGTGTAACTAGGTCGGTCTTCATGTTGACTATGTAATTATGTACTTATGTAAAGAAGAAGTCAAAAATAATAAAATGTATTTTTGTTTTACTTGCTTCATGGGTTTCAAGAGCAAGATTTTATTATAGGTCTATAGACTTCTTCTTGATGTCTATTAGGATTTGTCTTATGAACATAAGTGTAATTAAGAGTCATGTAAATGAAGTGTTTAGTCTGAAGAATTTCCTCCAAGACCTTGTGGAAGAATGGACTTCAAGGCTGCCCATATTCAACGTTGAAGATAAGCCTATTTGCCGTGAGGAAGTCGGCCTACAAACTGTGTTAAATTCGACCTACATGATGGTTGGAAGGTCAACTTATTAACTAGTAGGAACAACTATTTATACCCCTACCTATGCTGTGCAGAAGACACAGAAATTTGCAGATCTGTCTGAGGTTTTACAGAGTTTAAAAGTGCGGATCTGAGGACATAATTTAGTGCGAATTGTTCTGAGATCAGTGTGGATTCCAGGAAGGAGAAAATTGCAGATTTCAGCGTGGGTTAAGGACAGTTAAGTGCGGATTCCTCTGTGATGAATTTTTGTCTTCAGGAAGGGATAAGTGCAGATTACAGGATAGAGTCTAATCTGATATATACTTGAATCAGGGTCAAACGGAAAGGAAGACTATACTTGGACAACTCTAAGGAAATTGCGGATAGTTCTGAATTGATTATAGTGTAACAAGATCTGGGACAAATAACTGCGTTTAAGTGTGGATCTATTTTGGAGAAGGCTTTGCATATTGTCATGAAGTAACATTGCAGATCAGAAGTAAGTATACACCTACAGTTCATGTGAAGTTTGATAGTGCCCTATGTGTAGCAAAGTCCCTACATAATCTGAAGAAGAGATCGGTCAGAAAAGTGTGAGAAAGTGAGGAAGGAAAATATGGGATTTACCTTTCTAACTACAGTTCAAGAAATAAAGCTCCGAGTGTATACAAAGTAAAGATGATTTAGTCTCCGATGTTTGACTAAGCAATAAGAAGTAAAGCTTAGAGACCGAGTTCTCTAATACTAGTGCAGATCTGTGCTGGTTAGTAAAGAATAGAAGGATCAAGCTCAAGATCATCAAAGAAGCACTAACAAGGGCTTGGAGAAATTCATAGGTCAAGGGTATGAGTCTTTGTCATGGTACTTGTCATTTGAAGATCTATAAGAAGAATTCCTTACGGGTTTTCCTCTCCAAGAGGGAGAGGTTTTTCCCTGGCTCTAGGAGCCTAATTTGTGTGTCTCATATATTTTGATAATTGACTTGATGAAAAATTAAATAAGCTAAAGAAGAAAAGACATAGGTAACACAAGTAAGCTCACATGTTATTATCAAGAAGAGAATTCAAATTAATCACCAGCCCTCCAAATTCTCAACAACATTGAAGGAGGAGCAATCATTGTAGGAGGATGTATGTAACACATATATGACTGTTAATCAAGGTTGTCACTGATGTCAATGTGGCATTGACCGAGATGTCAATATTCTTGAGAAGCCTGGTTCTAGATGATGATGCCGTGACTCTTGGTTGACTAGGATACTATCAATGAAGATGTCAAGTCACGAAGAAGTCAAACCACTAATGAGGGAAGCCCTAAGTACTTGATCTAATGTTGCATGCACTTGATGATCTAGATCTTAACCAATGATGTCATATGATGATGTCATATACTTTGATACTTGATGATGACATATGATGATCATGGTTGGAGATCATTTGAGGGTTGGAAAACTATTTTTGGAGTTCTCCTAATAATGTTGCACTATAACATATTACTGCACCATTATGTGATGACATGGGTGATGCACTCATTGCTGGACATTATCATGATGACGTGGATGTCCTACATGTTCCTATTATAATGAAGAAGCCAAATAATGGAGAAGACAAACAATGGAGAAGCCAAACAAAGAAGCCATACTGTACTAATCATTTTCTGCACTAAATAATTCAAGGGCAGTCACAAAGAAAAATGTTTTTCACCATTTTAGAGGCAACCCTTCAAAATTGATCCTATACCATCTTGTAGAGTATATTTTACCCTTTCTAACGAGCCCTTACTTTCCCCGAAACTCCAAATAGTTTGGGAGATATTGATTTTTTAAGTTAAGGAAATTAACTCTGACATGTCGTCCAGGCGACATGTCTATTCGTCAAATGTCAAACCAGTATAAATAGAAATCCGTACTCTTCATTTTATTCATCATTTTCGGTCAATATTTCAGAGAAGAATCACAGAAGGTGAACTAAGGCTGAGGAGGACAGTTAAGGATATATTTGGGCAAATATATTCATACGTTTTTCAAACTTGGACTTGCTGATCTAGAATTGCAATAATATATGTGAAAGCTCAAAGGCATGTTCATGCCTGTTTGAGACAATGTTTAAAGGAATGTTCTGAGCCTTATTTAGGAACAAAAAAATTCAGATCTGTAGGATAACTTCAGAACTGAGACCTGTGGAAAATAATATAATCTATTATGACAGACTTGTTATGGCATATTTGAACACATTTCAGATCTAATTTTTTTTGGAGCAGGTTGCAATATTCTTGGGAGCAGTCCTTAAGCACACACAATTACATCTTGGATCAGCTATGAATTGAATTTAGGAGCAGACTGTGGTGACTATTCAAAACAGATATTGGAGACGTTGAAGCAGATTTTTGGAAGGGTTCTTGGAGCAGTTTGTAGTGCCCTTAGTATTTCACACCTCTGCATCTGAGGCCTAGTACCCTTGAGCAGCAACACTTTCAGATTTGGTTTGGTATCCTTTAGAAGACTGCTCCTAGCTTGAGAGTTCTTTTTGGACTGTGGGAAAGTGGACCTGTGGTTATATTGGCTTAGACATTTGCTTGTGAACAAAAGTGTGCCTGTGACACTTGGGTTAAAGACCTTGTAGCATTTGGATAAAACACGTTTCAGAAATCTAACCTCACTCTTTTAAAGCAGCAGACCTACTGACTTGTACAGTAATTTTAGTCCTCTCCTATGATCAAGATTGGGCAAATTTAAATATAGCCTTTAGATATACTTGGGTGAAGACTCAAAGGAGCTGCCAACCTTTGTAGAAAACTTGTTTGAAGCTGACTTTGGAAAAGGCCTATTTTGGAAAACGTCAAGCCAAGCACAGTGGAGACTTTGAATTGTTGAGCATTGAAGCCTACAATTATAGGAGCCTTTGTGAAGAAGTCGTGAGATTGGTGAATAATAATTGACTCGTATTGAAGCAGGCTTATTGAAGATTTTCCATGTTTATATAGGTCGCTTACTAAGGCAGACATCCTTGTAGTATTGTTGAAGATCTATTGAAGACTTGAAGAAGCAAATTTTGGAGGCATTCTTGGAGACCTTGATTGAAGCCCTTGTGGAGTGACCTTGAAGAAGGTTCCAGATTGAAGACATTTTGTTGAAAAGCCTTGATTGATCTTGGAGTAAGTTGAAGGCATATTGAAGATCTTGTGGAGATAATGTTGAGGATTATGATGCATTGATGAAGCCATCATGAGGTAACTTGGAGAAATTGTTTGGGTACAATGAAGAGCAGCGGTGACACCTTCTACGAAGAAAAGGTTATCATTGATGAAGTGATGTGTAGATTACAGTGAAGAGTAAGCTGAAGATTGTCAGGGCTCGTTGAAGAAGATATTGGGAGCCGTAAGTATAACCAAATATATCTTGACGAAATGAAGCAGGAGGTTGGAGCCTCATAGAGACAAGGTTGATGCCTTGGAAGATAGGGTTGGAGCCCTTGAGGTTGGTGCCTCAGAATTGACAAGGTTTGTGCCGTGGAGGATAGGAGTCCTCAAGAGACTAGGTGGGTTGGAGCCCTTGAGGTTGGTGCTTCAGAATTGACAAGGTTGGTGCCTTGAAAGATAGGGTTGGAGCCATAAAGGATAGGAGTCCTCAAGAGACCAGGTTGGAGCCTGTACCAGATATAGGGTTGGAGCCCTTGAGGTTGGTGCCTCAGAATTGACAAATTTGGAGCCTTGGAAGTCCAAGTCGGTGCTTGGAAAATACAGGTTGGAGCCTGGGAGATTGAAGATTGGTGTCTTCATCTAGGGTTGGAGCCCTACATATATTGTACTTGATTTATTGTAAAGAAGAAATTAATAAAAACATTTATTCTTATTGTTCATTTTGTGTTCTAAATATAGGTGATCTAACTGGTAAAATTAACAATTGAAAAGAAAAACTGATTCACCCCCCTCTCAGTATTTCCAACAATACTAATTCTTCTAGTTGAGATCTAAGAGAGGAGACCTCTTCCTTGTATTGACCAATCTTTGCTTCAAGACTGTTCAAGCTCTTAAGTCTTTGTTCAAGGTGGCTTGACAAAGTTTCTTCCATTTTCTTTGACTTATCCAATTGATTTGTCATAGATATGACTTCTTCATGATGCTTTCTTTTGTTTTGATGAAATTCCTCTTTAAGTTTGGCGAGCTCCTCATATATTTCTTGTACTTGAAGCTTGACAAAGTCAACTTCCTTCCTTGTCTTGTCTTGGTTACCATCTTGCGTTTTCTTCTTAAGTTCCTCATTTTCCTTTTTCAAACAATTAATCTCTTCCATGGAAGCCATAAGTTTATTCAGGAGATCTTCTTCAAAGTCTTCTTTATTCTCTTCATCTTCTAGGTCTTCTTTAGCCTTGTTGTCATCTCTCTTATCTTCAACTTCCTTGACGAATTCTGGACTTCTTTCTTGTTTTCCATCATCTTCTTGACTAGAGATCATTGTCAAGCTCCTTTTGAGTGAAGATCATGAAGTTTGTCCCATATGACTTTTGCTATAAGTGGCTCCTGGGAACCTCACTGAAAACAACATTTATAGAAGGAGGTAATCTAGATCAAAGGTCATTATTCAATAATCAATAAGGAAACATGTGCTGAAATTTTCTAATGGAATCCTCTTTGGATTCATTGGTTAGAAAGAAAACAAAAGGTTTCTTCAAGAATTATAACTTACAGAATTATGGGATTAGGATATGATGAAATATTGATGAAGCAGGCCAAGGGAATGAAACTCTTCATTCTAAGGAAACCTGCTGTAAGATGACTCAAAAGGAAAAAGGATGAGGTACATGTATATATATAAAAATGATGACACTGGATGCTATGAAGTCATGTCATATGGTTGCAGGTAGAATACTTCTATATTTAGAAGTATGATCAAAGTAGAAAGTAGAAACTCTCTCGATGCACAGGTTGCCAAAAGGCATGATATATAGTAGATGAATTTAACATAATATGTTCTCATATGGAATATGAGATGATTGAACACTATCAAGGAGATTCTCAGTGGAATTTCCTGGGAATGAGATAAAATTGTGTGGAGGAAGAGATCATGACAAGTAAAACCATGGAAAGAAGCAGTCAACATCCAAGGAAACCGAGAAGATTTGACTAGGAGATCTCCTCGAAAGATATGTAGACTCTGATAGAAGTATGAAAAAGATGGAGACCCTTGAAAATACATATCTATAGGAGATGTGTCAATTTGTAGACAAAGGATGTCGATGCCTACAAGATGATGTCATGGTGAAAGATCATTACTAAAACAAATTTTGATTTAAAAGTTCATATTTATAATTAAGGGATTGGAAAGAGAGAAGGATTTTGGAAATATGACATCCCCTCTATCTTCTGAAGGGGTTGTATGTTTTTTACATAGAGAGAAGAGTCATGCTCAAGATTCTTCTAGAGGAAGAGGTGGCCGAAGAGGAAGAGGAAGAAGGAATTTCAGAGGAAGTGGGGGTAGACAAACTCAAACTGGAAAATCTAATCTTCATTACATATGCTACAATAAAGAAGACAAAGGGGCTGTCATATTTCCAAAAGCCTTCTCTCCTTTCAAACATTCAAGAATGTTCATGTATGTATTTAAAATGATGCACAAACTCATATTGGCTCTTTGCACATTGATAATGGAAAATAATACACTTCAAATGAATTTGAAAACTATCTTCGCCAACATGGGATCAAACATAAAACAACTATGCCCTATAATCCCCAACGAACGGTGTAGCTGAAAGAATGAACATGACACTTTAAATATGGTTCGCTCCATGATGTTTTTTAAGAATGTGAAATTGATGTTTTGGGCTGATGCTATTCTATGTGTTGCGTACATAAAGAATATGTGTCCTTAAAATTCAATCAGAAACAAAACTCCTAATGAAATGTGGCATGGCCAAATTCCTTTGGTAAAACATTTGAGGGTCTTTGGTTCCACCTGTTATGCTTTGATACCTGAGGTACAAAGGAATAAATTTGGTGCTAGAAGTTGAAAATGTATCTTCTTGGGGTATTCCAATACTTGCAAAGGATATTGTCTCTATGCTGAAGTCAATAAGAAGTTTGTAGTGTCCAGAGATGTCATATTCCTTGAATATTCAAGGACTAACAATGTTGTTGAGCGTAAACTTGATCGCTTGGATAGATTCACACATGCAAAGCCATTTCAAGAATTTGATAATCATATTCCACATCTTGAATGGTGGATTCCTATACTGAATCAATCTGTGGAATCATATTCCGAAGCACTCTCTCCCCCACATGAAGAACCAACCACGAATGACACCTTGAACGATGTGATTGACAAAATTGGGAGATTGGATCTTGATTCAATTCCAACTTAGTCGAATGAGTTGCCTGGGCCATCTCAGAAAGGTACCCTAAAATGGCTAACAACGACACTAGAAAACCTTCGTCCCGATGAGGTTGGAAATATAGGAACAAGAATTTCCACCAGAAAAAATGGAGGCGACATAGATAATTCCGATTCACCTATTGATATGGATATTGCTTATAACGGTGAACTGAATTTGTCTACAAATCTTGAACCAACTTCCTTCAAAGAAGATGCTTCTCATGTTGAATGGAATGAAGCGATGCAAAAGGAGTATGATGCCTTGATAAAGAATGACACTTGGAAGCTGGTTGATCCTCCTTTGTGAACCAAACAAATTAGATGCAAGTGGGTCTACAAGAACAAGTACAAAGCATATGTCTCACTTGAAAAGCACAAAGACATGCTTGTGGCAAAAGGTTTTGCACAGAAATAAGGGGTTGATTATGAGGAAACTGTTTCCCCCATAGCAAAATGGTCCATTATCTGGACACTCTTTGCCTTAGCAGCTTAGAAGGGATGGAAAGTCCATCAGATGGATGTAAAAACCGCCTTTTTGAATGGAGATATAAAGGAGAAGGTTTTTATGTCCCAACCAAAAGGATTTGTTGTGAAAGGCAAAGAGCACAAACTATGCAAGCTTATAAAATCATTTTATGGCCTCAAACAAGCACCACGAGCCTGGTATGAGAAATTAACTGAGCATCTTCTGAAACTTAACTTCAAACATTTTGATCTTGATGATGCAACTTTGTTTGTTAAGAAAGTTGGGAAAAAAATTGTATATCTTGTGGTGTATGTAGATGATATTTTGATGATAGGGAACAATGAGAGTTATATTGCATCCATAAAGAAAGAATTGAAGAAAGGTTTTGAAATGACTAATTTGGGCTATGTTCACTACTATCTGGGTATTGAAGTAACTCAACATCCTAAAATTATATTCCTTTCTCAAAAGAAGTACATTGGAGATCTTTTGAACAAGTTTGGCATGGATGAACACAATCCTTTTATCACTCTAATGGAACAAAACTTGACGCTCACATCCATTGAAGGGAAGGAATTCGAGGATGCAACGAAGTATAGACAACTTGTAGGAAGTATTATCTACCTGACTACTACCAGACCAGACATCTCATTTTATGTTGGAATTGTCTCCAGGTTTATGCAAAAAACTTGTGAAGGACATTGTTCTACTGAAAAAGAGTTCTAAAGTACTTGAAGGGGACTCAAGACTTTGGACTCAAATATACACAGGTGGGTGACTTCATCTTGATCAGATACTCTGATTCAGACTTTTATGGGGATAAAGAAACTGGGGTATCTACTTCAGGTTATACCATGAGTCTTTATATCAGGAGCTGTCTCATGGAGATCACATAAACAGTTAGTTCCAATAGATTCCACAACTGAGGTAGAATATGTGGCAGCAACTAAAGCAAAAAAGGAAATTGTGTGGCTCAGGAAAATCCTTGAAGATTTGCAGATGAAACAAATGCATTTAACTCCACTCATGATCGATAACACTTTTTCAATAAATTTGGCCAAGAACCCAAAGTTCCATGGTCAAACAAATCACATCAATACAAAATACCATCTGATTCGACATCATGTTGAGGCCAAAACTATCCATCTACATCATTGTTCCACAAATGAGTAGATTGCAGACATCTACACCAAAGCGCTTGGAAGAGAAAAGTTTTAAAAATTCAGAACGATGCTTGGACTCACCAACATCCCTTCAGATTAAGGGGGGGAATGTTGACACCTAATCCTAAGGGATTGGGTGAGATTGTATAATATTGTAAATTAGGAAACAAGGAAGGCTAAGAGACATTGGGAAATGAATCCCAACAATCTCACCTCCATGTATAAATTCATGCACACCCTCTTTCAAATTCATATTCCAATTTGTGGAGTTACCTCCTGGCATGACATAATCAATATTTGATGAGCTTATGCAGGGCCACCGAAGGGAAGTATATGTCTTCCAAAATTGATAACCATATAGAAGGATGGAAGATCCTTGAAATAAATATGGTCCGAAGAAGATAAACATGACATGAATCTAGATCAGATGATAAGATTGATGGATTGCTTTATGAAGAAATGAATCATGGATGAAAGTGATGGATGATATGTGCCCTATGAAGATATCCCAAATTTTAAGGCTCCTCAATTCATGACATCAACGACAACAATTCTTCATGAGAATCTCAATGTTTTCATCATTGCTGCTGCAGGTCCTTGATTAAGAGGGAGTTTGGTAATAAGTTTCTTACTTGGAAGAAAATCCTAAGAAAAAAATAAAGTTTAGGTACATTCTTATTCCTTTGTGGAATGTGTCCTCGCTAGTTAAGAGGGAGAAATAAACACATTATTTTGGAAGACAGAACGTGGAATTGGGTAATTATTCGACATCTGATACTCTATTGAGATGTATTAATACATTCAATGAAAAGAGTAGTCATGAAAGGATGGATATTCTTTGAGAATTAAGAATATCCTATGAGGTCATACTCGGTGAACACCTGGGTGGAGTATGTACCTTGAAGATAGTGACGATGGTGTCTATAGTCAATGGTCCCACCAACATTGTAGCTCAAGATCTCGTGGAGACATGGCGTAGTTAGTAAAGGCCTTGCTATGTGAGAGTGACCATGTACCATTATGAATACCTCCCTAGTTAAGAGGGAGTATTGGAAAGTGTAACTAGGTTCAGTCTTCATAATGACTAGTAATTATGAATCTATTTAATGAAGAAGATAAAGATAATAAAATATATTTTGTAATGCTCGCCTCATGGGTTTCATAAGCAAGGAAGTTTTTATTATAGGTCAAAGACTTCTTCTTAATGTATTTAGGGGTTGTAATAAATATATATAATTAAAGAGTCATGTATATGAAGAAGTCTTATACTTGTGAAGGAAAATTATTGATGTAAATAATATGCTCCAAGACCTTGTCTAAATTCTCCTTGTAAGTCATCTCAAATATGGATGATACACCTCCTTGAAAAGTCGGCCTTCCAGCAGAGATCATGTCGACCTAGGATAGGAGAGAAAATCCCTATATAAGAGTGGACTGTGGCTTCATTACACCAACAAGTTTTTAGAAAAGTCCTGCAACAAGAAGTGCGAGATAGGGTCTAAGTTTTATGTGAAGAAAGGTGGCAGTACAACGAAGGAAGAAAAGATGTCTTATATATCTATTTTTTTGTCCAAGTCTGATATGTAAGTCCAAATTGCAGTGCGAAGAAAAGAAGGAAGATACCGTAGAAAAAAAATCTACTAGGATATGAAAAGAAGAGGTCAAGATCTCGGTCATATTAGTCTGCAATCTAGTGTGTGAAGGAGATCATAATCAGTACAAAGGTAATGTTGTACAAGCCTCGATCTTGGGCTTATGTCAGAAGTATATACAACGTGAAGAAGGGTTGCTACAACAAATAAGTGATCATTGTCTTTAGGCATCTAGGGTGCAAGAAGAGGACCAAGAAGGATTCTCTTAAAAGCTGAGGTTAGATCAAAGGAAGAACAAAAGGAAGGACATCGTTGAAGGCTGCCTGACTAGGGGCCGAGTCTCCCTAGTGCTGATGCAATACAATGAAGAAAAGGAAGGTCATCTTAAGGAGCCTAGAAAGAGCTATGAAAAGGTCTTGGAGGCGTACTGATGTCAAGGGTCTATTTCATGGTCATGGTACTTGTCAATCGGAGATCTAGAATAAGAATTACTTTCAGGTTTTCCTCTCCAAGAGGGAGAGGTTTTGGCCCTGGCTTGAAGAGCCAAAATTATGTGTCTATTGTGTTTTGATAATTGACTTGATGAAATACATAATAAGATGATGAAGATAAGATCTAAGTAATAGAATCATAACAAGTATAACACAAGTAGTTATGAAGTAAGAGAATTGAATTAAACTCCGCCCTAGCAAATTCTCAACATAAGTTGGAACAATAAACATGGTTCATGTAAGAAAATGACATATGAAGGAGGACATATGTAGGTAAGAATATATTGAGTAAGAGTAGTCCAAATTTGTTTCTCTACCAGGGAAAATTTTAAGGATGGAAAATTATGTTGAAGTTTAAAAACATTGGCGAATCTCATTAGTCCCTAATATGCAAACTATAAAATGTTAATTGATGTATTTGTAAAATTATTTAAATTTATAATGATTTTATATATACTCTCTATATAATGTTGGTGATTTTTAGGGTCAAATAATTTATATTGTAAAATTTGGATGGATCATTTTTATAAAAAATGGAAATTGGCGAATATTTTTTTGGAAAAATCATGGAAAATTAGCCCACCTGCGAACATTAGCCCCTAAAATTTTCCATGTTCTCTACTTGTGATGATTTTACATTTTTTCTCAAACCATGAGATTTTATTTCTACCTTATTTATAGTTGCACCATTTTATTCTATCAATGGAAATGAACTCATCCCATCACTCCCTTAGATTATGGAAGAATTCTCTATGTTTTACTAATGAAATTACTCGTCTATCATATGCAGTGGCTATATATTTCCATCTAGAAATATATGCTTTCAATTTTATCATTTGAAGAGAGTTATCAATGTCCATGAGAATTCATTGTATCTCCACTTTTTGAAAAATATGTCTAATGATTTCTTCATCCGCCTGGGTTTCTCCATATTGATTAGGGGGGTGGCTATACCATTGTTCTTCTATCTGATGAAGGTTTTAACCCTGTACATAAATTACCTGCAAATAATTCTTAAAACAAAAAAATGTACAATCGCGAGAACATAGAACAAATATACACAAATATTTTCCCTTGGATCCCAAAACCAGGACTACCAGATTGATTTTTCATTATATTCCTTTCAGTGTGTGTGTGTGTGTGTGTGTGTGTGTGTGTTCTAATCCAGGGTTAGTGGATTGGGTTTTATGAATGCTTAAAACTGTATATATATATATATATATATATATATATATATATATATATATAGAGTTTTAAGCATTCATAAAACCCAATCCACTAACCCTGGATTAGAACATAACCGTAGTTCCCTTAACCAGGTCTATAAAATACCACGGGAAAAAACCATCATGCCCAAAACCATGCGGGAAAACCATGCACAAAACTGCCCATAATGTTTTTCCTGGGGCGCTGCCCCGGACCCAAAAAATTTATTCCGAGGCCAGTCATGGAAAGAATATAACAAGTACCCAACTTTCTCCCACTTGTTTTTTTCTTTCCACAAAGGGGGACACAAGAGTGCATAGTCAATGATCCAATGCTGCACTGCCCATTGTTTCTCTACACTAAGAAAACTTCTCAGTGCTCACAAACTTCATCAATGTGTCTACAAAATTCTTAAAAGTGTCCACCTTTACTAGCAACACCTTATTTTCTTCAACCATATCCCTCAAAAAGTGATACTGAACATCAATGTTCTTTGTCTTTGAATGATAATCAAGGTTCTTTTACAAGAATTTCACTTTGGCTGTCACAATCTATCCTTATAATTCGCTATACCAACCCCATACTTGAACACAATCTCTGCAACCAATCTGCTTCCTTGCTTGCATGAGTGACTGCCATGCATTCAACCTCTGTAGTTAAAAGTGACACTACATGACTTCTCCTCCAAATAGGTTAAACACATACCCACTTGTAGATATTCTTCGATCCAGATATCTAGCCCAGTTTGCATCAAAAAACACACGAATGTCCAAAACTCTGTCCAATCCCGGTCTTCCTTGGTAGCACAAACCATAATCACTAGTGCCACGCAAATACCCGAAAACCCGCTTCACTGTCGTCCAATGCTCCTTCCCTGGTTTTGACATAAACCTGCTCAATACTCCTACTGCATGTGCAATGTATGTTCTAGTGCAACCATTGCATAAATCAGGCTACCAACTGCACTCACATATGGAACATAGGACATGGGCCTCTTCCTTTTCTTGTGTCTTGGGACATAATTTGCTCATAAGATAACTTTACACCTATAAGAATAGGAACCTTCACTGGTTTACTATCCTGCATATTAAACCTATGTAATATTGTCTCACATACTTCCTTTGGTTTAGCCAGAGCTACCTCTTTTCCTGATCTAGTTTAATTTCCATGCCCAAAAATAGTTTGCAACACCAAGATCCTTCATGTCGAATTTAGAGGACAATTAGTTCTTCAAATCTTGAATTATTTCTTTGTTATTTCCAATCACCAACATATCATCCACATACAAGACCAAATAAATAACACGATCACCAATTAATTTAAAATACACTAAGTGATCCACTTTGATCCTGGTGAAGCCAAGGCCCCGTATATATGTATTAAATTTCTGATACAACATCCTTGGTGACTGTTTTAACCCATACAAAGACTTTTTTAACCTACATACCAGTTCTTTCTTACCCTTCACTACAAATCCTTCATGTTGCTTCATGTATATCTCTTCTTATGGATCCCCGTGAAGAAATGTTGTCTTCACTTCCATCTGTTCTACTTCAAAATCAAAATAAACAACAACAAATAAAATTAATCTAATAGAAGCTAACTTGGCAACATGAGAAAATAAATCACCAAAATCAATTCCCGACACCTGGGAATAACCTTTTTCTACCAATTGAGCTTTGTATTTCTCCACCTTGCCTTCTGCATTCATCTTCTTCTTAAACACCCATTTGTTGCCAATGGGTTTCCTTCCAACCAAAAAATCCACCATATCCCAAGCCTTATTTTTATCCAAAGATGCCATTTATTCAACCATGAACACTTTCCAGAGTTTTCCATCCTCTAAATCCACTGTCTCCCAGAAAATTCTGGGATCATCATCAGTAATAGATAAAGAAAAATTTGAACAAAAAACATATGGACTATACCTCTCTGGCTTCCTTCTCCCTCGAACTGATCTTCTCAAAATTGGAGTCTGTGGCTCTTCCACTTCCGATTCCTATTCTGCTATAGAGTCTGATTCTTCATCCTTTAGTTCAAACTCTATATTTTCCTTTGGTAGGACTTCATGTTTAATAACATCCTTCACCTCTTTAAACACCACATCTCGGATGTACACAACCTTCCTTGTTTCTTGGTTCCAAAGCTTATAACCTTTTAATCTATCCTTATACCCAATACAAATGCACCTTTCAGATTTACTATCCAGATTGGTTCTTTTCTCCTTTGGAACATGTACACATGCATCACATCCACATACCCTAAGATGTGAGAGAGAGGGTTTCTTACCAATCCATACCTTATGTGGAGTCTTATCCTCCAATGATGATGAAGGTGATCTATTAAATAGGTAACATGCAGTATCCATTGCCTCTGCCCATAATTCCTATCCAAACCTGACACCACTGAGCAAACTTCTTTCCTTTTCCATCAATGTCCTATTAATAATTTATGCAAATCCATTTTTTTGATGTGTGCATGGAGTAGTCTTCTGTTAGCTGTGCCACACTTCTTATACAACTTTTCAAATTCTTTCTTTCATAACTCTCCACCATTATCTATCCTCAACACCTTGATCTTATTTTCTATCTGATTTTCCACCAGGGTCTTAAATTCTTTAAACATGTCAAAGAATTCATATTTCTTCTTGAGGAAATATGTCCACATATTCCATGAGAATTCATCTATAAATGAGACATAATACACATAATTTACCAGTGATGGAACCGACACAGATCCAAACACATAATTGTGCACAAGCTCTAATATCCCTTTCACCCTCTTGGCACCAGAGGGGAAACTCACATGATTCTGCTTCCCATATACACAATGTTCACATAAATCGAAATACATAGAGAATTTAGACATATCTTCTACCATACCATTACCACACAGTATTTGAAGGCCGTTCTCTCCAATTTTTCCAAGTCTTTGATGCCACAACATGTATTTTCTCCAGAGATCACTAGATTTTCAACTCCACTTTCAGGAACCACATAAATGTTGCACCCATCAATAATAGTGCTACCTAGAAGCTTGTACAGAGTTCCAATTCAAACTGCCAACATCAATACCAGTGCTCCTCAAACCATCTTGCAGGTATCTTTCTCAAACACTATTTATACGGTTGCATCATCCATCTTGCTCACATAAATCAAATTTCTGGCCAATGCATGAATATTCAGAACACGAGGAAGTGTTCTAATCCTTCCACCTTGCAAATGCAACTTGAGTTTTCCACGTCCAATGATTCTATCCTTCCTTTCATCCCCTAGGAAGACATCACCGCCATCATGTTTATCGTACTCGCAAAACCACTCCCTAAGGGGAGTAAAGTGAAAGGATGCACCTTAGTCAATCAACCATGGCTCATGATATACATGTGTACTTGAAGAAGAAGCCAAGTACACATCGCCACCTTCATATGAGGTGGTTTTTGCCTCTTCAGAAGGAGAATCATTAGATCCATTTCATTTCTCAAGAGTTTTATATTTACAATCCTTTTTATAGTGCCCTTCTTTTCCACATTTCCAACGTACCTTTACAAGTTTTCCTGGATATTTAGAACTCCCTCTAGATTTAGATCTCCCACTTGAGGAATTATTTATGTTTCTATTCTGGGACTGCCCTCTTACAGACAAGGCATCTCCATTCCGGCTCTGCATATTTTTCCGTCTCATCTCTTCCAACACAAGGGTGATACTATTTCATCAAACTTCAAGGCAGTTATATTGCTACCTATAACAACAACTAGACTATCCCATGAATCTGGTAGAGAACACAAAAAACTGACACACTTATCTTCATATGAAATTTTTATATCAATAGATAACAACTGACTTACCATAATATTAAAGGTGTTCAAATGCTCTGTCACCAAGTCTCCATCCTTCATCCTCAGGTTATACAAATTTTTCCATAGGAACAGTTTGTTCACCAGAGACTTAGATTGGTACAAAGTCCCTAATTTGTCCCAAAAATACTTTGCAGTAGATTCCCTTGATATATTAAACAATAATGAATCTAAGAGACACAATCGCATTGTGATATTCACCTTTTGATCTAACTTTGCCCAGCCTTCTGCCGACAGTCTTGTTGGTGCCGTGCCTGGAACTACAACAATCCACTAATCTCGGTTCACCAACATATCCTTCATCTTGAGCTTTCACAACTGTTATGTATATTTTATTAATTATTAGTTAAATATAGTTATCTTAGGTTTATTAAGTGAAATGGCATGATCAACGATCATGCTTCTTCACCAAGGGACACCGTAAGGCTGTATTTAAAGCCTTGGTGATTCCCCATTGTAATCATCTCATCTTTTATCAATAATAATATATACTTATAAAGTTTACCAGAGTTTTTACACTCCATTGGTATCGAAGCAGTCGCTCTTCAGGATCTATGTGATCACCAAGAATTAAGGAATTACAAGAAAATTCTAGAATTGCAGATTTTTTTTTAAAACCAAGTGCTTTGGGCAACAACATTTGTTTAAAAAAAAAAAAAGGAAGAACAAAAAAATAAAAAAAATAAAAAAAATAAAATAAAAATATATATATATATATATATATATATAAAATAAAAGAGAGAAGGAAAGTTAACATAAAGGGGGAAATAAATTAAAAGGAAAAAAAATAAATTAAAAGAAAATAGTTCCCAAAGAAAAAAGAAAAAAGAGATATATATAAAGAAGTACATATACGTGCATACCAAGACAAATTAAAATTAAAAAGGAAAAATAAATAAGGAAGAGTAATTGCTCGTGGTTTACAAGCTTGTGGTTTTGGAAGCCCATGGTAATTGCCCATGGTATTAAAACCCATTCCCTCTTTTCAAAACAATGTGACTTTTCAAAGTTAACAATTTTTTTTTCCCCATATATATATATATATATATATATATATATATATATATATATATATAGAAAATTCAAATAATAAAATAATAATAATAATAATAATTATTGTTATTAAAAAAAAAAAGAAAAAAAGAGAGAGGAAAGCTGGCAGAAAAATATTCACCACCGCATACGTGTTCAATGTCGTCATCAATGTCGATGGCCAAATTCCAGAAGAAATTGGTGGATCTCGAGAAACAGATCAATAATAATTTAGATGACTTTGGAAAAAGATTAGTCGGTCTTGAAGGTACAGTTGCAGGAAACTCCAACAATATCAAAAAGGTTCATGATACAACAAATCGAATAGAAAGACAAATGTGGCTAAATCATAACGAGGCCACAAAAAATCATAGCGAAGCAATGAAAAAGATGACAAAACTATTCGATAAGTTAAATGATAAGATAGATAAGATAAGTTAGACACAAGAACCAATATTCCCGAATGTTGAACATAATCAACTAAACAATGCAGCTAATTCAGATCATAATCATGAATATAACATGTTTGAAAAAGAGCAATTAAATGAGGTTGAATTGGAAATCAGCTCACATGAAAACTATAGTGTTGAAATACCTAGAAGCAAGGAATCTGAAATCAACCATGAAAGTTATAGAGCTGAGAAACCAAGAGAAGAAAATGCAACTAAATCCACTAATAAAGCCAGTAATGCAGCAATAGAAGTTATTAAGAACTTTTATATAAATGAAAATCCAATGGTAGAAAAAGAAACAATGTTGGTAAAAGAGCCACATAAATAATTTAACGTGACTGCTATCACAGATGCAACAACAGACATAGTCGTTGAAAATAAAAGAATCCATGAAAATACAGATGCTTATAAACAGAAAAATGTTTCATCCCCAGATTTGAAAGAAAAATGTGAAGAGACAAACACATCCGAAGCCATTGATACAGCGCCAGAAGCTGTTGAGGCCTTCGGTGATGAAGCAGATATGGTTGTTAAGAAGGAAGCATTTGATGGTGAGGAGAAGCTGCATCGGACGATAATTGTTGGTAACTTACCTCTAGATCTAAAAAGGAACAATGAAGAATCACCAACAGTACCAGGAATAGGACCCGACCTTGTCAATATCAAATCTTGTCTCTATACACATCACCAAAATATTGAACTCGAGAAGATGCTCCACGATCTTTTTAAAATGTGGGAAGCAAGAGTTCGCCGCTCGAGAAACCCAGGCATTCGTCAACGATGTCCTTCATTACGTATGCTTTGAGGACAAAGCATCTTTAAGAGAGGGGCAATGTTATGTATATTTTATTAATTATTAGTTAAATATAGTTATCTTAGGTTTATTAAGTGAAAGGGCATGATCAACGATCATGCCTCTTCACCAAGGGACACCGTAAGGTTGTATTTAAAGCCTTGGTGATTCCCCATTGTAATAATCTCATCTTTTATCGATAATAATATATACTTATAAAGTTTACCAGAGTTTTTACACTCCAATTAGATTTACCAATCTCTATCTTGCACTATTTTCCATCTTATTTCACCGCAAGAATCGATTTCGCAGATCGCCCACTGAACAGGGTCTACCACAGGCCCAAGGAAAATCCCTCAATAACAAAGGCATCCCCTTGAAGACAAAACTGCTTTGATACCCAATGAGGGTTTTAAACCTGTACTAAAATTAACTACAACGAATTCTTAAAACAAAAAAATATACAATGGCGAGAAAATATAACAAATATACGTAGATATTTTCCCCAACATCCCAAAACTGGGACTATCAGATTGATTTTTCATTATATTCATTTCAATATATATATATATATATATATATATGCCAAAGCATTCATAAACCCCAATCCAATAACCATGGATTAGAACATAACCATAGTTCACTTGACTGGATCTACAAAATACCATGGGCATAAAACCATCATGCCCAAAAGCATGCGCATAAACCATGCACAAAACTGCCTAGATTTATTTATTTATTTTTTTCAGGGGCGCTGCCTGAAAACCAAAAAAAATTATTCAGGGGCCAGTCATGGAAAGAATATAACACATACCCAACACCTGGATGCCTATAGAAATCTTATAATATTTTGTTTCATGTTCTACCTAATCATTAATAGTTGGTGCTATGTGTAATCCCTATTCAACAACCGATTCTTTCTTTTGTAGTAGGGAAGCAAATTATAGATTGATCTACTAGATTAGTAGCAATATCATCTATCAATTTAGTATCAGTGTCAACAATACATTCAATATGAGATCTAATAAGCTTTGTAAGAGATCCAATAATTTTTTTGGGAGATACAATGAGTTCTATGAATATTTTAGGAGTATTAGTGATGAACTCATCAATTGCAAGTTGTAGAGGTGCTTCCATAGCAATAGATTTGGGTATTACATTTGTATCAATCGTTCCTCTTACAAGGTCACTTTTATGGGTCACAAAAAGTGAAAAAGCACATTTTTCAAGAGCCTAGACGAGGGGGTACACGCCTTCATGATATTTTTCTCCTTAAATATCCTCTGAAGTGCCTTCAATTTTTGTCTTAACTCCTTATTTTCCTTCCTCAACTTAGAATTTTTTCTTCCAAAATTATCATAGGAAGATTTCATATATTTTACATATTAAAATTATCAACATTCTTTTCCATACTTGCTAGACTAGTTCCATAACAATATCTTCAAAAATTCCTATGGCTAAGAATTCTTCTTTTGGAAAAGTTTGCACACTTAGACTATTAACAGTCAGTCTCCACCTAATTTCAATGCATTTGTAGCAACTTTTTCTTCAATAGGTGAGATTGATTCTACAACAACGTTTTCTTCAATAAGTGAGACTACTACTTCTATATCAACTTGATTTGTAGCAAGTTCTTGCAGGGTAGTATTCTATGTCTCATGTGGAGTTTCTTTAACAATCTTACATGTTGTTGTTTTTTGTGTGACAATGGTAAAATTTTCTTATGTTTGTTCTTGTGTAAAAACATTCATTTCTTCTCCCATGTAGAGTATATTGGTGGGTTGAATAGTGCAAACCCCTGTGACTAATTATTTTGTTGAAATGATATAACTTACTAGTGCTAGTTTTTGTGTAGCAGTACTAATATTGTCTTAAGGGACTGCCTTATTTCCTACAACATTGCATGTTTTCCTCTTTTTATTTGGAATTTTGACTAAAATCTTAGTTTTTGTGGATCTTTCTCTTCTTGTGGATGAAATATGGACTTCTTCAACAATAGGGCATGACTTAATTTCTGCTCTTTGAGGGCATTCACTAATGGTTTTAACATCACTATTAATATAAATAGAATTTTAGGGTCGCATTTATTGCTTAGATTTATCAAGAATTGTTGATGTTACTCAACACATTCTTCCTCCTATTGTTCTTGTGCCCCTTATTCTTCTTGTTCATCTACATCATCGCTATATTTTGTTCTTCTTGTTCCTTTACTTCAACCATATTTTCTCTTTGAATTTGACGAGCACTTTATAGGAGAGCTTTAAAGAAAATATGAAAACTATTCTCAGGAATTTGATATTAAAGTATCCCTTATTGGAAATGGGATTCAAAATAAGGAAATAATCATAAGAATAATCTCAAGGGAATGCAAGGGTAAAGAAGGAGCTAGAAGGATACTCTTGAGAGAAGCATCAACTTACTATATGTGGTGATGGTAGCCATGAAAATATGGAAATCAACCATGCTACAACAATTGGTAAGTTGAAGTAATTGGGTAAGAATTCCTTTAGGTTTAGTTTATATTGCTTATGAAATAATTTCAATTGTATGCATATATTTCATGAATTCCCAAGAAGGGTATGGTCAACACAAAGAACTACAAACACATAAGATTTGGTAAAATAATAGAAATATGTATGAGTTTTCTTAAGGGACAAAAATCAAATAGGTGAGTAGTACACTCACTAGTTAAAGAGAATAATGGTGGCTTATGTAAGGAAAATATGGGCTTGTAAAATTGTGAAGCATGTGAAAACAAAATATCATCCACACGTGAGGCTGTGAGTGTGACTCTGAAAAGGAGACAACTGAGAAATTGCTACATCATGAAAAGTTGGGTGGAATTGTGACTTTAACCTTGTTGGTTAAGGAATTTAGTGAGGAATCCTTTAATATGAGTCATAGTGCACTAAGGAACTGATAAAAAAAGGAGAGGCACTGAGGGACTACTATAATAGTGAAGCCCCACCTATAAATTTTGTGGCCACTATAAATAATATATTGAAAGGATTTTATTCCTAAGAAACTAACATATTGCGGTTGAATGAGAATACAAATTGCAGGTAGAGCACCTTGGGTATGAATGGGATGTAATCCCACAATGAAATTTGAAAATACCACCAACTGCAACTAACCAAGAACTATGAGAAGATTCTCATGTTTATGAGACTTGAATTTTGTGAAATGATGAATCACCTAGGAAGGTGTTGATGGGAAAAAATGACCATGTCAACATTTGAGAAATCACCTGGTCGGGGCCCCAATCAGACCCTTTTCCCTTTGGGATGGTGATTTTGACTAGTAAGTGGGTTCGATTTCCACTCAGAGAATTTTCTCTAACAGATGGTTGCTTCTTGCAATAATTATTAATAAAATGAACTTTTAAAGTAAACAATGTATAAGAAAGCTGAAATTCTATCTAAATGGAATTAATATAACTATTAATCTATCTGTACTTCTATCCCTTAACCTAATTATCCCGGGTACTGTTATTACTGCATGTGGATAACAAAAGATCAATGATAAATATGCGATATAGATCTACACACTTATTGGCAGAAAGAGTTCAAATATAAATGAAATTAGATGCCATTTAAATAGTTAATTGAATTACATTCACTCACAACATTCACAACCACATTATTTCCTTATAGAATTAAATAAAAATGAAAATAATCAGTCAATAGTAACCAATATTTATCATAAAATATCAAAGCAATCAAGTAGAATATAGAATTTCAATTTCAATTGAAATAAAATAATAAATTAGGGAAGTAGTACCATAATCATTTGAAATTGTGAAAACTTGAAATCGTTGTGGTCCAAAATTATACATCCAAAAATAAACATTACAACAATGCAAGATTATATTTCTTTCCAAAAATCAGAACCCCTTCTTTAGGATATTTATGCCTCTTAAATAACATTACAAAATATAGGATATTGATTTCGTCCAAGTTTTTTGGCTAACAAATTTGAAATAAAAGTAGAGAAAAAAATCTATTGGGATGTTGTGATAACATATGCATACTAGCTTCTTGAAGGAACATATTATGAAGCTCCAATGGAGGATTTCCATTGTGCATATAGTTATAGAAGATGAGCGAGTTGTTGAGGAGGATTGATTTGTAATTTTACCTAACATTCAAATATGTGTGCTTCAATTTTTGGTAGCTATTGTGATATTTTCTCATGGTAATAAATCTAGTCAATAGATAATGAATTTCAGGTTTGAATAAATATTTCCAAATAGAATCCAAGTCAACATTCTTCAACTGCTCAATTTGATCTTGGTGTTCAAGTCTATATTCCTGCACTTTTTTCATAACTATGTCAACTTCAATTAGCTTATCATTAGATGTGTCTAATGACATTGTTTTTGGTAAGTTCGACATTGGTGAGAATACATCGTGGTCATGTCCAACGATAGCACCCGAATAGGGAAGGGAATTGAATTAATGACTTAACATCTATGAGTGGCTTAACATCACACGTGATCAACTTATATCTAAGACCCATGGACGTGCCTGATGAAATTTAAATTTCTTTGACAACCTACATTACTGATTCCATCAAGGGAGAAAAAATGTGTTATGCATTTAATTAGTTCCTTAGAACTGTACATGTGCTTCTTCCACACTTTAAGGATGGTTTTATTCTTCATATTGTCAATTATGGGTAGACCGGGTGAGACTACTTCTCAGTATCTTTCCAGAAAATTAGTTGAGTTAATTTCCTATCTACTTCTTCATACTCCATTTCTCTATCAATCATATCATTGAAAAATTCATTCACCAAATTTTGTTAAGCCTGTGATAAGCTCAGTTCTTTACAAAACTGCGCTTGCATGTGATGGAACTGATTACTGATTTCAATTGCCTCCTGCTTGAATTTCTCCAAGTAAACTTTATTACTAGCGCCTTCTTTGATTTTTAGTTGGAGTTCAGATAGTTGGGCATCCTTATTCTAATTAGAAACGTTGAATTCATGCTGCAACCTATCAATTTCAAATTTCCAAATTTTTGTAGTTCATAAATTTGCTGGTTATGATATTGTTGAGATTCTAAATTTGTCTCAATTGTTCCTTACATTGTTTATCTTTTTGTGATAATTTTTTTTTCTAATTTTAAGGTTTTTTTCTCATTTTGCTCAATAATTCTTAATAATTTGGTGACATACATGACATTAAAATTCACAAAATCTCCAATGGAATGTGCCAATTCTTTGGCCGTTTGTTCTTCACTCAATTGATAACCATCCCATATGAATTTAGATGCAATGTTTGTGACTTATTTTTCACTTTCCATTTTTCTTTTCTTTCCCCTCCTTTTACTTATAGCCTTTTTTGTGCGCTAAAATAATAATATAAATTGGGTAAGTATTCCATCTCAATGGGAGATAACGAGTCAACCATCACTATATTTTGTAAATTTTCTCCAGGGAGAGTGATAAGAGGAGTTTTAATCAAAATATATGAAGTGACGAAACTTCTTGTATCAACACTGGTATTTTGAGGAGGAGGATCTACTTGATGCTTTGAGTGCTACACAAGAGTTGAACTGCTAGGAAGTGTTTCATTGACACTCTGTTGTTATGAGCTATTAGTTGTAGACATGAAATGATCCCATTGTTGTTACATTTTGATTATGGTTGCAACCTTCCGAGTTATATCTGTCTTGAGAAATTCATCAACAGTTTCCACTAGTACCTGATCAATTTATTCTAAAATCTTATCTGGAGCCACTGTAGGTGCTTTGGATGAAGTGACTTATGTAACACTTGATTCACGAGCTATTTTCTGAGGAATAGGTGGAAGAGATGCTTTTTGGTCTTCCTTAAGAGTAAGGAAATGCATGTACACATCTTTACACAAATTTTGGGCTTTTTGAAATGCTTCTTCATATGATTGCAACCTACAAAATATATCATTGTACGAAGACTTCTCATGAATGTATTTCTTCATGCTTACCATAAGGAAATGATTAACAACAATTCCTAGAGGGTCATGGTATTTCAGAGGGATATGGGGTCAATTTATGGTATAAAGGGTTATGACTTGTTTCTTAGCATGATTATGATTTTCTAAAGTATAAACACCAATTTGGACAGGAAAACTAGGTGAACTTTTCTTAGAGGTTACATGCAAATATTTCACAATGCCAGTTTCTACAGTTTGAAATGCTATTTCCTTAAAAATAAGCTTGTCGAGAGTGAAAAGAGGAAGGGGACGAGGGGCTTCTTGGAATCCATAGATTATAATATATGAAAAGGTTTCATTAAAATATGTTAAAATATGAAACTAGGGCCAAATTCCACTTTGGACAACTCATTTGAAGAAGATAATTATTGGATTGAATTCCTCTTTTAGAGATGACCAAAATTGACCTAAATATCACTAAATTTGGACAAGGAGAAATATGTTTTTGAAGTCAAGCCCACACATGTGCAATTTTTCAAGGTCGGCTTGGGGTCAAGTTGGACAAATTGAACCTCCTCCATCAGATATAAATAGAAGAGACCTCCAACCTCATTTGACACATTCACAACGCATCATTATTCTCTCTCCTCATCTGATTCGGTCGTACAAATCACATGTGCAAGGGTTTTGAGGCATATTTAACTGTTTGGGTTGAATTTCTGCAGTAGGACCATTTTACCTTATTTGACCCAGTTTCCCTCATTGGTTTGACTTCATTTGACCACCAAAAGTTCAATCTTGGAGGGATGAGTTGCTTGGCATAGAAATCGAGGAAATATGGGTAGGTTGATTTGCGTTGACCATAGGCCTGAAGTGACTGTTTGACCACAAAGTTGATCTTTTTTTTTATTATGGTTGACCACTCCAAAGTTGACTGTTTCTGCTACTATTTGACCTCCAAAGAAGGCCAAGTTACTCTGACTTTGACCAAGCTCAAGAGGGACCATTTTTTTGCTACGTTGACCACTTGTTAGGGCAGTTTGACTGTTGTTGACAGAGTGAAAAATTTGTAGATTTTACTGGGCTGTTTATTTGGCATTTGGAAAATGGTATTGGATAATCAAATTGACAAGTCAATTTTGTCTTTGACTTTGCATTATCATTAGATAATTTTTGAGGTCTAAAATGACACTCAAAACAAATATATAGAACCAAAATCCACTTTATAAGAACCAATAGGATTCAAGATGATGATGTCAACCATGGGGGATGATTCACCATTTTTGGAGTAAAAAAGTAAAAAAGAAAAATAACTACTTTTTCAACTGATCTCCCTATGGTTTTACTCAAATTTCAAGCAGGAGCACTCATTATCCAAGGAGTTCCCATTTTGCATACTTTCGATGGACCCTGCTACATGAAAAACGAGAATACATGAAAAACATGATTTAAATCACGTTTTTCATGTATTTCTTCTTTTTCGTGTAGCAGGGTCATACCCATGTTGCATATTTTCGATGGACCTAACTACACGAAAAATGAGAAATACATGAAAAACATGATTGAAATCACATTTTTCATGTATTTCTCATTTTTCATGTAGTAAGGTCCATCAAAAGTATGCAGCATGTATACACTTTGGATGATGAATTAAATTATGCATCCAAAAAGTGCTCCTACTCGAAATTTGAGTAAAATCGTAGCGAGATAAGTTGAAAAAGTAGTTTTCCTTTTTTTCCTCTAAAATTTGATGATGTAATCTAATCTTGTTTTATTATTTCCACTATTATTTCATAATATTCCTTAGTAAGCCCATTTTAGACCTCAAATTTTTTCTAATGCGTACTCCCTCTCTCTGCTGAACATTTGATATTAGATAATAAGAAGAATTGATCAAGGGTTTCCCCATCTTGGGGTTTTCCCCAACTTGAGCCAAATTCTTGTGTTCTCTTTTCTTGGCTTGTCTTCTGCATTTGTTGTTTATGTTATATCAATAATTACTATCAATGTGATTAATAGTTAATGTGATTTCTATTGGAAAATAAGTAGAAATTATCATTTGGTTAATAAAAGAACATTGAAGTAATTGTTGCAAGCACAAAGCATACCATTTTTATCTAAAATTAACAAACTACCAATCCCTTATTTGTGCAATACTTTGTTTAGCCTCTTCCGAAAGACGAGGATGATTTGTATATAAGAGTTTCTCATATATAGAAATAATGACATAATTTTATATATTGTAGAATGTTCTCCAACATTTTCTTCCTAGAGTTTGGAGTGGTAAATATGAATTAGCGCTAGTTCATTAATTGTCCATTTCCAAGCCATTAGAGGAGATGGGGTAGAAAAGAAAAAAACAACCATAATGTAAAAAAACATATAGAAAGGAGGATTGGAAATTTTAGTTTTAAACACTCGAAAAGTGTTAACTTGTTTGCACATGTTTTTAGAAAGGATATTGGCTGAGTTGAAGGAGTAACCCTCTCAAGTTCTTTGAATCAAAGGGATCCAGTCTAAATGGAAATGTGTAGCTCCCTTTCTACCAAATAATCAATAGATCATGGCCGCTAGATAAGTTGGAACAAGGTTTACAGATGTAATAGTACTCTTTTGAATTTATGTTTATTACCTCTCCATGGTATTATTAACTCAGGTAAGGTTTTCTCATACAACATACATTCCTTTTGATATTTTAATTTTATTTTTTAAATAAAATCTACATTATAATTAATATAGTTGCCTCAACTGACATGCAAATACACATTGTTCAATATGCTGCTCAGAGCATTAAGTCGTGAAATTATTTTCTTTTCTTGAATAAAATATTAGCCTTAATCATTTGGATTAACCATTAATTACTATGATAATGTTAAATAATTTTGATTATCAGTAATCCACATTGCAACCTTTTTCCATGTGATGTATATGCATTTCTTTTGGGATGTGAAATATCTCCATTCAAAAGCATGAAACTTATGGTTCCATACCATATATTTTTTGCTTTTTATTATGTTAAGTTGTCATTTTCCCACTATAGTCACCTAGGTGTATGAAATTGATGATGTGTCTTCCGCGTGGGGAGGACACATGGCAGGTAAAAAATGGATTTAGATAATACTGATATGACAGAAATGATTGAAACACGGTACTGTTCTGTAGTGATGTCTGGTAGGTAGTGCCAATGTGGAATACAAGAGCCACGCCACCACAAAAATTATTTCCCGGTGCTATTTTGGAGTTATGGAATAAATTTTGGCGTGGTTAACCGAAATCATGGTTGAAGGAAGGTGCGGGACAGAAAAACTCTCTTTCGAGATGGGAAAATTTCACGTCCCAAACTTTTCATTTGCCGACAAAGGGTTCAAGGCATGATTGGTAGAGAGTGGGATGGGAATACATCTAGTGACTTATAGGAACTTTTCCCCCGCACTGTGAAGAATTTCATAGGGCACCTCACGGATATTTGGCCTTGTTGATGGAGGACATGAGACAAAACTATTTCTATCTTAGGGAATGGTAAGAAGTGGATTACTTGACGAAAATCCATGTTTCACATTTAAAACATAATCAATTTTGAGTTTTTTATAATGTTTTAGAAAGGGGAAGAGTTTGGATAACATATTTTATAAAAGGGGAGGTTAATAGATATTGAGAAGACTATATATATATAAGAAAGAAAGGGATAGATGAAATATAGGAGAAGGAAGGAAGCAAAAGGGGAAATGCTAAAATTATAAAAGACTAAAAGGAAAATTAATAAATTAAAAGGGTCCCTATTTTCTTAGGAGTTATATGAAAAATGGGGGTTTTTGTCATACCACAACAGAAGGGTAGATAAAGGGTGTGAAACAAAGTGTCTAGGAATAAGGCTATTGAAGAAACACCGGACCTAGGACAAGTAAACCATGTTAGGTGAAATATGGCGGGCTGTATTATAACCGGGGCACTAGGAGGAAAAGGGTTTTGTTTCTATTTGAGTGCATTTTTCTTCATAGAGGAGCAGAGTAGTTGAGATTGGATAAGGAGAGAGAGAAAAAAAAAGAGGGTTTGTGTTCTGTAGCAGCCCACAAGCCACATGTTTCACTCCTTTGTACTTGCATCCATTTCCATTCAGAGAAATAGAGAATAATGAAGCTCAACCTTTCAACTGGGTTTTCTCCCAAAATGGTTTCCAAGGTAATATCTTGTGTTAATGTGGTTTTGTGATTGATTATTCTATTTGTTCTCTATTTTTTCATATTTATATTTTATAGGCATACACAGTAAACATTACTTAATAATTCCAAAAATCTAAGTAAAAATTAACCCTCATAGTATAGATTTGGAATTTTGTAATTATTATTATTATTATTATTAGGTCTATTGTGATGAACTATCTAGTGGAATATCTATGACAATTTATGGATGATATTGATATCAAAGTAGGTGTCTTCAGGTATTTTGTGGAAAGTTGCAAGGGGTCTAGATTGGTTTAAGTAGAAAGCTGCAAAACCCTAGCCATGGCTAATGAATCTATTATTAACCCTTGATATGTGGCAGAGGAGAGGTTCTAAGGCATATAAGAATAGGTTGCAGATATCAACCATAACATGAATCTTCTTATGGTGGATTTAACAAACAAGTTGGGAATTATAGAAGATGGAGGTTGCAATTTGGAGGTTAGATCAAAGGGATATCGAGGGATTGGGAAGAACCAAAGAGGGAGTCTAATAAAGAACTCGAAAGTTTGTGTGCCATGAACCATTCATAGTCCCTATTCAAGATGGAAGCGAAGGTGAACATCAAGCCATATCAAGGTGATATTAATGCTCTAAATTTAAATCACCAGTTGCAACCATTAGAGGTTTATTTTAGTGTTCACCACATAGAGAGAGAACACACAATTTCATTTTCCTGTTTGAAGTTAGAGGGCCACGCCTTGACTTGGTGTGAAATACACACATAAATCTTGATCCTAGAGTGAGATCCTATAGTGAATAAATGGGAGGATTTGAAAACTCTCATAAAGTCACAATTTTACCCTATCAGGTGTGTAGAGGACCAATGGATCTCGTGGGATTACTTCAGGAAAATACAGGGGAAAAGTTTGTAAGAGCATACCACATAATTTAGGAAGATGGAAATAATTTTGAGTATCACCCCAAAGAACCCAGACATACTCCTAAAGTATCTGAGGGTCTACACAGTGAACTAAAAAAGAAAGTGATGTTGTTCACACCCAAAATGGTTGATGAGGCTTGTGTATAAGCACAATACCTAGAGAGCATAGGCTAAAAGAAAGGGAAATCAAGTGGGCCAAAGCAAAAGGAGTACCAAGAAGCTTTCAAGTAGGGGAAGAAGAAGTGGAAAGGGTAAAAATAATAAAATACAATAGCCACAACACACTAATGCAAATATCCTAGCAACCATTGAAACCACTGTAACATTGATGGTCATACAAAGGAGAAGTGATAGAAGTTGCATCTAGAGCTCAACCCAAAGAATTGAAAGAAATATGCAAGAAGAAAAATATTATGGCCACAAATTCGAGTAATTAGGTGGAAATGAACTTGGATGTGGATGAGAATGTTATATGTTCATTAGTGTAGAAGGGGGTGAATCCAAGTAGCTTTGAATTACATGAAGAGAAGGAAACGACTATACTTTTTCACATAAATATATAGGTCAAGAAGACAAAAATTGATGCTCTATTTGACTCAGGATCGTAGGTGAATCTCATAGCAGCAAATCTGGTGAAGAAATTGGGACTGGAGACTCATGACCATCGTAGCCCATATACATTGGTATGGATCAACAATGAGGCAAAGATAAAAGTAAATAAACATGGTAGAATCAAATTTGATATTAGTGATAATTTTATGGATGAAGTAGATTTAGATATAGTTCCACTTGATGTATGTTGAGTTGTATTTGGGAGTCATTATATGTACATGCATGATGCAATATTCACGTGGAGGGCCAATTAATACCTCTTCATCAAGGAAGGAAAACCCTTCATCATCAACACGCACAAGGGCAAGTCAAAGATCTTGTTGGTAAGTACGAAGCAAGAGAAAAAGTTGCTCAGTTCTAGCAAGAAGTATATCTTGTTATTTTAAAGAGAAAACCAATGTACAAAAGAGTCCATGAGCTAAGTCATCCCTAGAGGGATTCACTATGGAAAAGAAAAAACAACTAGAAGAGTTTTTACAAGAATATTGGGGTGTGTTCCAAGAGCCTAAATGGTTGCCACCCAAAAATGAAGTGGAGCATGAGATCTAGGTGTTGTTCTTCGTTAACAAACATTGGGAAGTACAACCAATCCATTATAGATAAAAATGAAGTGAAAATGCAGTTGCAACAACTACTGGAATATGGTGTTATTTAACCAATTATTTCACCATGTGGATCACCCATTATAATTGCACCTAAGAAATATGAGACTTGGTATATGTGCATTGATTACAAGACATTAAACAAAATTGCGCTCAAGATCAATTTACCCCTGACCAGGATAGATGATTTGTTCGACCAATTGTAGCATACCAAATACTTCACAAAGTTGGACTTAAAAGATGGGATATCATTAGGTTCAGTTAGGGAAGAGAATACTTGGAAGGCCGCCTTCAAAACTAGATAAGGTGGGTGGTTAGTTATGCCATTTGGTTTATGTAATGCACCATCTACGTTTATGAGATTAATGAATGATATACTGTTATTTTTTATAGATTCATTGTTTATTGTTTATTTGGATGAGAAAATGGTATATAGTCCTACTTGGGACGAACACATCTCACATTTGATGCAAGTGCTAGAGACAACGAAGAATCAATTGCTAGTAAATATCAAGAAGTGTGAGGTTGCACATTAGTCTTGGGTGTATTTGGGACATGTGATAAGTGGAGAGATGAAGATAGATATTGCCAAGATGGAGGCCATCATGAAGTGACCACTTTCTACTAATGTTTCTAAGGTCAAGAGTTTGATTGGAGTCACACTGTACATGAAGAAATTCATATCCTTGTTTTTAACAGTACCAACACCACTCCATGCCATAACAACGAGTGGAAAGAGTTTACAGTGGGAAAAAGGTTAGCAAAGGGCCTATGAGGAGTTAAAGAAAAAAAATCATTCAAGCACCAGTTTTAGGATTATCAAACTTACAACAACTCTTCAAAGTTATTTACACACATCATTTACAAAATTTTGCAAAGCATTGAGATTCTCCCTAATTAATTTACTCTCCTTAATAAATCAAGATTTAACTAGAAACAAAAACAAGACAAACAAACTTAAATGTTAGTAAGTGGGGCCTACTGAATAAGTGCCACTAGAAAATACGGATAAATGCAACACCCTATGTGATTCCCTTGTTTAACTAACTGAATGAACAACATGATTAGTTAAACGCAAGTCTATAAAGTGCCAAATTCTGTTGTTATGGATTTTGAGTAAGAAATGATTCTGTTGTTATGGATTTTGAGTAAGAAATTAACTATTTTGTGAAGCGTAGCAAAACAAAACTGCTTCTAAAAATATCTTATTGATATCTACGTGCCCTGTCTATTTCGGGTCCATTTTTCTCAATTATTTTTAAAGAAACGCCACAACCATGCTTACATTAATATAATATCTCAGGGTTTGGGTTTCGAGAAAATAAGTGGTGTGTATCAATATGAACCATAAGTTGGTTTTGCCTTCTCATGGCTCTGCATACAACGTGGTTTCCATTTCCAAATGTTATACATATTATTTACGAGCCAACGTTTAGTCCTTTACTTTGGGACCGTCTCATATCACATAAACGTTTTTTCATACAGAATATCTATTAAGCAAATTTGTAGCCATGGCATCCTTTTATCAATGCTTACTCTAGTTGCTTTCATTGCATGTTGAGCAGTTCCCATTCCTTACTAAAAATATTTCAAAGTGTGTGTTAATAAAACTCTTTCGATAGTAAATTTGTTAATTCTGGAATGATTTACCATGTTGTAATATGAAGTTAGCATCATTTTCGTCTGTACAGTGTGAGTTTCTTTAGTCGAAAATTGCCCCTTTGCCTAAATTTTTTGGGAAATTGTGTACAAATTTCGAACTTAACTTTCCACAATTTCTTGGGGAAATTGTGGAACCTGAATCTTGAAATCGTAAAAAATAACATCAAATGCAAATAAATCCAGAAATGCCACAATGGTAAAAATAAAATAAAATAATGGAGAATAACATAATTTTATTTATTTACTAGAGCAATTACATCTAAAGATCTCAAT
This sequence comes from Pinus albicaulis, assembly GCA_034641835.2. Lineage (NCBI taxonomy): Eukaryota > Viridiplantae > Streptophyta > Pinopsida > Pinales > Pinaceae > Pinus > Pinus albicaulis. The sequence goes on along the minus strand of CM076575.1, from coordinate 498,592,361 downwards.
AGAAATAACTGTAGTGATAGCCACAAAATATCGGCTATAATAATAAATCCAGCCTCTAAAATAGAAACTAGAAATCAACAAGTTGTACATGTCAATTCAGGATGAATTGACCAAGGGGAGAGACGGGTACTCTCACCACTCTCAATGAATCAACGAAGTGTTTCTGTGGGCTACTGCTGAAGCTAGGAACTTCTAGTTCTCCAAACCTCTTCACAAAAAATATGACAACTCCAAGATATCCCAAATGATCTCCTCCCTCTCATTTTAAAGACTCCATAGATAGATCTCCAAGCTTCTAGAAACATCTTATTTTATTATTATTCAAGAAGCTCCTCCATTACTTTATCTTAAGTGACTTTTTAATTTAATTTAATTTCGGTAAGTCACTTTTTTCTTTTTTCCTCCAATTAATTAAATTTCCCCTTTTTATTTAAATGAATAATTAAAACTATTTTTAATCTTGAAAAATGGTAAATCACCCACTATAGTCTCTTTGACCACTGGAAATCACTTCTCAACATACCATCCTTTAGTTTTTCTTGTTCCGGTTCCAACGAACTATTACACTAAGGTGTTCCTTCAAATTTTCCTCTTGGAATGTCACATTGAGCGTAATTAGTTAAGTTATGCCAAATAATAACCCCATTCTATTGGAATTATCAGAAAGCAATAGAACCATAAACAACCTGTGCAAAATTGCTCATGATGATGAATATGCCAAGCGAATACCGTCAAATCCCACAAAAACTCCTCAAAACACCCATGGGACCCTTGATGATATAATCCTACTCCCACGACCTTGTTATCCTGTGCCCTGTAAATCCACCCTAGATGTACTATAGAGGAAAATGAAAATGGGGGCATGAAAAATCCTCCCCAAGAATTCTTGCCATCAAGAAATCCTGATCTTTCCACTACAAAGGTATCTACAAATTGATACCAGGATCCCATATGAACCACTGTGGTACGCCATGCCTCCATGCTAACCAAACATGAATGGGTACCTCAATACTTGGATCCCAAATAAGCTGCTGACTCAATCCAGCATCAATGGATCCACCTGGATCCCAAAGCCACCATAACGAATCATCTTCATCCATACCCCATGGCTCTGGTTGTGCTCTATCTCTGGCCATAGATGACACTTCATCAATAGAGTACCAACTCATCACCTCTCTCCAATTCAACCTATGGTATTGGCTGAGGTTAACCCCACTCTACTAATGCTGGGCTAGTGCTATTGGAAAGTTGATGAACTAGCAGTCCACATCCCATTTTCAATTGAAACATGCAATATTTATCACACCTAAGGGCCCTTATTGTACTATGCACCTGATTAAGAATGATGCCCAATCAACAGGATACCAACTCATGATCTCTCACCAATCTATCCAGTGGAAAGGATCAAATGCATGGGTACCTGTATATGGAAAATTTTCACTATGCTTCCCCATGCCCAACTCATGCATTTCTTCCTAGTCAATAGAAATATATATCCAAGAAATACTGCCCCTCTCTCTATAATGGGAAAAAGTGGGCAAGCTGTGCTGCAAGCCATGTCTATGTACTCCTGGAGAGGTCTGCTACCTGAAAATACACCAACTTTGCTGGTTGCCACTGCATCTGTTTACACCTCATCAATGGATAGACCCAAAGATGGATGCACCACCATCTCCAAAATATCCTCCCTCGTCTGACAGGAAACTTCACACTCCTCCAATATACCATATTCTTGCCAAACTATCCTGTTAGGTTCCAACACCTCTTGACAACATGTGTTTGCAAGTACTACAACCTTGTTGGTTGTCTATCCATCTGTCTGCTCCTCGCCAATGGATGGCCCGAAGGACGACTGCTCATCCTCCTCCATCATGGGATAAACATGAACCACTAGCCGAATCTCCAAAAATGGCCCATTTCACACACTGTGCTCCACTATGTACTGCTCATGCTGAATCATCATTGGTAGTTCACCTCCCTGGTCACCTCCTCAGACTCCTTTCTACATGGGAATGATTTGCTGCTCATCAATCTCCTCTACCAAACATGGTTGCATCTCTTAAATTTTTTTGACAACTCCCCATGAATGCTCATGCTACTCATATGTATCCTCATAAGAACCCATGGACTCAACTTTAAAAGAAGAATCCTCATCCTGAGAGTAAGAAGGAACCTCCTCTTCATTTACATCTTCCATCTCCTTCGTGTCACTCATGCATGAGTGGTTAGGTCCCCAAGGTTACTTATAGATGAACCAAAGACCCTTCCTCCTTAACTCATTCTTGCTGCATGTTCCACTAAACTTGAGCAACTTCTCCTTGGTAAAATATCTTCTGAACAACCTAATGTTCTGCTCAACCAACCTTTCAGCTATTTCATAAGAAGAAGGTGAAACTATCTATTCCTTCGTCCAAACGGCCAAAAAATTGGACTACAACTCTTTGCAAATGCCCTCACAGTCTCCCGTACATGAAGATAAAATGGAACACGTGTGTTTTGACAGTGCCAGGATGATGTTTTCTAATGGTGAAAAAACACTGGAACATTTAGAGAATCAAGTCATCACACTCTAACTCAAACATAATGTGATATGTTCTAAGCATGGCCATGACTTCTAGAATGTCAAGCTTCTTCCCAAAGGTGGAGCCCTCGCTGTTATCCAAGTTCTGAAAGGTATCCACTATCAACCTGAAGACTCTCCTCATAATTTCATCATTGTAAGGGGGTATAGGTGTGGTCAACATCATGATACTACTGATACATGAGGAAACCAAAGGTTTGACCTCTTCACAAGGGTGCTGCAAATACTTGTGTTGTACTAAGGCACAAATGGATTGTTTTAGAGCCCAAATCAAGCTCTTCCCATTTGAGTGATCCACCTTGGAGAGGAGTGAAGCAAGTTATTCCAACTTGAGAAGGTATTTTTACTGTAACCCTAATGAAACTCAAATATGTCCCAAGTTCATAGATTTTAGGTCCCATATCATGTTCTTTCTGTGGTTTCTCTTGCTGTAGCGTAGAACATATCCCATTGGAAAAGGATTTGTTGATTGCTGCTGCTAATTTATTAAGGGGACTGATTAAGGTCTTATCCATGTTTTAGTTCAATGATGACAACGAAATCAAGCTGACATACCTTAGACACTCAACAGGACAACAATAAACTTTTGATTGCATGGCCAACTGACTCAATACATAGACCTCTCACATCAAGACATACTCATCACTCACTAGTCACACTCAACAATTACATATAATATGAGCACCTTGATCCATATTTATGCAAGAATGAAATGAAAAACATATTTAAACGAAAACATAGAGCTACAACAAAAACTGAACTTCAATTCATTAATAACAAAATATTGAAAACTATTTACATGAAAAATGGAAATAAAATAGCTTGGGAAATGGCAGCTTATCTCTAAGAAGAGATGTGGTAGCTACATGCCTTATAATTGTCTTACAATGAGGCTCACAAGCCTTTTTGTTATTGATAAACAAGTGAAAACCCCAAACATCCAAAAACATAACGCTAGGAGATGAAGCAACAAAAGTTTGTGGGCCCCATTGGGGTAAGTTGGTACACTATCTCCATTTAACAAAAAGATAATTTGCTAGAAATATATATCCAAGGAATACAACTTTCAACTACAAACACCTTCCATAGGGTATTGGTTTTCCCGTTCTCACAAAAAATACCCTTTAGGGCCTCAAAACGGCTTCAGATTTTTAGGACTCGAAAAACTGCCAAAAATAGTAAATTATGCTACAATTAAAGAAACAAAAAGAAACAATGTTGGGTCTAATTGGAATAGGCAGGTGGAAACTAATATCCACCTAGATCAATCCTCCCATGTTAAGAAACAATGGACCCCATTGCGTTGCACCTTCATAAGATGGGGAAATTTCTACTTAACTTGGTCCTCGGTGAGGCACTTGCCCTAGTGCAAGAGCTGGCCAACTTTGACAACTTGATACAGTTGGATCCTATGTTTGAGAGTGTTCTTGATATGTGTGTCCTTGATCCAATCAGTTGTGTTTGATTCAATGTAGTCCAGTTTGAGCTCTGTTGGTGTCAACTACTCAAAAATGTCTGATGTGTCCAACAATGGTGGAAAGTATGGCCGAAGGCTGTCCACATTGAATACTTTTGGGTTGTATTAATCACTATTAAATGAGTAGAAAAATGCACATAAATTATCAATCTAGGGACATCTTTTATTTCAATGACAACTGCACTGTCTGTGCCGATACACCCAACCATAAGCAATTCCAAAGAAAAGAAATCGTTGCTAAAGTAAATTCTGGAAGTAAGTCAATCATGCAGAAATAAAATGATCTACAAGACTGTAATCACACTTCAATTAATCTGTTCTAGCGCGCCACACAAAAATTACCCAAATGGTATCTCTGATCTCATATATGTAACAACATATAAAACATTGGACTTGAAGCAGATCTATTCACAGCTGAAACATCAACAACACAACTTCTATTGAAACATAAACAAAATAAGAAATACATATATACACATCTACCTTAACCGCTGCAATCCCTGCTAAAGAGGAGGGCCCTTCCTCCCTAGCAGGGTGCAGGTAGAGAAAGAATTTAACGAAAACTAAAACAGATAACGCATGTAACAACAACACAATATTTCTGTATTATGATGATTGAAAGTTACAGAGTCAAGGTGATCATCCTCTCCTCTGATTTTCGTCCTTTAAATATATAAGATACAAAAGAGAAATTTCCAACAAATTGATTACAAAATTTAAGAGATCTTTCCATCATGATTCAGCTGTAACAAATCAAATCTGATTATTACAATTGATGAAATTTGGAAAACGGCCACAACAGAAAATCTGCGAATATGTCCTTCGAAGAACCTTGTGTTTCTCCCAATGAAGACCAAATTTTGGAAAACTGCTCACATTAAAACTACTTTGGTTCGTTATGCACAAAACCCATGTCTCATATTTTCAATATTCCTCTTTGTTTGCCCGAAATGTCCAACACAAAACTGTCACTTGTTATTCTAGCAAATTTTTGAGTTGGAATATTTAATTATGAACTGAAGATTGGATTTGCAATCTGAAAGAGATATTAGAGGCTAAAATCGTGAGTTATAAAAAATTCATTAAATAAACCATCATTTACAAAATAATTCATGATAATATTCAATTTATTAAAAATAAAGGAGAATAAATATTACTTATCCATAAGAGCATAAATAATTATAAAATGGGATTAAATGATAAATTATGATAAATAATGTGATAAAATAATGGTAGGAATGGATGAAATATATGTTAAGAAATGGTAATAAGAATGAAAATTTAGCGGCCCAACAAATACAAGGTGCGAGCCAAGGAATGGGGGGATACTAAGCTTGAAAGCATTGTCTCCCACAACCTTCGTGATGGTGTAAGGTCCATATTGTAGTGGTTGAAGCTTACGATGGGATCCAACGAGACTTTGATACCCACCTGACACTTATGGGGCACTTGATGTTGATCATGCCATTTTTTGTATTTGGTATTGGATTTTTCTAAGATGTCATGAACCTAGTAGCGAAAGTGATGAATAAGCTCAATAAACCTGGTGGCTTTATCAACTTCAGACTAATCGTGGGTATATTCTCCCTGTGTATTTACAAAAGGCAGTGGAACATCAAGGGGACATAATGGTTCAAATACCTGACCCACTTCAAAGGGTTATGGCTAGTAGAGTTATGGAGAGATCTGTTATATTTGTGTTGCACATATGGAAGACTCTCATCCTATCCACATATTCTTAGAGTTGTACATGCGCAGTATGTGCACAATCATCATGTTGACGAACTCTGTCTGGCCATCGGTCTAGGGGTGGAAAGCAGTCGAATTGGGGAGCTTGGTGTCTAACAATGAACAAAGTCTCGACCAAAATGTGCTTAGGAAACTTCTATCCTGATATAATATAATGGTATACATGATCCCAAAATATACCCACACTCGTTCAAATAAGAGTCTGGTAGTGGCCTTTGCTTTAATAGTCTTCTTGCATGTAGCCAATATGAACATCTTAGAAAATATGTTGACGACCATAAATACACAATCGTTGCCATGCTTGGTAGAAGGAAGAACATACATATAGTCCATGGACATGGATTCCCAAGGCTAGTTAGGAGTAGGAAGAGGAATATACAAGCCTTGATTATTAATGGTTGGCTTGGCAATGACATAGGAAGTGTAGGATCTGATGTAATTTCCAACATCCTTTTGGAGATTTGGGCAATAAAAATACTTTTGTAGTAAAACCACAATTTTTTCCACACCAAAGTGTCCCATGACTTGACTGTAGTGTGCCTACGAAATGAGCTTGGCACGCTTGCTTGAAGGAACACAAAGGTGGCTCAGGTAGCATAATAATGCATGCTGGAGGTGGAAGTCTGGAACTTGCTTCCCATTCACTAGAATTTGGTATGTGGTGGTGAAATCTAGATCATTTTTGTATAGTTGCAGGCATCCAAAGGTATCAAGACCACAAGAGTTGAGAAAAGTGGAAAGTGATGCAACCGAGGGACAACTAAGGCAATTTGCAACATTATTGGTGTTGCACTTCTTATATTTAATATTCAAATGGAATTATTGCATATATGTGGACCAATTATGATGGCGATCGTTCTACAACTTCCCATGGGTTTGTATAAAATACAGGGGTCGGTGATATGTGTGGATGACTGTCTCCTTCCCTAGAATGTAATGTTTCCATTATTGGATAACTTGCACGATGGAATGGATCTCCTTATCATAGGTGGGGTATTTTCGAATTGTGTTGGAAAGTGTCTCACCGTTAGGCCATCGGATGCCCTTGCTGGGCACCGATAACATAGTTAGAGGCATCTATCTCAATTAATTGTTGTTGTAGGTCATGAAATGTAAGTATTAGTGCAACGTAGAGGCGGTGCATTAGCTCAACAAATGCCTTTTGTTGGGACTCAGACCTAAAAAACTTTTATTGCACTCCGCCCTTTGTAACTTGACTCAAAGGCCAAGTGATATGAGTGAATCCCAACACGAACCTTCGATAAAAATTGGCAAGGTCCAAAAAGTTACGAAGTTGTGTTAGAGTGGTCTGGGATGACCAATCCTAAATAACTTGGACCTTAGACGGATCCATATCCACACCTTTCTCGTTAATTATGTAACTCATATATTGGATTTGACTCATGCCAAAGGTGTATTTCTCCAAGTTGGCACATAGTTTGTATTGTCGTAGGGTTTGAAGGACCCGCCAAATGTGTTGCAAGTGCTCTTCCCAAATCTTGTTGAATATGAGGATGTTATCCATATATACAACCACAAATGAGTTGGTAAAGGGCCACAAGATGTCATCCATCAACCTCATAAAATATGCACGGGAATTTGTCAACCCTAAAGGCATGACCAACCACTCAAAAATTCCCTCCTTAGATTTGAAGGTAGTCTTCCAAGCATCCATGGGTTCTATTGGAAACTGGTGATAACCAGACTTTAAATCAATCTTACTGAAATACTTAGACCCTTTGAGATGGTTAAGAAGGTGATTAATCGGTGGGATTGGATACCTGTTCTTGACAGTGATTTTATTTAGTTCCCTATAATCAATGTAGTCTCTAGGTTCCATCCTTCTTCTATACGAGTATAATTGGGCTCCTAGAAGGTGAGGAATTTTGTATGATGTGCCATTTTTGTAGAAAATACTAGATATGCCACTTAATTTCTTCATTTCCCAAAAGAGAGTGACGATATATCGACCCTTTGGGTAGATGCACTTCGGGAGTCAGATTGATCAAATGATTGACCTGACAGTGCGAAGGTACCCCTATGGGCGAGGAGAAGATATCCCTGTATTCTTCCATGACCTTATCCACTTCCTTCTGTTGCGCAGTGCCACTTCCTTCTGTTTCCCGGTGGAACCCTTCACGGGGTACATTGATGTGGGCATGATATTCCCGTTACTTTGAGAATGAATAAAAAATAAAACAATTGTTTTGGCTTGGGAGATGATCTTACTGCATTGCTTAGTAGAGATCAAAGAGATGGTAGTAGGCGGGGCTACCTTCGGTATCCTATATAACTTACTTCCCAAAGAAATAAGAACAGTGCGAGACCTCGACTCATACACAACATGACGCTTCCACAAGTATGGTGGGCCTAATAATATATCACAAACTTCAAGAGGAGAAACACCACAAAATACCTTATTCGTGAAGGGTTTGATGCTGTAGGGAAGATGACACTGGCTGTTGACACGAATATCTCATCCTTGGTGGAGCCACTTGATGGTGTATGGCTGCGGGTGTGGTGTGGTCATTAGGCCACCTTCTTAACGACCTTTTCTGAGATGAGGTTCTTTTGGATCTTTCTGTCGACAATGAACTACATCGCCGAATCCTTCACCCATATCTGTGTGCTTGGCTCGACATGAATAATATTATTCCCTTTATCATTCTTATTGTCAGGTCTTGAATCAAAGTTATAACATGCATATGAATCTAAATCCTTCGGCTCGACCACCAATGACTGCTTGGCTCAACACTGACTTGTGTTGCGAGTGGGGCTCTTATTGAACTCACACCACTTTCCTGTGTCCTTCTTTGTCTTCATGCTATTTTTATTTTCTTGCAACTTCGTTGGGTTCTCATGGGACACCCACCTTGGATTTATCCCTTGTTCTGCTGTTTGGGGGCGGCTTTCTCTTGTTTAAAATTCACAAATTAAAATTATCACTTCTTATATTTAAATTTATGCTCGATCTTGACAGTGTATCAGTGGGCAGTGCCAAGCGAGGAGATGTCTAGGAACCCCATCTCATTCTAAATGTATTTGTGTAGACATCCGTTGTATTTGAGTACCAAATTCTACTCAAAATCATTGATACCCAACTTCGTGCAAATGGTATGAAAAATATTTGTGAACTATGACACATATTGGTCCCTTCCCTGCCGTAATGTGGTCTATTTTATATACTTATCTTCTTAGCTCCCGAAAGGGTAATACTATTGCTTGATGGAATTTCATAAATAATTCCAAGTGGGTGTGGCTGAAAACAATCAGGGTTCCCTCTCGTCCCTCTGCTCATAATAGGTTTCCCACCAGTTCTTGACATGGGGGGTGGCTTTGAGGAGTGCAGAAGTAATATTTTCCCTATTGGAAAAATCATGAACCAAAATATCCTTCAAATAGATTTAACCGTTTATCTACAACATATGCATCTATATGGCATTAAAATATGTGAATGTCAAAGTTTACTTGTACTTAAAGGGAGTGGCACCTCCAAGGTGCTACTGGATGAAGATTTGTCACCTATCGGCATTTGCCAAAGGATATGGGAAAAGGTTTCCATCATCTTGTTCCTTTTTCACTCAAGGGATTCTTTGAGAAATATTTTGATAGGATCTCCTACTCCCTCTTATTTCTTTTCTTTTTCCATGGGAGGATGTCGGGGCCAGTGAGGCCGGTATTGCAAAGTTTCAACTAGTTCAATCCCTAACTCCTTATACCCTGACCTTGTTGGGGACATGCACAAAAAAATAGAGAAAGAGAAAACTATTCTGATACCACTGATCAAAATTTATAAAGGAATGAAATGAAAAAAATATTTAAACAAAAACACAAAGCTACAATAAACACAACTTCAATTCATTAATAACAAAATACTGAAAATTATTTACACGCAAAATGGGAATAAATTAGCTTGGGCGATGGTCGCTTATCTCTGAGAAGAGATGTGGCAGCTATATGCCTCTAAACTATCTTACAATGAAGCTCACAAGCCTTTTTATTATTGAGAAATAAGGTAAAACCCCAACCATCCAAAAACCTTACCATAGGAGATGAAGTGCCAAATGTTTGTGGGCCCCATTGGGATTAGTTGGTACACCAACTTCCTGGGGTCGTAACTTTGGCATACGATTTCTATTTGACGCGTACAATATCTCGTTAGAAATATCTATCTGACGAATACAAATCTCAACTGCAAACTCTTATCTAATGGAATTAGTTTGCGCGTTTTCCAAAAAAAACCTCGTTTATGGACTCAAAACGACTCCAGAAGTTGAAGACCTAAAAAATTCCTAAAATAGTAAATTGTGCTACAATTAAGGAAAATTAAAGTAACAATGTTGGGGATCCAAGTGTAATAGCGGGTGGCCACCAATATCCACCTAGATCAACCCTACCCCCTTAGGAAGCTATGGTACCCATTGCGTTGAGTGCCTCCATGAGATGGGGAAATTTTCGCTGAACTTGGTCCCTAGTGAGCCAATTTCCCTGGTGCAAGAGCTGGCCAACTTTGAAAACTTGATATAGATGGATCCTATGTTTACGAGTGTTCTTGATATGTGTGTCCCATGATTCGATCAATTTTTTCCTATTCAATGCAGTCTGGGTTGAGATTTTTTGGTGTCAACTGCTCAACAATGTTTGATGTGTCCAACAATAATGGAAAGTATTGTAGAATGTGATCGACATTGAATGCGGGGTGCAAGCCAAGGAATAGGGGATACTGAGCTTGAAAGCATTATCTCCCACAACATTGGTAATGGTGCAAGGCCCATATCATAGTGGTCAAAGCTTACGATGGGATCCAAAGAGGTGATCTTTCTGCATATGTAAACAAAATTTGTCGCCCCCCTGGAACTTATGGGGAACCTAATGCTCATCATGCCGTTGTTTTTATTTTTAATTATATTTCTCTAAGATGTCATGAACCTGCTGGAAGATTTGTTGAATGTGCTCAATAAACCTAGTGGCTTTATCTACTTCAGACTGAACATGGGCATATTCTTCTTATGTAGTTTCAAAAGGCAATGCAACATTAAGGGGGAATAATGGTTGAAATCCTAGGCTGGCTTCAAATGGGTTGTGGCCAATAGAACTATGGAGAGCTTTGTTATAACTATGCTACAAATAGTAAAGACTCTCATATTATGTTCACGAATGCTTAGAGTTGTACATGTCTATTGTGTGCATAATCATCATGTTGACGACCTCCATCTAGCCATCCGTATGGGGGTGGAATGTTGTCGACTTGGTGAGGTTGGTGTCCAAAAATGACCAAAGACTCGACCAAAACATACCTAGGAACATACTATTGTGATTTGATATGATGGTCTACGGGATCCCAAAATGTACCCACACTTGTTTAAAGAAGATTCTGACAGTAGCCTCTGCTATGATACTCTTCTCACATGCAACCAATATGGTCATCCTAGAAAATATGTTGATGACCATAAATACATAGTGGTTGCAATGCTTGGTATAAGGAAGGCTAGACATATAGTCCATGGAGATGGATTCCCAGGGATGAATAGGAGTAGGTATAGGTGTATACAAGCCTTGATTCTTAATGTTTGGCTTGGAGATGAAAGAGACAATGCAGGATCTGATGTATTTTCCAACATCTTGTCATAGATATGGCCAATAAAAATAGTTATGTAGTACGACCAAAATTTTATCCATACCAAAGTTTCCCGCGACCCAACTTTAGTGCACCTCTAAAATCACCTTGGAATGCTCGCTTGAAGGAACACAAAGGTGGCCTAGGTAGCATAATAATGCATCCTGGAGGTGGAAGTCTGGAACTTTCTTTCCATCCACTAACATCTGGTATGTGGTGGAAAACTCTAGATCCTTTTTGTATAGTTTCGACCATCCAGAGGTATCGTGGCCACAAGATTTGAGAACAATAGTTAGTGCTGCAACCGAGGGTCAAATAAGGAAATCTGTGACATGTTTGGTTCTACCATTCTTGTATTTAATATTGAAATGGAATTGTTGCAGATATGTGGACCAATTTTGATGGAGATCACTTTTCAACTCCCTTGGGTTTGTAAAAATTGCAGGGGTCAGTGATCTGTGTGGATCACTGTCTCCTTCCATAGACTGTAATGTTTCCATTGCTGTCAAGCCTAAATGATGGAATACATCTCCATATTGTAGGTGGGGTATTTCGCAATTGTGTCGGAAAGTGTCTCATTGTGATAGGCCACCAAATGCCCTTGTTGGATGAGAACTACACAAATATCATAATTGGAGGTGTCTATTTCAATTTCAAATGGTTCTCGTAGGTCTGTCAATGTCAGTATTGGTGCAAAGCAGAGGTGGTGCTTCATCTCAACAAACACCTTCTATTGGGACTCAGACCAGAAAAAAATTACTTTCGCTCCACAATTGGTAACTTGACTCAAAGGCCAAGTGATATGAGATAATCCCAACACGAACCTTCGATAAAAATTGAGAAGGCCTAAAAATATGTGAATCTATGCTAGCTTGGTCGGGGCTAACCAATCCCGAATGACTTGGATCTTAGCCAAATCCACATGAACGCCTTTCTCGTCAATGATGTAACCCAAATATTAGACCCAAATCATGCCAAATGTGCATTTCTCCAATTTGGCACATATTTTGTGCTGCCACAAGGTTTGAATAACCTACCGAATCTGTTGCAAGTGATCTTCCTAAATGTTGTTGAATATGAGGATATCATACAGAAATAAAACCACAAACGAGTTGGTAAAGGGATGCAAGATGTCATCCATCAACCTCATAAACATTGGAGGGGCATTTGTCAACCCGAAAGGCATGAACAACCACTCAAAAAGGCCCTCATTGGATTTGAAGGTGGTCTTCCATACATCCTTGGGTTCTATTAGAACATGGTGATATCCAGACTTTAAATCAATCTTGTTGAAATACTTCTCCCCTTTGATTTGGTCAATAAGTTCATCAATCCATTGGATTTGATATCTATTCGTGAGGGTGAATTTATTTTGTGCCTAATAATATATGCAAAGTATCTAGGTCCTATCCTTCTTCTGTACAAGTACAATCAGGCTCCCACAAGGTGAGAAACTTGTTTAGATGTGCCATTTTTGTAAAAAATGTTGGATCTGACACTTGTTTTTTTCATTTTCTAGAATAGAGCGACTGTATATCAAACCATTGGGTAAAGGCACTCTAGGATTCAGATTGATTGAATGCTTGAATTGACAGTGGAAAGGTACCCCTATGGGCGAGGAGAAGATGCCCCTATATTCTTCCACGACCTTATCCACTTTCTTCTATTGTGCTGTGTAACCCTTCGTTGGGGCCATGGATGTGGAAATGATATTCCCCTTACTTTGAGAACGAATAAAAAATAAAACACATTTCCCAGTCTGGGAGATGATATTATTGCATTCTTAGTAGAGATCAAAGAGATGGCGGTAGGCGGGGACACCTCTAGTATCATATATAACTTATTGCACAAAGTAATAATAATATTGTGAGGCATTGAATCATACACAACATGACACTTCCACAAGTATGGTCGGACAAATGATACATCATAGAATTCAAGAGGAGCAACGTCACACAATACCTCATCCGTGAAGGGTTTGATGCTATAGGGAAAACAACATTGCTGGTTGACGTGGAGATCTCATCCTTGGTGGAGACACCTGATGATGTATAAGTGTGGGTGTGGTGTGGTATGTATGAACAATTACTTAACAACCTTTGTTGAGATGAGGTTATTTTGGCTCCCACTATCGACAATGAACTATAGCGACGACCCCGTCACCCACATTTGTGAGTGGAAGGGACACTCCCATTTCTATGGATCTTCGGGCTCGATATTTTGTATCTTGGTGGTGGAAATAGTGGCCCTGGGCTCCACTTCAATAATTTCCTTCACTTTGTCATTCCCCTTTTCAAGTTCTGACTCAAATTTGGAACATGCATCTGACTCTGAAGCCTTCATCTCATTCACCAGTGACTGCTTGGCTCGACACTCACTTGTGTTGTGAGTGGGGCTCTTATGGAACTCACGCCACTTTCCTATGTCCTTCTTTGTCTTCATGGTGTTGTTATTTTCTTTGGGCTTCAATGTGTTTTTCTAAGTCACCCTGCCTTGGCTTTATCATTTGTTCTATGGTTTGGGTGTGTCTTTCCCTTGCTTCAGATTCGCAGATCCAATGTATCCACTTCTTCTGTTTAAATTTATTCTCGATCTTGATAGTGTATCAGTAGGCGGTGCCAAGCGAGGAGATGTACATGAAATCCCATGGGTCTTGAGTACCTGATGCCACTCAGAATCCTTGATACCTAACTTTGTGTGAAGGGTATGAAAAATATTTTTGAACTCTAACACGTCTTGGTCCCTTCCCTACTACGGTGTGGTTCATTTTATGTACTTATCTTCATAGCTCCCAACTAGGTAATAATATTCTTTGATGGCGTCTCAAAAATAATTCCAAGTGGGTGCGTATGAAAACAATGAGTGTTCCCTCTCATCCCTCTGCTAATAGTAGGCTTCCCATCAGTTCTTGACGCAGGGGGCAGATTTGAGGAGTGAAAAAGCAATATTTTCCCTATTGGAAAAATCACGAACCGAAAAATATCCTTCGAATAGATTCAACCATTTATCGACAACATCTGTATCTATCTGGTATTTAAATATGGGAATGTCAAAGTTGACTTGTACCTTAAAGGGAGTGGATCCTCCAAGGTGACTGTTGGAGTAAGATGTGACACCTGTGGGCATCCGTCGAAGGATTTGGGAAAAGTTTTCGATCATCTCGTTCCTTTGTCACTGGAGGGCTTCTTCAAGCTATATTTTGAAAGGATCTCCTGCTCCCTCATCTTTATTTTCTTCTGCCACGGGAGGCCATCAGGGTGGGCAAGGTTGATCTTGCAAAGGTTCAACTAGTTCAAGCCCTAACTCCTTATAGCTCGACCTCGTTGGGGACATGCACAAAAAATAAAGAAAGAGCAGACCAATATGATATACTGATCCATATTTATCTAGGAACGAAATGAAAAATAGATTTAAACAGAAAAATAGAGCTATAGTGAAAACTGAACTTGAATTCATTAATAACAAAATATTGAAAATTGTTTACATGCATAATGGAGATAAACTAGCTCGTGCGATGGTAGCTTATCTATGAGAAGAGATGTGGTGGATACATGCCTCTAAACAATCTTATAATGAGGCTCGTAGGCATTTGTATTATTGAGAAACAAGGGAAAACCCAAAACATCAAAAAACCTAACCCTAGAAGATGAGTCACCAAAAATTTGCGGGCCCCATTGGGGTTAGTTGGCACACCAAATTCCCAGGGTCGTAACTTTGGCATAAAATCTCCGTTTGATCGTATGATACCTCATTAAAAATATCTATCTAAGGACTACAAATTTCAGCTACAAACCCCTATCATTAGCTACAAGTTTTCCCATTTAAAAAAAATACACCGTTTAGGACCACAAAACAACAACAAAAGTTCAGGACTTGAAAAAATTTCAAAAATAGTAAATTGTGCTACAATTAAGGAAATTGAAAGAAAAAGTGTTTGGGCTCCAAGTGGAATAGGTGGGTATCCATTGCATTGAGTGCCTCCATGAGATGGGGATATTTCTATTGAAATTGGTCCTTGGTGAGCCACTTTCCCTGGTGCAAGAGATGACAATCTTTGAAAAATCAATACAGTTGGATCCTCTGTTTGTGAGTGTTCTTTATCCGTGTGTCCATGGTCCAATCAATTGTGGTCTGTTCAATGTATTTTGAGTTGATATCTATTGGTGTCAACTATTCAACAATATGATGTGTCCAACAATGGTGGAAAGTATGGATGAAGGTGGTCCACATTGAATACAGGGTGCAAGCCAAGGAATGGGGGGATACTAAGCTCGTAATATTTGTCTCCCACAACCTTGGTGATAGTGTAAGGCTTGAATCGTAGTGGTCAAAGCTTACGTGGGCTCCAATGAGGTTCTCTTTCTGCAGGTGTAAACAAACTTTGTCGGCCATGTTTAGTCAATTTAGTGTCCTAAATTGATATGATAAATTATCGACCAGGGCTAGTAAACTGATGAAGTGTGAGGCACTATATGTGCCTAAGTATCCCTTTTTCTTACTTCGTTGTTTTTAGTGTTTTATTGATGTTTTGGGGTTTTTATGTTTGATTCTTAGTATGCTACTCTATGCTAAAAAGATGAAGTTAGATCTATGTCAAAAGGGAGAAAATGAAATGTTAATAAATGAATTAAAACAGAGTTTATTTGCAAGTTTTGTTCCTAACTAGAAAATGATGAAAACAGAGAGTCCTAATCCATGGATATTACAACTTCTAAATGAACATTCATGAAATGAAAATTAACTCAAAACACTACAACTTAATCTGAGTCATTTAGTTAGAGATTTGTTGGAATAGCTTGTGAAAAAGATTAATTCTAATGCAATGAGGATCCTCTATGAAGCAAAACAATCAATAACTCACAATATTACAATTTAGTCTCATTCATGAATTAGAGGTTTATTGGAAAAGCTTTTGAAAGAGACTAACTGCAGTATAATGAGGATCTTCTTTTTAACTAAATAACAGAAAATGAAATGCTAATAACTCAGAATATCACAATTGAATCCCATTCATTTAATAGAGATGTATTGGAAGAGCTTGAGAAAGAGACTAACTGCAATATCATGAGGATCCTTTATCTAAGCAAATGACATGAAAAATAATGCTAAAAGCTATGATTTTATAAGCAATCTAAGTAAGGGAATATGACAAAACAGAATTGAAAATGACTTATCTAGAAAAGATGTAAAACCTCCTTGAATAGCAGGGGCCCTCTGCTACCAATTTGGTGAAATTCCTCAGCTCCTTAAAGTTGTAATCAAAACAACATCAAATAACTGAACTTCTTTATTGATAAACTCACAAATCTACATCCCATTCCATCTTAAGTTTTGTTACAAAACACTCTCTAATCCTTTCTCTTCTTCTCCTATTTTTCACTACCCTTGATAGGAAAAAGCTTCCCCTATTTATACAAAAATATGAGAAGTTATCTCATTAATGAGAGTCCATGAATCTCTCCCTCTATCTCTAGAGTTACAATCAAAATAGGAAATGATAAGACACATGTCTTTTTAAAGTTTCAATACAAATAAGAAATGAGACACATATCTTCTTAGAGTTTCAATACAAAAAGGAAATGAGACACATGTCCTTATGATCCCATGATCTTCTCCACTCAAATTCGAATTTGGTTTTGGGATGCCACATAAAGGTCTTTTAAAAGCTTCCTTTTGACCTACACATGTCACAAAACTCATAACACATATATAGATATATGAAACTATGTTAATTTTCTAGTTTCTAATCATAAATTCACTTTAAATACATAAAATAAATAACTTTGGAAGACAAGGATCCTAACCCATATATTTATGAAAATGGTTACTTGATGTAGGGTTTTAGGTCAGATGGCTATGAAATAAGAACTGAATGGTTATGACATAATGGACATATGTATGAATATGGAAAACACTTTTGAGACTCAACAGGCCACCTGAAAATTATGGGGCATCTGATGTTGATAATGCTGTGTTTGTATTTGGAATTGGATTTCTACAGATGTCGTGAAGCTGTTGGCATATGTGATGAATGCACTCAATAAACCTAGTGTCTTTATCAGCTTCACACTAAACACTAGAAGATTTTTCTTGTGTAGTTGCAAAATGTAGTGCAACATCAAGGGGACATAATGGTTGTAATCACATGCCCACTTCAAAGGGGTTGTGGCCAATTGAGCTATGGGGAGCTCTTTTATAGTTGTGTTCCACATAGGGAAGAATCTCACCCCATGTCTGTGGATGCTTAGAGTTGTACATGTGTAGTATGCGCATAATAATCTTGTTGACGACCTCTATCTGGCCATTAGTCTGGGGGTGGAATGTAGTCGACTTGGTGAGCTTGGTATCCAAAAATGACCAAAGGCTTGACCAAAACGTGCTTAGAAACCTGCTATCCTGTAATGATATAATGGTCTGCGATATCCCAAAATGTACCCACACTCGTTCAAAGAAGATTCTGGAAGTGGCTTTGCTGTGATACTCTTCTTGCAAGTAGCCAATATGTCCATCTTATAAAATCTGTCGACGACCACAATACATAGTCATTGTCTTGCTTGGTAGAAAGAAGGGAAGACATATAGTCCATGGAGATGTATTCCCAGGGTTGAATATGAGTAGGAAAAGGAGTATAAAATATTTCTTCTTAATTTTTGTCTTGGAGATGGCATAGGAAGTGCAGTAATTGATGTATTTTCCAACATCTTATCGAAGATTTGTCCAATAATTTTTTTTTGTAGTACGACCACAATTTTATCCACGCCAAAGTGTCCTATGACCCAACTGTAGTACGCTTACCAAATCAGCTTGGCTTGCTCGCTTGAAGGAACACAAAGGTGGCCCAGGTAGCGCAATAATGAATCCTATATGTGAAAGTATGAAACTTTCTTGCCATCCACTAGCATCTCGTATGTGGAGGAAAACTTTGGATCATTTTTGTATAGTTGTAGCCATCCATAGTTCTCGTGGCCACAAGAGTTGAGAACAGTGGTCAGTGCTGCAACCATGGTCCGACTGAGGAAATATGCAACATGATTGGTGTTTCCATTCTTGTATTTAATATTGAAATGGAATTGTTACATATATGTGGACCACTTATAATGGTGATCATTTTGTAACTTCCCTTAGGTCTTTATAAAATGCAGGGGTCAATGATCTGTGTTGATGATCGTCTCCTTCCCCAGAATGTAATGTTTCCATTGCCAACAAGCCTACATGATGGAATACATCTCCTTATGGTAGGTGGGGTATTTTTGAATTGTGTCAGAAAGTGTCTCACTGTGATAGGTCACCGAATTCCCTTGTTGGGTAAGAACTGCACCAATAGCATAGTTATAAACTTTTCTCTCAATTTCAAATGGTTGTTAAAGGTCTAGAAATGTGAGTACTAG
The DNA here is from genome assembly GCA_034641835.2 of Pinus albicaulis. Classification (NCBI taxonomy): domain Eukaryota; kingdom Viridiplantae; phylum Streptophyta; class Pinopsida; order Pinales; family Pinaceae; genus Pinus; species Pinus albicaulis. The sequence goes on along the minus strand of CM076575.1, from coordinate 498,573,549 downwards.
TGTAGAGCAGAGACGGTGCCTAAGCTCAACAAACACCTTCTATTGGCACTCCGACCATAAATTTTTTTCTTTCACTCCACTCTTGGTAACATCATGACTCAAAGGCCAAGTGATATAAGAGAATACCAACATAGACCTCCAATAAAAATTGGCAAAGCCAAAAAAGCTGCGAAGATTTTTTAGAATGGTTGGGGTTGGCCACTCTCGAATGACTTGGATCTTCTCTCGATCCACATGCTTGCCTTTCTCGTCAATGATATAACCCAAATATTGGACCTTGCTCATGCCAAAGGTGCATTTCTCTAAGTTAGCACATGGTTTGTGATACCGTAGTGTTTGAAGGACCCGCATAATGTGTTGCAAGTGTTCTTCTAAAATTTTGCTAAATATGAGGATGCCGTTCTGGTAGAGAAACACAAACAAGTTAGTCAAGGGCAAAAATATGTCATCCATCAGCCTCATAAAAGTTTTGGGGGCATTTGTCAACTTGAAAGGCATGAAAAACCACTGAAAAAGTCCCTCCTTGGATTTGAAACAAGTCTTCCAAACATTCGTGGGTTCTATTGGAACCTGGTGATAACCATGATTTAAATTGATCTTGCTGAAATACTTAATCCATTTGAGCTAGTCAAGAAGGTCATCAATCCATGGGATTAAATACCTATTCCTGACAATGATTTTATTTAGTTATTGATAATCAATGTAGAGTCTCCAGGTCTGTAATATTCTTTTTTTGGTGTCACCTATGACAAGGTTAGGATGGACTTCCAGAGTTGGGAGCAGACATGTCATAGGTATAGGTTGGTGTCATCAGCGGGCCTAGGGTATTTTGGAGGAGTTTTGAGGATTTTCTATGAGGACCGGTGGCATTCGCTTGATATATTCCATCATTCGCACCGTTTTATTACTCTGTCCAATATATTCTCTTTGGAACTTTGAGAAATCACCCGCAACAATTATTCTCCAACAAATAGATTAAGAAATTTAACCCACGAACTTGGCTCCTTTATTCTTCAGGAACAATACGACAACTTTTATTCTAACCCATAACTGACCAAAATCATGCTTTTATACCACTGCAATGTCCCCGATTATAATTTTCTCTAAATTTCTCGGGAAATTGCTTCAAAATTTCTACAATAAATTTCTCCAAGCAATTGCATAACAAGAACCATGAAATTGTAGAAAAAATAAAAAATAACATTTGCAAATAAACCAGAAATGCTACAATTTTAAACAACCCAAGAAATGGATAAAAACACAACTTTATTTATTTATTGGAGAAATTACACACAAAGAAATGGATAGAAATAACTGTGATGATGGCCACAAAAGATTTGCTACAATGATAAATCAGGCCTCAAAAATAGAAATTGTAAATCAATAAGCTGTACCTATGAATTCTGGATGAATTCACTAAGGGGAGAGATGGTTACTCGCCCACTCTCACTGAATCACCCGAGGGTTTCCGTCCTAGGGATACTGCTGAATCTGAGAAATTATGGTTCTCCAAATCTCTCCACATGAAAATATCACAACTCCAAGGTATTCCAAATTATCTCCTCCTATTCCTTTTAAAGACTCCATAGATAGATCTGCAATCCTCTAGGAGCATCTTATTTTATTACTTTTCAAGAATCTTAGCCCTTGAATTTATATTATGTGAATTTTTAATTTAATTTTATTTCACTTAAGTCACTTTTTTCCATTTTCCTCCATTTAATCATTTTTCCTTTTTTTTCAACTTAAGAAATCATGCCTCGAGCAGCGCCTAGGCATACATAGTCCTGCCTAGGATTAAACCACATGACCCGTGGGTCCAAATCTCCCTTCCTAACCATAAGACCACATAAATGACTAATTAAATCCATTTTTAATTTGGGAAAATGGTAAATCACCCAATATAATCTCTTCGACCACTGTAAATAACTTCTCAAAATCCCATCCTATATATTTTCACGTTGCGATTCCAACAAGCTATTACACGAAGGTGTTCAGTCAAATATTCCTCTTGGAATGCCACCTTGAGCATAGTTAATTAAGTTATGCTCAATAATGACCCCATTTTATGGGATGTGTGAAACTACTCATGATGATGAATATGCGAAGCAAATTCCATCAAATCCAAAAAAAATTCTGAAATCACCCTAAGATCCCTGATGACATAATCATGCTCCCGTGTTGTGGTCATCTTGTGCCCTGGAAATCCACCCTAGTTGTACTATAGAAGAAAATAAAAACGGGTACATGACAGGTACAATCATGGCAATGGGAGATGGAACTGAGGAAGATGGCCTCTCATAACAAATATGGCTTTTAGTTTGCATATTTCTACCATTTTTCATATTTGTTACCATTGTGGATGGTTTTCAGTTTTGCAGCATATACATTTCAACACTTTATCACAGTTTTTTTATATGATATGGTAGTAACATATGTACAATTTTATGGACATCATACATATGTGTTGGGAAAATACTACGTTATGAACATTTTCATGACATGTGGCACATATATTTTGAGGATATAGGTGCATGATTTGTGTTGACACTTTATGGGTAATTTATGCATAATGCTTGGAGGTATAGGGGGATTTACATGATAATAATGATGGGAGGCACAAGGGTGTTGGAAATACTGAGAGGGGGGGGGGGGGTGAATAAATATTTCTTATCAATTAGCACTTTTAAATATTTTAAGAGCATTATTTAATCTTCAATTATTCTTGATGTTTATCTAGTAACAATGGTAAACAATAGAACACAATAGGCACATGAATTTTAGGTGGAAAACCCCCTCCGGGTAAAAAACCACCGAACGATTTTCTAATAAATTCTTTAATCTTCAACCCCAATTGAAATGAAAGGTACAACTTCCTAGAATTCTAGAAAATCATTCTTCTCCAACTCCCACTAGAAGGAAACCCCAATGCCTTGGTTTCTTCAGTAGTCAACTGAATGGATGCCCTGACATCCTAGACTGACCTACCACCCTGAAGTGTTCACAGGATCCAACTTGTAGGTTACTTCATGCACAAACCTAGCACCTCCCTTCCACCCTATAATGATCAGATATAAGGCAAGAGTGTGGGCTCTCATGCTAGGGACAATGATCCACGATACAATATGATTCACAATGATTTTATTGAACTAGACTAATCACCCAGTCACACTATAACCTGCAACCCAACCATAACATTATCCAAAAATGACAGTTATACCTCCCAACAATGCCTCTAAAACTCTAAGAAGATTGAATATTTTACAATAATGACTCTTTTACAATTTTACAATGATGATTTTTACAATACTGACTTTTGAGACGACCTGATACTTGACTTGACACTGCTTCTTTGAACACTAGCAACTTCTGAAGTATTTTGTGGCTGCTTCAAGTAATGGTACTTTGGCGTTGCATTGTCCTTCTAGTATGTGTCTGAGTTGTCCTATTTTTTCCTTCTTCCCGCACATGATTTAATGAACGATACCCAAACCAATATACAAACAAAATAATTACAGTGTCCTGCAAAGCATATGTGAGAGAAATATTCAAAATTCACATGTAAATATGTTCAACATTTATGAACAAAACCCAATCAAACATACATACAAAATACTTACACTGTCCTGCAAAAACACATGTCAGAGATGATATTCGACTTAAAATTCAAACACTAATAATACATACCTTGTTGTAGAATACTTACCCTTGACTATTGATGTTTTGTCCTTACTGGAGTGATCTTTGAATGCATATTTTTTCTTTCCTTCTAGAAGCTCGATATTGAATTTGATGTATCTATGTAATTTCAGATCTCCAAGGTCTGAAATTGCACCCTGTGGTAGCCCTCTTTCCAACCCCGTAGGTATGATAAATATTGGATTCTTCAATAAATAGTTAGGCTCAATCTCCTACAATGACCTGATTATAGACTGGTTCAGTAGAGCGAACTTGTATGAAGTGCCATGTGTCACTATTTCAACCTTCGGTCTTGAAAACGATATCTAACAAACTAAATTTCGTCCTATTTCTGTCACTTTTTATGAAATTTGAATCCAATGCTTAGAGAGAAAGTTATGACGATTTGCCCAAGGTCACCTGTTTGACATGAAATTCTGGAGTGTGCAAAAAGCCTAACTTCCTCATATCATATCTTCGAAAAGATACCGAACCAATATCTGAAATTCGGTCACAATCTTCATTAGGATTACGACTCAAATGAGTTTATTTTTTATTTATTTATTTTTCAGAATCTGAAGCTTCATAGAAATAAGGTTATAGAGATAATGCCACGAAGGCCCATTTTAAGTAGTGAAATCCTTGCATCAGGAGGATATGAGGGTCACAATCTATATAAATGCTTAGGTTGAGAGGGTCTTAAAGAAGTGAACGTTGGAGGGATTTTAGGAGTTCAAAAAATTATTAATTATTGAATATTCAATGACCACAACCAATAATTAGTGTCATGCCACAACCCCATGGGGTTTTAGCCCACTAACTAGGGTTACTAACTTCAAACACGAATATATCTCAAACCGTGAAGAATTACATGATGTGCCATATATCAATGAAAACATATTGACAAGAAGAAACCATCAAAAGTATCCTTGAATCAGAATAGAGTAAGTTGTTAAGTAAAAATTCCCATGCAAGATCGGGGTAGCCATTGGTGCTACTTGAGTTGACATCAATGAAAACCACTGATAAAAAATCTCCCCCTTTGGCATTGATGGAAACACAATGATCCGGATTTATGCAGGAACGCAACAGAATAAACATATAAACAGAAATACAGAGATGCAGCGGAAATAACACTTCATTTCATTAATATCAAAGAACTGAAATTTGCTTACAGACAGAATGGAAATAAAACTAGCTAGGGTGTTGGTAGCTATCTCTGAGAAGAGATGTGGTGGCTACAGGCCTCTGAACTGAGTTACAATGAGGCTCGAGGGCCTATTTATTATTTAGAAACAATGGGAAATCCTAAACAGCCAAAACCCTAACCCTAGGAGATGAAGCGCCAAAACTATGGGCCACGTTTGGGTAAATTGGTGTTTCAACTTCCCAGGGGCGTAACTTTGGCATACGATCTCCGTTTGACGCGTACCATACCTCGTTAGAAAGATCTATCCGAGGACTACAAATTTGGAACGAGCAACATTGGTCCATGGACCCATGTTGCTCTCCGTTTTCCCAAAAAAAACGTCATTTAGGGCCTCAAAACGGCTCAGGAAGTTTAGGACCCGAAAAACTGCTAAAAATAGTAAACTGTGCCGAAACTGAAAAACTGAAATAGACAATGGTGGAGCCCCAAGTGGAATAGGCGGGTGACCACCAATATCCACCTGGATCATTCCTACCCCCTTAGGAAGCAATGGTCCCCATTGCGTTAAGTTCCTCCATGAGATGAGGAAATTTCTGCTGAACTTGGTCCCTGGTGAACCACTTTCCTTGGTGCAAGAGTTGGCCAGCTTTGACAACCCGATATAGTTAGATCTTCTACTGGCGAGTGTTCTTGATTTGCATGTCCATGATGCAATCTGTGGTGGCCTGTTCCATGCAGTCTGGATTTAACTCAGTTGGTGTGAGTTGTTCTGCAATGTCCGAGGTGTCCAGTAGAGGTGGGAAGTAAGGACGAAGGCGATCCACATTGAAGACTGGGTGCAGACCAAGGAATGGTGGAATGCTGAGCTCGAATGCATTGTTCCCTACAGCCTTGGTGATGGTGTACGGCCCGTATCGGAGCGGGCGAAGCTTGCGATGGGGTCCAGTGAGGCGCTCCTTCTGCAAATGTAGCCATACTTTGTCACCCACCTGGAAGTTGTGTGGCACCGGTGTTGATCATGGCGTTGCTTGTACTTGGCATTGGCTCTGTCCAATATATCATGAACCTGTTGGCGGATGTGTTGAATGCGCTCGATGAAGCTACTGGCTTTGTCAACTTCAGACTGGACATGAGCTGAATTGGCCTGAGCAGTTGCAAATGGCATGGCTACGTCAATGGGACATAGTGGCTGGAATCCGAAGCCCACTTGAAAGGGGCTATGGCCGATTGAACTGTGGAGAGCCCGATTATAACTATGTTGTACATAAGGGAGGCTCTCGTCCCATGTGCGTGGATGCTTCGAATTGTACATGCGCAGAATGTGTACAATCATTCTGTTGACGACCTCTGTCTGGCCATCTGTTTGGGGATGGAAAGCTGTGGACTTGGTGAGCTTGGTATCCAACATCGACCAGAGGCTGGACCAAAATGTGCTGAGGAACCTGCTATCCCGATCTGATATGATAGGCTGTGGGATCCCAAAGTGCACCCACACTCGTTCAAAGAAGAGTTTAGCAGTGGCTTCTGCTGTGATATTCTTCTTGCAGGCCGCCATAATGGCCATCTTTGAGAATTTGTCGACGACCACGAAAACACAGTCATTTCCCTGCTTAGTAGAAGGCAGGCCCGACATGTAATCCATGGAGATGGATTCCCAAGGTCGACTAGGGGTAGGTAGAGGAGTATATAGGCCTTGCTTCTTGATAGTCGGTTTGGCAATGGCACAAGCAGTGCAGGATCTGATGTGCTTCTCGACATCCTTTCGAAGGTTCGGCCAATAGAAATACTTCTGTAGTATTGCTACTGTTTTCTCGACCCCGAAATGCCCAGCGACTCGACTGTAGTGTGCTTCCAATATCATCTTGGCACGCTCGCTTGAAGGAACACAAAGGTGTCCCAGGTGACATAAAAGTGCATCTCGGAGGTGAAAATTTGGAACTTGCGTGCCCCCCAAGAGTGCCTTGTAAGTGTGGCCGAATTCTGGGTCACTCTCATAGAGAAGCGGCCAATCAGAAGTCTCGTGCCCACAAGAGTTGAGCACAGTGGTGAGCGCCACGATTGGTGGTCGGCTAAGGCAGTCTGCAACATGATTGGTGCTACCCTTCTTGTACTTGATGTTCAAATGAAACTGTTGCAGATATGTGGACCACTTCTGATGGCGATCATTCTGCAACTTCCCTTGTGTCTGTATGAACTGCAGGGGCCGGTGGTCTGTGTGGATGATTGTTTCCTTCCCCAAAATGTAATGCTCCCATTGTCGACAGGCTTGCACAATGGAATACATTTCTTTGTCATAGGTGGGATACTTGCGAACTGTCTCAGACAATGTCTCACTGTGATATGCCACTGGATGTCCCTGTTGAGTAAGAACTGCCCCAATAGCATAGTCGGAGGCATCTGTCTCGATCTCAAATGGCTGTTGCAAGTCTGGTAAAGTGAGCACTGGGGCAGAACAGAGGCGGTTTTTCAGTTCTGTGAACGCCTTCTGTTGAGGTTCCGACCAAAAAAAAATTTCTCTCGCTCCTCCCTTGGTAACTTGACTCAAGGGCCAAGTGATATGAGAGAATCCCAACACGAACCTCCGATAGAAATTAGCAAGACCCAGAAAGCTGCGAAGCTCTGTTGTAGTGGTTGGGGCTGGCCAATCCCGAATGACTTGGATCTTGGCTGGATCCACATGCACCCCCCTTTCATCAATAATGTATCCCAGATATTGAACCTGGGTCATGCCAAAAGTGCACTTCTCCAAATTGGCACACAACTTGTGTTGCCGCGGTGTTTGGAGGACTTGTCGGATGTGGTGAAGGTGCTCTTCCCAAGTCTGGCTGAAGATCAGAATATCATCCAAGTACACCACTACAAATGAGTTGGTGAATGGCCGCAAGATGTCATCCATCATCCTCATGAAGGTGGCGGGAGCATTCGTCAACCCGAAAGGCATGACCAGCCATTCGAAAAGGCCTTCCTTGGCTTTGAAGGCAGTCTTCCACACATCGAAAGGTTCAATTGGTACCTGGTGATACCCAGACTTCAGGTCGATCTTGCTGAAATATTTTGCACCTTTGAGTTGGTCCAGAAGGTCATCAATCCGTGGGATTGGGTACCTATTCCGGACAATGATCTTGTTCAGCGCCCGATAGTCAATACAGAGTCTCCACGTCCCATCCTTCTTCTGTACCAACACGATCGGGCCCCCACAGGGCGATGAACTTGGTCTGATGTGACCTTTCTGCAACAGCTCCTGAATCTGCCTCTTGATTTCATCATTCTCTAGAACAGAGCGCCGATAGATCGGTCCATTAGGTAGCGGCGCATCGGGGGTTAGATCAATCGGGTGCTTGACCTGACAGTGCAGAGGAACCCCTGTGGGTGAGGTGAATATGTCCCCGTACTCCTCCAAAACCTTATCCATTTGTTGTTGTTGTGTAGAGGAGCCCTGTCTGGAGGTCGTGGCCACAGTCTTCTTCTTGCCCTGGGGGCGGATCATCAGGAAAACAAATTTCCTGGTTTGGGAAATGAGCTTACTGCATTGTTTTGCAGTAACCAAAGAGATAGCGGAAGGAGGTGGTACCTCTGGTATCCTGTACAACTTATTTCCCAAAGTAACAATAACAGCATGAGGCCGAGACTCATACACAGCATGATGCTTCCACAAGTATGGTTGTCCTAATAATACATCAGAAACATCAATAGGAGCAACGTCACATAATACCTCATCCGTGAAGGGCTTGATGCTATAGGGAAGGCGACACTACTGGCTGACGCAGAGATCTCGTCCTTGGTGAAGCCACCCGATGGTGTATGGATGTGGGTGAGATGTGGTCGGCAAGCCCAACCGCTTCATGGCGTCTGCTGAAATGAGGTTCTTTTGGCTCCCATTGTCGACAATGAACTGTACCGGGGAGCCCTTTACCCACATCTGGGAGTGGAAGAGATGTTCCTCCTCCTCTGGATCTTCCAGTTCCTCCTTTTGGATCTTTGCAGTGGCAACAGTGGCATTGGGCTCCGCATCAATAATCTATTTCCCTTTTTCATTTGCCTTTTCAGGTTTTGATTCGGAGTCAGAGCATGCATCTGACTCAGAAGCCCTCATCTCGGCCACTAGCGACTGCTTGGCCCGACACTCACTTGTGTTGTGAGTGGAGCTCTTATGGAACTCACACCACTTTCCGTGTCCTTCTTTGGCTTTGCGGTGCTGTTCTTTTCTTGTGGCTTCGATGAGTTGTCTTTAGCCACCATGTCTTGGCTCGGTCCTTTGTTCTGCGGTTTGGAAGCACCTTTCCCTTGCTTTTTATTCGCAGATCCAAAGTCTCGCTTCTTCTGCTTGAATTTCTGCTCAATCTTGGCAGCATACCGGTATGCCGTACCAAGCGAGGAGATGTCAAGGAACTCCATTTCCTCCTGAATGTATTTGTGTAGACAGCTGCGATACTTTAGCACCAGATGTTTCTCTGAATATTTGATACCCAACTTTGTGCGCAGGGTATGGAACAGATTCGTCAGCTCATGCACATCTTGATCCCTTTGTTGTCGCAGCGTGGTCCATTGTATGTACTTGTCCTCATAGCTCCCCACGGGATAGTACTGTTCCTTGATGGCGTCTCGGAAAGAATTCCAAGTTGGTACGGCCGAGAACAGAGAGGGTTCTGTCTGGTCCTTGTTCTCACAGTAGGTTTCCCACCAGTCCTTAACATGGGGGGTAGCTTTGAGGAGTGCAAAAATAATCTTCTCCGGTCTGAAAAGTCATGAACCGAGAAATATCCTTCTAACAGATTCAACCATCTATCTATGGCATCTGCGTCTATTTGACCCTCAAATATGGGAATGTCAAAATTTACTTGTACAGCAAAGAGTCGCGCCTCCCGGATGGTACTGTTGGATGCGAATCTTGTGGCAGGACGGAGAGTGGCCGTTGAAGGATACGAGCAAGATTATCCATCATCACGTTCCTTTGTCTTTCGAGGGCCTCCTCGAGCAATATTTTGATAGGATCTCTTTGCTCCCTCGCTCTTTCTTTTCGTCCCCCATGAGGCGTCCGTCGAGTTTGCGAGGCCGATCTTTTAAAGGTTCCACCGGATCGAGCCTGGCTCACTCCTTTTGAAACCTCGTTGGGGACATGCGAGATCGAAAAAAACGGACCGCTGCCCCCCCCGCGATCCGGATTTATGCAGGAATACAACGAAATAAACATATAAACGAGAAATACGGAAAGTGGGCGGAAATAACACTTCATTTCATTAATATCAAAGAGTTGAAATTTTCTTATAGACAGAATGGAAATAAACTAGCTAGGGCGCTGGTAACTATCTCTGAGAAGAGATGTGGCGGCTACGGGCCTCTGAACTGAGTTACAATGAGGCTCGAGGGCCTATTTATTATTTAGAAACAATGGGAAATCCTAAACGGCCAAAACCCTAACCCTAGGAGATGAAGCGCCAAAACTATGTGGGCCCCGTTTGGGTAAATTGGTGTTTCAACTTCCCAGGGGCGTAACTTTGGCATACGATCTCCGTTTGACGTGTACCATACCTCGTTAGAAAGATCTATCCGAGGAATACAAATTTTGAACAAGCAACATTGGTCCATGGAAATGTTGCTCTCCGTTTTCCCAAAAAAATGTCGTTTAGGGCCTCAAAACGGCTCCGGAAGTTTAGGACCCGAAAAACTGCTAAAAATAGTAAACTGTGCCGAAACTGAAAAACTGAAATAGACAATGGTGGAGCCCCAAGTGGAATAGGCGGGTGAACACCAATATCCACCTGGATCACACAAGTACTCCCCCTGCGATCATGACACCTCTTCCTACAACATTCTCTCCCCCTTTGTCATCAATGAAAAAGAGTCACTCACCCTGACAAACGTCATCTCGCGGACCTGTACACACCTCAACTCCCCTTTTTTACTTAGTTAGATAAAAAAAAGTGTCTAATGAGAACTTGGGAGAATCCCAAGCTTTAGGCGAAGATACTCAAATGCTTCACGAGGTAATGGTTTGGTAAATATGTTAGCAATTTGTTCCTTTCTGCCAACATATTCAAGCTTGACATTATTTTCGGTGACTTTCTCTCTAACGAAATGATATTTGATTAGAATGTGCTTTTTTTTGGAATGCATCACAAGATTCTTGGGGATACTGATGGCACTGGTGTTACCGCAAAATATGGGAATAGGCTCATCAAACTTGAATTGAAGATCTTGCAATGTTTGCTTCATCCAGAGAACTTGAGTACAACAGGCTGCTGCCATGATATATTCTGCTTCTGCTATGGATAACAAGATTGAAAATTTCCTTTTACTTAACCATAAAACAAGGCAACCACCTAGAGAGAATTCTGCTCCACTGGTACTCCTTCGATCATCAACACTTCCTACCCAACTTGCATCTGTATAAGCTTGGATAGCTAGATTATTTCCTTTGGAATACCATAAACCATATTCTGTTGTGCCCTTAAGATATCAGAGAATTCTTTTGATGGCAATAATATGAGATTCTTTTGGTGTTGCCTGGAATATTGCTACATGTCCAACTGCCTGCATTACATCTGGACTAGAATCTGTCACATATAGAAGATTTCCAATCATAGATCTATACCACCTCTGGTCCACATCCTTTGACGAATCTTCTAAACTTAACTTTCAACCTGTTACCATTGGGGTAATGACAAGCTTGCAATCTTCTATCTTGAATTTCTTGAGAATTTCCTTGATTTACTTGGTTTCATATATAAATATAACTTTATCTTGCTGAGATATATGAAGCCCTAAAAAGTATGTTAGCTCGCCAAGTAGAGACATTTCAAACTCACTTTGCATCTTTGTGGCAAATTTTTTCTTAATCTGTCATCATTTCTTCCAAAAATTATATTGTCCACATATACCTCGATAATTGTTAGGTTATCTTGATCCAATTTCACATAGATATTGTTGTCGACGCTTCCTTTCTTGAATCCTTTTTGTCGTAGATATCTATCAAGATGCACATACTAAGCTCTAGGAGCTTGCTTGAGACCATATAGTGCCTTCTTTAATCTGCATACATAGTCTTCCTTTTCAGAGAGCAGAAAACCTTCGGGTTTTTCAATGTAAAATTATTCTTCCAATTCACCATTTAGAAAGGCTGACTTAACATACATTTGGTATACCTTGATTTTTCTTAAGCATGCATAAGTGAGAAACATTCTGATAGCTTCCATTCTGGCAACGGGAGAAAATCTTTCTTCAAAATAAATTCCTCAACTTGTGCATATCCTTTGTAGACTAATCTTGCCTTATTTTTGGTAACCTGTCCATCCTCATTAATTTTGTTTATGAAGACCCATTTAGTTCCAATAAAATTTTTATCCTCTCGTCATGGAACCAATTCCAAAGTGGTGTTCTTCTCAATTTGATCTAGTTATTCATTCATAACTGCTACCTAGTGTTCATCTTGACTAGCTTCCTCAAAATTGCTAGGCTCAAAAGTTGCTAAAAAAGCAAGGTGGGCTTGTTGAGATGAACGAAGATTTCGACTTCTTCTGGTTCAAACTCCTTCATTCATGTTGTCGATGATTTGATTTGACATATGATTCTTTTGACACCATTCTTTTAAAGCTTTTGTAGAATTTTCTTGTACATCACGTTGATCATTTCTTATTTCCTCTTGGTTGACTGTTGTTTCCTTATTTGATTGGTCTTATTCTGGAGCTTCTTCTTCATCCTTCACAGATTCTCCCTCAGATCCCTCAGATTTTCTTGAAGGGACAATCTCATAGTCATCCTTTGTAACAAAATCTTCATCAAAAGTAACATTTATACTTTCCACTATTTGTTTTCGCCTCAGATTGTAGCATCTATAAGCCTTCCTTTTGCGTGAATAACCAACGAAAATACCTTAATCGACACAGGAATTGAACTTGCCCAATTTTTTTCTTCTCTTTTGATGTAGAATTTTCTTCCAAATATTTTGAAGTATTTGATGTTAGCCGATATTCCTTTCCATAATTCGTATGGAGTCATGTTAAATTTTTCCTTATCAAACCTCTGTTTATAATGAATACAATTGTATTTATTGCTTGAGCCCAGAATTTATCATCTAATTTTGAGTCATTTAACATTGTTCTAGCCATTTCTTGTACGGTTCTATTTTTTCTTTCAGCAACTCCATTTTGCTGCGGTGTTCTGGTTGTTGAGAATTGCCTTTTTTTTCCATTTTCATCATAGTACTATTGAAATATCGTGGAAGTGAATTCTCCGATATTATCTAATCTTAGACATTTGATCTTCAAATCAGTTTCATTTTTTACCAATTCCTTGTAGATTCTAAAACACTCGAACGCCTCCGTATTTTTATTTAAGAAGATGCCAGTTGTCATTCTGGTGTAATCATCTATCATTAGCATAAAATATAATTCTCCATCTAGACATTTTGTTCTCATAGGACCACATAGATCAGTATGTAATAATTCCAATGTACTTGATGCAAAGTTTTCTTTTGTCTCGAACTCATCTTTTGTCTGTTTGCTGTGTTGACAAGATCCACATATCATATTGGTAGGCTTTGAAATTTTAGGCATTTCCCTTACTGCTTCCTTCTTGTTGATCCTAACCAAATTGTCGAAATTTATATGTCCCATTCGTTTGTGCCATAACCAACTTTTGTCTTCTTTCTCCAAAAAGCCCCCTTTAGGTGTCTCATCCAAAATATATATGTCATTTGGAGCTCTGCTTGATGTAGACACAATTTTACTGAAATTGCCTTTCCCGATTTCACATTTCTTAGAGTTATATAGCATCACGTGTCCTTGATCGCACATTTGTCCAACATTGATTAGATTGTGATTCATATTTTCAATCAATTACACATCTTTCGCTAATGCATTCTTACTTCCAAGTGTCATTGTAGCTACTCCTATCGTGTTTGAAGACTTGCCATTTCCAAAAGACACTGTTCCATCCTTCTTTTCCTTCAAGGATATGAACTTATTACTATCTCCAGTCGTATGAATTGAGTAACCATTATCAACATACCAAATTTTTTTGTTGATTTGAGCCTTGATAGTGATAACACATTTTTCAGTCTTCTTTTTCCATATTTGTTCATTCTGCTTTTGCGAGAATTCCTTTGAATAACTTCCAAGTTTACAATATTTATCCAAGTGTCCAAAATTGTTACATTTGTAACATTCGGCGTCATCTCTCAAATGATCAAATTTGTTAATATTATGTTGAGTTTCAGAATATCCACTTCTGAAAGATCTCCCAAAACTGAATTTATTCCAAACATACATGCGACATTCTATAGCTCTATGTCCAAACCTTCCACATGAATAATGATGAGCATAAAAGATAGGTTGTAACCTAGGAGGAAATCTTCTTCGAGGAATTGTATTCCATGGTTCTTCTTGGGAGTCCTGATCTCTTGAGTTGGCTGGGAGGTCTACCTGCTTGTTATATTTTGCATATCCATCTTCTTTTGTTGTCATAGAAGGACTTGGCTCCTTTTCATATTTTTCTTTGTAACCAAGACCAGTCTTGTCACTGTTTGATCGCTAATTGTTGATGATTTATTCCAATGCCTTGGAGTTGTTAGTGTAGTTTTGAATTTTTTTTTCATTTTTTACTTGCTTTCGTAGAGAAAATATTTCAGATTCCAATGCTTCTCTTTCCTCGTTTCTTTCCTTTAATTCTTCCCTGAGCGATTCTTCAACTCGTTTGTATCATTCAACCTTTACTTTAAGATTTAGGACATGTTCCCTTTCTATATTTAATTCGTCTTCAAGAGTGTTGACATGCTTCTTCTTGACCTTGAGATCTTTAATAAACCTCATCACTTCGTTTTGAAATTCAACATCAGTCATCTCTTCTTCTTCTTCTTCTTCTTCATTAGATGCTTCTTGCTTATTATGCTTGGCCATAAACAATACTATTTCATTGATTTCTTCTTCATTATCACTGTCTTCATTGGATGAGGAGCTATCTTAGGAGAAGAAAATCTTCTTAAACCATTTCTAATTGCCTTACTTGTTGAACTTCCTCAGACCTTTCTTTCCTTTCATAACAACCTCATTATTGTGAGGGCACTTGGCTGCAAAATTCCCAACCTTACCACAATCGAAACATATCAATGGAAGTTTACCTTTGAATTTCCCCGTACCTATTCTTTTTTTTCGCATGAAGTAGGAAAATTATTTATCTGAAAATTTTTCTTCATCTTCTTCCTTTTCTTCTTCCTTACAACTACAAGTTCTCACTTTTGGAGTATGCTTGTCCTTACTAGTCTTCTTGGATGTGGTGAATGCTGTTTCTAGGTGAGATGTGCCATCCTCTTCTTCAATCCTCATTTCATATGCTGTAAGCACTCCATGCAATTCATATTTTCTGAGATTGGTTAGATTCAAACTACATTCGAAGACAGATACCTTTGGGTTGAATCTTGCCGGCAAGGTTCTAAGGATCTTTCGGACAACAATTTTCGTGTCGACATGCTATCCCAAACCTTCCAATGAATTTGTTATTTCATAAAAACGCTCAGTAAGTATGCATCAATATTTTCATCTTCCTTCATTTTGAGTTTCTCAAAATTTTCCCTGTAAATTTGAAGCTTAACTTCTTTCATGTTTGAGTCACCTCCATATATATTCTCAAGCTTTCCCCATACTTCTTTAGCAGTTTTTCAACTTAGTACCTTAATACAAATAGATTTGATAAGCCCGCTGATAATGAGATCTTTAGCCTTTGCATCATATGCCATATTTTTCTTACCTTGTTCATCCTTGGTTGATGTAAATCATTTTACAACGATTTCCCATACTTCGTATCCTTGCGCCAAAAAATGAACCCACATTATTCCACTCCAAAGTGCGTAGTTATTTCCATTGAACAAAGGAACTCTATATTAATATACTACATGATCTCCTTCTAGTTGTTAGACTTCTATTGAAGGAACCAAGCTCTGATACAAATTGTTGGAAATAGTGATTCATAATGATTTTCTTGAACTACACCAATCACCCAATCACACTATGCCCTGCAACCCAACCATAACATTATCCAACAATGACACTTATACCTCCCAACAATGCCTCTCCAACTCTAGGCAAATTGACTCTTTTACAACAATGAATATTTTATAATAATTACTCTTTTACAATTTTACAATGATGATTTTTACAATACTGACTTTTGACACAACTTGATACTTGACTTGACACTGCTTCTTTGAATACTAGCAGCTGCTGAGGTATTGTTGTGCTTGATTCAAGTAATGGTACTCTGGCATTGCATTGTCCTTCTAGTATGTATTTGAGTTGTCCTATTGTGTCCTCCTTCCTGCACATTCATTAATGAACAAGACCCAAACCAATATACAAACAAAATACTTACACTATCCTACAAAGCATATGTCAGAGAAATATTCAAAATTGAAATGTAAATACGTTCAACATTTATGAACAAAACTAAATCAAACATACATACACAATACTTACACTGTCTTGCAAAAACACATGTCAAAGATGATATTCAAATTAAAATTCAAACACTAATCATACATGCCTTGTTGTAGCAGACTTACCCTTGACTGTTGATGTGTTGTCCTTACTGCAATGATCCTTGAATGCATATTTTTTCTTTCCTTCTAGAAGCTCAATGTTGAATTTGTTGTATCTATGTAATTTCATATCTCTAAGGTCTGAAATTTCACCCTGTGGTAGCCCTCTGAGTCCTCTTTCCAACCCCGTAGGTCTGATCAATATTGGATTCTTCAAGAAATATTTATGCCCAATCTCCTATGATGGCCTGATTATAGAATGGTTTAGTAGAGTGAACTTGTACAAAGTGCCACGTGTCACCGTTTCAACCTTCAGTCCTAAAAATGATATCCAACAAACTAAATTCCATCCTCCTTCTGTCAATTTTTACTAAATTGGAATCCAATGCTCAAAGAGAAAGTTATGACGATTTTCCCAAGGTCACCTGTTTGACATGAAATTCGGGAGCCTACAAAAACCCTAACTTCCTCAGATCATATCTTCGAAAATATTGCAAACCAATATCTGAAATTTGGTCATGCGCTTTATCGGGAGTTTGACTCAAATTGGTTTTTTCAGCGTCTGAATCTTCTCAGAAAAACTTTATAATGATAATTCCGCGATGACATGTTTTAAGTAGCAAAATCCTTGCATCAAGAGGATATGAGGGTCACAATTTATATAAATGCGTAGGTCTTCAACAAGTGAATGTTGGAGGGATTTTATGAGTTTAAAAAATTAATTATTGGCTATTCAATGACCACAACCAATGATTATTTTCATGCCACAACCCCATGGGGTTTTAGCCCACTAATAGGGGTTACTAACTTCAAACATGAATATGTCTCAAATTGTGAAGAATTATGTGGCATTCTATATATCATCGGAAACATCTCGATAAGTAGAAACCATCCAAAATATCCTTGAATCGAAATAGAGTAAGTTGTCAAGTAAAAATTCCCATGCAAGATCGGGGTAGCCCTTGGTGTTGCTTGGGTTGACATCAATGACAACCACTGATCAACAAAGGGGCCAATGTTTCTTATATTATTCTTTATGATTACATTTAGAGGTATGCCTCACATGTTTTATTTTCTATTACATGGATATCTATTGGTTTATGTGGATATTATTTGGCATGGGCCTACTTCAACATTTCTTGGACATATCCACACATGGATTATGATTATTTTAGAATATTTATTTTGATAAATAAGCATTTTCAGGAAGTGAAATGAGAATTAGAACATTTTGAGGACTAGGAGGGGCCCACTTACTTAAACATAAACATGGTAATAATGAAAGTTAAATATTATTCAACTTCCCCCTTTAGAAAACTCATTCCCACTTTCTAATCAAACATGATTAAAAATAAAATAAAATAAATTATCCAAGGAGTTGAACTTCCCGATTGCATAGAATACCCTTGAAAGGAAATACAGTCTATGAATGGAAGAGAGAGGACATTGTGAGTATAGATATACAATAAACATTTTCAGTTGTCATTATTTCCTCTGATTTCATTTTCAGTGAGTCAAAGAAGTCGATATAATGGTGGTAATAAAATTTCTTTGAAGGGAAGACAAAGTTGAAGGCAACTCCACTCAACCTTCTTGAGTACTTTTTCAGGTATCTTGAATTTTCTACAATTCATTTGCTGATGGAAGGCCCCATTACTCTTTAACTAATGCTAATAACCATCAATTTTGCAGAGAAAGCAAGATTTCCAAAATTATATCAGACAACTTGGAGGGTGTTTTGAGGCTATTATATCATTTAGTTCTTTCCCAAATATTTGTTTATGATTTTAATTACATTGCAGATATTCTATAATTAAGTTTGGACAAGGGTATTTGCGAAAAATCGCAAGTTTGATTTGTTGTAGTCACTTATTATTATATAAAAATCAATTTTTTTTCCTCCATTTTCTGTACATATTTCTCTGCGGTTTTGTGTATTTATCAATAGTATGTTCTTGAAATTTATTTATAGTAATTGTACAACGTAACCTTTACATTATTTTGAAGTCATAAGGATTCAAATTACTCACTAGTATGCTACCAATCAAGTCTGATTTTTAATTTTAGATTGTTGATATTACTTTTTTTTAACAGAAACGGATAGAGCGATATATTAATACTGGCCAAAAGGCCTCAAAACTGGTTACAAAGTGTAAAGCAGGATCCAGCGATATCCATGACTAGAACCAATGCCTCTTTTTCTTTGCACCCCCAGAGATTGTTACATTCTATTTTTCGGACAGCCGCCTCAATCTTCCCCTCTTTAAATATGCAGACAAACTGCTTTAGTAACAAACAGTAAAACATAATCAGTCAATTAAGGAACAGGATCCCAACTTTCGACTCCATCTCTGACTATGACTCCGAGTGGGAGGGAGACCGCTTTATTAGCTTCAGCGTCAGCTTCTTTATTATTGTCTCTCTTAACATGATAGAAATTCAGGCACTGGAAGGAGTTCGACAGTATTCTTATTCTTCTAATCAATCTGGACAGTCTTAGATCAGAGGGGGAAGCAATGTCCACCATAGTTTTAATGATGGACTGGGAAACTCCCAACACCGATGCCACAAGAATACCAAGAGTTTTGAGCTGTTTAAGGCCTTGAAGAAGCGCCAGGGCTTCAGCCTGGATGCTAGTGTTGAATCCCACACCCCAGGCGTAAATAAGCACAGTGACCCCATCAGCATTTTTTACTACACCTCCAGCTCCGGATCTGCCCGGGTTTCTTTTCGCTGCCCCGTCAAAGGAAATAATACTGTGCGCCTTCTGTGAGAAGAATGACAAGAATTCAGATGCGTTGAGTCAGATTTTCCAGTCGTAAAGAGGAATGGGCAGCCTGACAATAGCAGCGAAGCGGAACTCCAGATGATCGCACCAGACAGCCTCGTGATCCCTCAAACCAGCCTCATTGAGGTGATCCCCCACGCATTCCTTTAACTGAGCTTTGATTTTGAACCAAATGATCTTGGGATCACAACGCTTATTACTGAAAATCCTCCGATTTCTCTCTAACCAGGTGTGCCAACTAATAATTTTAGGAAGGATGCACCAGGCATTTTTGAGGTGCGTATTCTGTGGAGGGCCTCCAGGGAAAGAGCGCAACCAATTAGAGAACAAATCCTGGATGTTATGAGGGAGGACGAAGTCCAGACCCCAAGGGCCTAAGGCCTCAGCCCAAAGATCGGTCACAAACTTACATTGGAGCATCAAATGCGCAGCAGATTCTGCACTTTCACCACACATCGAGCACCGGGAGGGGCCATATAAACCTCTTTTCAGTAATCTGTCCTCCGTTAAAATCCTCTGGTGGCATAGGAGCCAACAGAAAGAGTCTATTTTAGGCAGCGAAGGATGCATCCAAATTCCTTTCCAAGGAGTCGGATCTGGAGGGACATGGGGGATTGAAGTGAGCTGCCTGTAGCCCTGAGAGACAGTGTAGTGCCCTGGAGTCGAACCCCAGCCACGAACATCCAATTTTCTGCAGCGCAAGGGGGCCTTACCGTTTAAGAAGTCTAGGAAAGTGGCAAGATCACTAGACAGGTTCGGAGGCACCTCGAAGCTGATCCAGCTGTGCCAATCTCCTTTGTCCCAGATAGAAATATCCCACAGTGTGAAATGACCAGCTCTATGCATCCATTCTTTCAACAAGTGCAGTGATCGATCATCATCCAGAGGATCACATCCCATAATCCTATCCTCCCAAATTCGGATTTGCTTGCCATTACCCGGAATCCAGTGAGCATATTGACAGATTAGGGAGGAGGATTTTGCACAGAGCTTTTGAATTAGCGAGCTGGGCTTGACTACGGGATGGTCCAAACACCTTTTCCTCTTTCCACGAAAATATTTCTTCCACAATGCACGCTGCGCCCACCCCGGGTTAGGAGCGATAATCCTCCAGATCAGCTTTGCTCCCAAAGCAATATTCTAAAGGCCGAGGTTCTTGAAATTCAGGCCTCCTTCCAATCTGGGCATGGAGATTTTGGCCCAGCTTATTAAAGGAATTTTATTAGCATTGTCTTTCCCACCTTTCCAAAAGAATCTTCTTGTAAAATCCTCCATTTTCTTTATTATTCTAGCTGGGGCAAGCAACACTGCAAACTGAAAGATGGGGAGGCTATTTAGAACAGCTTTTATAAGCACCGACTTCCCAGCCAGGTTTAGCCAATTGAAACCCCAGGAATGAATCTTAGATTTAAACTTATCCAGTAGGGGTAACCAATCTCTGCTAGCAGCATTTTTTTGGAAAACTGGGAGACCCAAATACTTGAAGGACGACCAGGAAGAGGAGGCAGCGAAGCCAAAGCAGCTGGAAATGGCTTGAAGCGTGGAGGCAGGAATGTGCCAGCAATAGATTTGGCATTTACCTTTGTTGAGACTGCTTCCAGATTCATGGCAATAATCATCAATCACATCTTTGAATCCTTTAGCTGAAGGCACTGAGGCAGCACCCAGCAAAAGGGAATCATCCGCGAACAAAGCATGATTTATATTCTTAACTCCTCTAGCGATGCTCAGGCCCATTAGGTCTTGATCCTGTAATTTTTTGTTCAAAAGGAAGCTGAGAACAGAGGCTTGGAGTACAAAGAGAAGAGGGGATAAAGGACACCCTTGTCTCAACCCACGAGAAGCTTTGAAAAAGTCAGTGGCCCTGCCATTCACCAGAGGGGCAATCCAAGGCTCGCTGATACAGGCCTTGATCCAATTAATGAGTTTAGGTCCAAACCCAAATTTTTTTAGAACATTCAGCAGAAATCTATGTCTCACTCTGTCGAAGGCGCTCTCCAGATCTAACTTGACAGCCATACCTTTCTCTTTGCGGACCACACTAGAGTGAATCGCCTCTTGGACCAAGATGAAGTTATCCACGAGCTGTCTTCCCTGAATAAAGCCTCCTTGATTCTCAGGGATGATACCAGGAAGGATGATTTTTAGTCTGTTGGCAATAACTTTCGTGATCAGCTTATATCCTATGTTGCATAGAGAAATAGGTCGAAATCTGCTGAAGGAGTTTGCGCCTTTCTCCTTGGGGATAAGAGCCAAAAAGGCTGAATTAGTACTACCCCCAATTTTCTGGCACCCTTGGGATTTCCGAATCATTCTACATAAGTCCTTCTCCACAATTGACCAGCAGAATTGCAAGAAACTGGCGGTAAACCCATCGGGCCCCGGGGCCTTATCCAGTTCCATAGCAAAGAGAGCGCTCTTTATTTCATTATTGGTAATCTCAGCTTCCAGGAAATGGTTTTGGCTGTCGAATATCCGGGAGGGAACCTCGTTCACAAGACAAGAATCCTGTTCCAAGACCTCCTCTTCTTTATAGAGGTTTTTGAAATGAGTGAAGGCAGCGGTTTTGATACTATGGATATCTCGATGCGTAGTGGTCTCAACAGTAATTTCAAAGATGGAGTTGCGGCAGATTCGGGCCTGAGCTTGCTTATGAAAGAATGAAGTATTCCTATCTCCCGCCTTGAGCCAGAGACTACGGGATTTCAATCTCCAGTGATCTTCCTCTGCCAAGCTAGCCTTAAGAAACGATTGCTGGGGCGTGGCCTCCTCATCAAGCATAACTTTAGTGATCTCACATTTTCTGATTCCAGTTGGTGCTTCTCCAACCGTTTCTGTATCGCTTTCCTTTCCACAGCCGGATTGGGTAAGGTTCTAACCCAGGCTTTTAAAGCGGCTTTGACTCTCCTTAGCTTATCCTCCCAAAAAAAAAAGGGAGAGCCTTTGACTGGGGTCTTCCAGCTCTCTTTAATCAGAGGCAAGAATGACTGCTCCTTGACCCAGTGAGAGCTGAATTTGAAGGGAATGGGACCATGATTCGAGGGCGCCACCATCTCAAGTTTGATAGGGCGATGATCAGAAATACTACAAGGAATGATATGCATTCTAGTCTCAAAACCATGAAGAAGAAAAGAACTATGGACAAGGAATCTGTCTAACCTTGCAGCGATGTGACCCGGGCCAATTCTTTTGTTTGTCCAAGTGTACTTCCCGGACAGAGGCTTAACATCAATCAGGTCCCAATCATAAATCAGCTCTTCAACCCATTCTCGCGCAGGGTCTCTAACAATGCTTCCACCACGTTTATCTGACGAGGATAAGGTAAGATTGAGATCACCTGCTATTATTATATTCTCCAGAACTTCGGACTCAGCCAGACTTCTAATAGTATCCCAGCAAATTTTTTTCTCCCCTACGCTAACAGGAGCATACACGTTAAGGAGAGAAAGAGTCAGGTCGGATTCTATGTGACGGAGCTTTGTGAACGACCAGTGCATGCTGTTAGCTTCTTTGATCCTTGTGAATTTAGTGGCATCCCAGATTGTGCCCAGACCGCCTGAAGCACCACGAGCTGAGACAGCTTGACCTACGCTATTCTTCCACAGTTTTTTGCCGATCTGGAGAAAGGAAGTATCCTCCATTTTAGTCTCCTGGATAAGGATTAGATCTGGGGATTCAGTTTGTTTCAAACTTCTTAAGGCTTCTTCTTTTGATCTGCTCCCCAACCCCCTACAGTTCCAGGAGATGATCTTCATCACTTGATTTTTGAATGATGAGCTCCTCTAGAGCTCTGGGGCTGATTTCTATTCTTCTTCGGAGTGTTTGCCAAGAGTTTCTTGAGGGTAGGCTGACTTCCCTGAAGTTTATCCTTGTATGTCTCTTGCTCTCTTTTTTCCCGAGCAGTTTTTCTGCCTCTTAACGATCTTCTGGCTGAAGTTTGAGAGATCCCTATTTCGCCTTCTTCTTCTGAGTCATCAGAATCTTGCCCTTCCTCTGTCTCTTCTATGAGGACCTCTTTTGATCCGTCTTCATTGCTATCCCCATGCTTTGGTCCCGAGGGGGGCTCTATGGGGATCGAATCATCCTTCTGCTTCTCCGGTTCTTGAGAGCCTTCTATGACAGAGCTTAACTGCACATATCTGTTACCTTGCTCTTCCATGATTGGAGTCTGGATTCTAGGGGCGGCCTGAGAACCGTTGCCATTAGAAATTCCAGTACGAGGGGCTCTATGAGCAGTTTTAGATCTTTTGACCTGAGTCCATCCTTCATCCTTACCTTTCTCCGCTTCACAATTTTTTGGGCAGCTTCGGGCAAAGTGACCATAAACATGGCATTTCCGACACTTGAATGGTAGTTGCTCATAATCCAGCTTTTGCAGATGAGTCCAGCTTCCAACCCTGATCTTAACAGCCTCGGGCAAACCAATCTCCAAGTCGACTTCAACACAGATTCTCGCACAATCGTATTGATCTTTGTTACTTGCTCGATCAATGTACTTGCCTAAGGTGTTTCTAATATGTTTTAGCGATTCCCCATTCCAACAATGCACAGGCAAGTTGGGAAGCCTAACCCACACGGGAACAGCCGTGGGCACGTCAACTGCAGGGTCAAAATCGGGCGTCCATTTGTTCAGATACAGTCCCTGAGGACCCATGAAGTAGGGGCCGTTCCGGAATATTAGATCCTTATCATCTTTGTCAGAGAATTCAAACAGAAAGAAGCCCTTTCCAAGGAAGTACGAGGTGACTCTATCTTTGATCAGAGGTGCCCAATTTCGAGGGACCCAACTTTCCGTCGTCTTGGGGGAGGGCCAGAGGCCAGTGAACTGACCAACCAAGGCCCTCTCTGCCAAGTATAGGGCGACCTTGGTCGGGCCTTCGGGGGGTAGAGATATCTCAGGAATATCCTCCACACGTTTCACAAACTTTGCCGTCTCTGAGACTTTCTTCTTCGGCAGGGACTCCAATAGTTTGAGAAAGGTAGCGGCATCAGAGGGGGGGGGGGGGGGGGCGGAGGAGGCGGCTCCATAGTGGCCCAGAAGCCCGCAAGAAAACCCACACCACTTCAAGCCATCGCCGAAAGGAGCTAACGCCTCCACGAAGCCATGGACAAGAACAGGGCGCCCACCAAAATGCTGAAAGCGCAGAAAGCCGCGCCACCAAAACGCAGAAGGCCTCGCCAAGGAACTCCGGGACACACCAGGAGGACGACCGCAGCCCACGGAGGGAGGCCAGCCAAGGGAGGCCGAGCCAAAGGCCACAAATGCAGAGGCCGAGCGGCGGCCTAGGTCAAACTCGATATCCGAAAAATTTCACAAAATGTCTTAGATTGTTGATATTACTATATGCAACATTTTTGTAAATTATTTCATATTTATGTGTATATTTGGCTCTGTTTTAATTGTTTTTTTATTTCTAGCTGTAAATACCATTGTCAATACTATGCAAACTTGTAAATTCTCCCTAAAAAATCACTAATCCACAGGGCATTAAGAAACAAGGAATCTGTCCCATTATCTCACTTGCCCAGTGAGATTCTAGGGAGTTGGTCAAATAAGTTGATCCAGATTCTCTCAGCTACCAGAATTAACCAAGATCTTTTACTTCTGTGATGTTAGCAGAATTGCATGTCAAAGAGTGTGAAAAACCACGTGTGCATACTTTAAAGAAGAGGAAACATAAAGGCAACCATAAAATCAAATAACACACACAGCTTGATAACATAGTTGACCTAGTGTGGGATACGTCTTTGCATTAGGGGAATTTTGAGGTCTAAAATGGGCCTCCTAAGGAAATTATAAAATAATAGTGGAAATAATAAAATAAGATTAGATTACATCATCAAATTTTAGAGGGAAAAAATAAAAAAAAACTATTTTTTCAACTCGTATTTTCAACTTATCTACTTATAAGTTTACTCACATTTCAAGAGGTAACACTCGTTGGATGCAAAATTTGATTCCTCATCCAAGGAGTATCCATGTTGTATACTTTCGATGGACCATGCTACATGAAAAATGAGAAATACATGAAAAACGTGATTGCAATCACATTTTTCATGTATTTCTCATTTTTCATGTAGTAGGGTCCATGAAAAGTATGCAACATTAGCACTCTTTCGATGCGGAATTAAATTTTGCATCCAACGAGTATTCCTACTCGAAATTTGAGTAAAACCTTAGGGAGATAACTTGAAAATACAAGTTGAAAAAATAGTTTTATTATTTTATTATTTTTAATCTTTTTATTTTTTTACTCCAAAAATGGTAAATCATCCTCCATGGTTGACATCATCATCTTGAATCCTATTATTTCTTATGCAATTTATTTTTGTTGTACATTTTTATTAGGAGGCCAATTTTAGACCTCAAAATTCCCCTAATGGGGCTTGGTGTCAAGAGATGGGAGACCACTTCGTTAATTGCTGCAAGATAACGATGAGTACATGATGTGTTCTTTGTCAATACAAGGAAGAACTCCCTTAACTAGAGTGGCATGTCTCTCCACGATGCACTCTTCTATAATAACTCTCACTCATAAAAGCTCTCCATTAGCATGAAAATATCAAACTTTCACATAAAGTGGCATACAAAGATCCTCTCACAAAGTGGCATTCATGGATCTCAAAATCAAATCATCATTTTAGAAAAAATCAAATGAAAATATGACAACAATACATCTTATACCTCCATTTTCAAGGATGGCCTGAAAATTCACACCTCTACTGAAGAAATTCGTTGCGTGGATGAATTCTTAGCGAAAAACCGGTTCAAATGAGTATAAACTTGACCTCCTTCTCGCTCGGTCAAATATGGACCCTAGGGAATCTCAAAGATTCCTTAAATATTCCTTCTCTCTAGTTGATTGGAATTTGGCTTCCCATATGACAAATCTGATCATACCATTACATTCCTTGTGAAAAACTGAGAAAAAATAATATAAACTCGACTCCCTTTTGACTCAGTCAAATCTAGACCCTCGGGAATCTCAAAGATTCCCCTAAAGATTCTTTCCTAATGATTGACTAGAATTCCACTGCCCAGATGAGAAATCTGATCACACCATCACATTCCTTGTGAAAAATTGAGAAAAATGAGTATAAACTTGGCTTGGTTCTGAAACCAACATTTTTAGGCGTCTAGGGAATCTCAAAGATTCCATTAAGATTCCTTGCTGCAGGGTGATTGAAATTCTGATCCTCACATGAGGAAACTAATTACACCATTAATATCCTTATGAAAAAATGATTCATTTGAGTATAAACTTGTCATGATTCCGACACTATGAAAATATGGCCCCAAGGGAATCTTTTAGATTCTTGGCATATTCCCCTGCGTTAGTGTTTCTCTCCTCGGTTTTGGTGTTGCTAAGGGTTCCGCGCGTGGTCTCCCTCGTTCACTATTCCCCCTGTCTCCTCGACCTCCATTGTGGTTCCTTTGGTCCCGCCCAATGCAAAAATGGTGGCTTTAATACTAAGGCTTGGTGGGTTGACATAAAATTAAAATAGGCATTGTTTTTGCGAAGGTCATGGGTTCCAACCCCGTCAACCTTTTAAATATATGTGAAAGCATAGTGGTTATACATAACCATTTATACCGAAATATTTAACTATTCCACTTTTTTTTAGAGTCATATAACATAACTTTGTTACAAATGTTGTCCACCCGTTCACGTTAACAATGCAGTTTTGTGTTTATAATAATGTATGGTTTGTTACAATAACAAAACTCTTAACGAATTCTCATAACCATATTCACCAAACATTACAAATCGTTGTTTTGGTATTTTTGTATATTGTTTAATATAACCATAATCCGTTAGTTCAATATTTCTGTTGCTTTTAATATGGTTCAACCATATAAATTCTCACCATAATATAATGAACCATTTAACTATTCATTGGCATCAAAATTTGGTTGGTGTTTATTTTAAATATGAATCATAAACATATTAACATATGGTTTTTAAATATTTTGTTTTTATATGATTTATTTTAACCATATAAAATAACCATATTTTGTTTCATTTTTGATATATGGTTGTTAATATTTGTTTTATATGATTTCTAATTCATATTTTAATATGATTTTAATATTGATTTATTTTATTTAATATTTGTGTTTTTTTGTGTGTGTAGGGATACGAAGCCAGTGATGGAGTGCTAAGTGTCAATGCTTGATGAACTGTCTTGTACGTTGTGGGTCCCATCTTCTGATTGGGATACCATGTGGCACATTATGACCCCTCTTTTTCTGTCTTGTGGAACTTTAAACTGCAATAAGTTGATCATACAAAATCAGATTTGGGTGCCGTCTGCGCCACTAGAACTGTATCGACGAGAATAACAACTTTGTCTAGGTTTCTCTACATTTTAAATATTTTTATTTTTGAGCCTCTCCAGAGCCTTCTTTGATTTTTGAGTTTCTCTGGAGCCACCTGGATCATTCCTTCCCACTAAGGAGATTTTGGTCCTCCAAAAGCATGAACCTGATCTATGATATGATGTACTCCCTTGTATTCACAACAAGTTCCCTAACATACCACACTTCCTTCTCCTTTACCTTTGTTCTTTAGAGCCATAAGTGATGAACCAACACCTATACTCTTTACAAACTTGTAGTACATATTTACAAAATACATGTTCAATTACATGACCTATTATAATACAAGAAACCCCATACTTGCCAAGAGTTTATAGCACACTCTTTGGTCAAGTTTACATTAGAAACATAACAGAAACAAATACCTTGACTATCAAAAAAAGGCCAAAAGGATCAATATGTTGCATTCGTAAGTGATGGAAAAAACATCATCACTTTTACAATAATTTCACAACATGAAATTTACAAAATGTGGCCATGACAAGCTACTATCTCTAGTAAAACCATCTCTCACTTATCAAAGTGAATGGGTCAACATTTTTGAGTTGCATTGCTTGTTGAACAACTTTACCAACTGGTTCCTACATATGCACTTTGTCCATCTTGAGACACTGCTATGGATGGAGCTCCCAACATGTGGCTCTCTGATGCCCATGCTTGTTACAATGGCTACATAAATTATTCTTCCTCCAGACCTACTTAACCTTCTTCCCCCCTTGATGTGGAGAAGGCCTTACACGTCTTGTCTTTTTCCTTGCTGCCATTCTCTTCTAGTACTCGACAACCACATGGTTATACAAGCCATAAAAACTACATGGTTTTCTATGCCATGATTTCTTATCATAATAAAAAATATGCTTGTAATAAAAACGAACTTTATATAATAATACTTTTTATACCTTCCTTTGGCTCTCTCTTTGGAATGCTCACTCCAATTTGGAAATGACCTGCAATCAGGATCACTGGAGGTTTGTGAATTACTCTCAACATCCTTATTGTCTTAGACTCATCGCATGAATATTCTCATGTCTCTTCTTTTTTGACTTAGCCCAATCTTCAATGTTGTGGTAATTCCACCACTTGGATTGGATTCACAATGCCTTTCCCATTAGCTCCTAGGCCCTTGCCTTCATATCCCATATTTTTCAGTAATCTTGAACCAATGCTTGTAGTGTGCTTTTCAAAAGCACCCAAATCATCATCATCATGTGAAAATGAAACTAAAGAACTACCAACACTATTTATCTCAGCTTTCGATTCTAAAGAAGGTGATGATGACTTCGCTAAGACTTTGTTGTGCTTCAAGTTTTCCTAGACCTCTTCCATGGCTTGTAATTGAAGCTTCAATGTCTGCTTATCCTCCTCTACTTCTTGTATAATTTTCCGCAATTCAAAATTCTTCGCTTGAGGGCTTTTATTGATCTCTTCATTTGAATGATGAGAAGAAGATGAAGAAGAAGTATATTCACTCGAATATGTAGATGGAACATTGTCCTCAGCTCTTTCTTTCTACTTTTATTCTTTTTCCTTTTTCTCCTCATAATATGTTAAGTCCCTATATTACTAGTGTAGTCCCTTATTATTGTTAGTGCACCCCCCTTATTATTAGTGCTGTACCCCTGTAGTCCCCATTTTTTTATTATTGTGCCCCATAAAAGAACACTATTGTTATTGTTGTTACCTTACATTATTATTGTTAGGTCGGCTATGGTTATATTGTGACCCCATAGACTCCTATATATAAAAAGGAGGTTTTTTCATTTGTATCATCTAAAAATTGTTATTTATGTAATGTAAAGGAGGTTTCCCCCTCGAAGAGGCTGAAAAGGAGGTTTCCCTCTCGAAGAGGCTGATTTCTAAGGCATTGGTATATATTTTCTTCTATTTTGTGAGCTGGTTTCATAACATTTGTTATCAGAGCTTTTGATTCTAGGGTTTTTCTACTAGAAACAAGTTATCGTGGAATTTTCGCTATAAATTTTTTTCTACAAATTTTCAGATGCTAAAAAAAACATCCATTTGAGCCAAAATATAGAGGAACTTTGTGTAAAAATTTCAAGTCTTGGTTCGCTATAGTTTCTGAGATATGATCTGAGGAAGTTAGGGCTTTTGCGGGCTCCATAATTTCATCTCAAAGAGGTGACCTTGGGAAAATCATCATAACTTTCTCTCTAAGCATTGGATTAGAATTTTGTAAAAAGTGGCCGAAAGTGCACGAACTTTAGTTTTTGGGGCATCGATTTGAGAACCGAAAGATGAAACAGTGACACGTGGAACGCCGTACAAGTTTGCTCTAGTGAACTAGTCCATAATTAGGTCATTGTGGGAGATTGGGCATAACTTTTTCTTGAAGAATCCAAGTTAGGTATGGCCTGTGGCATTGGAAAGAAGACGCAGAGGGATACTATAGATACGAAGTTCAAATTTTTAGGATCCTAAATCACAGAGATACATTAGGATCAATAGAGAGACCATTAAAATCAAGAAAAATGTGTGTATCATTTGTTTTTAATTGCATAACATTTGTTTGAAAAATCAGTTTGAAGTGATTCCAAGGGAATATTTAAGCATATATATTAGTATTGGGTTCTAAAATTCCTCCCAAAAATAATTCCACACCCATTAATTCCTATGAAAATTCAACTATGACGCATGAAGAGGAAGAAGTGCAATATGATGTATCAAAATTACGAGACCAATTGCAACAAATGTCGCTCTCGGAAAAAGTAACCAAAAATGAAAGGGAAGCTAAAATGGATGGTTTGAAGAAAGACATGGAAGCTAATATGAATGATGTGGAAGCTAATATGGATGGTTTTAAGAATGTCATGAAATCTGTTAGGGTCTTATAATAATAGGATTCATAATTTTTGAATTGACTTTGATTAGTCTTGTAAATATGTACATACCTTGCTTTCTGCAAGTTATTTTCCCATATTTGAAAAAAAATAAATGAAAAGAGGATAAAATCCCTAAACGAATAATCAAATGACTTGAAAAAAAAAGATAAAAAAGAATAAAAAAATGGACCCCAAAAACAAAAAAAAAGAGATAAGAATAAGACATGAAAGTGATGCAAGTCAAAATGCCACTACTAAGTTACTTTTTACTACAAATAAATGGTTATGTGCAGCTTGTTCAAAATGCCATAATCCATGATGAGTTAAATAGTTTAATCTTAACTTTTTCATGCTTTAAATTTCAGGTTTATAGATAGAGAATAAAGATCTGTCAAACAATTTAAACTTGACAAATCAGTAGATATTTAGAGAATAAATGAGGAGCTCAATAGTTGAGTCTGAGCCCTTGGATGAAATAAGGTTAGAATTAGATAGTTTCCTGTTTTAAAAGAAAAATGGATTTAGGGTTGCAAGCTTAAATGCACCCATGAAAATAAAGAAAAAATGGTAGAATAAATGATGGGTAGGTAGAAAGCAGTTGCACAAGGCGTGAATAAAACATCATCTGGAAAATTGCTAATTTTCCTCCCCTCAAAGTATTCTAGTATTCAAAACCTTCAGTTATAAAGGCTCAGAGCATTTCTTTGACTTTTGTTGGGACCAGACCCAAGGCTTAATGAATGATTGGTACTAAGTATTGGATTCCCTTCATTAAAACCCTTTTTCTCAACATCACCCCTTCTCCTAAGATAAAATCCCTTTTCCTAAGTTAAAACGCCTTTTTTCGCTTAAGAAAAGTAAAAATCCCCTTAACTAATTTCATTTCATACATAAACATTCAAAAAACCCACATAAATACTATTTATCCTAAGTATTAAGTGTAAATGTTTAAAATGGGGCCACCATTGCACCCAAACGCTTATTTTACACTTTACTTATTATATTTATATGTATTTTCGCTCATAATATTCATTCTCATATTAACAAACCTATTTTTATTAATTCCTAATAAATACCCTACCCCGTAGTTATATTAATTCATTTATTAAAATACCCCAAAACCCACATTTTAATTTTATCCTACGGTTTAAATACTCCACGTGACATATTACACTTCCCCCATAGGTTAAAACATATATTTCATTAATAACCCACCCAAAGATTACATTACACATGTATTTAACTTATTTACTGTGTAAAACGTTGATATTATGCCTACCCGCCTATCCCGTTAAAACATAAGTTTTACATTTATTTAACGTAATAACATTGAAACCCACCGCTCAAAAGATACCAGGCCCCATGCCAATTGTACCCCGTAACTCCATCAACAACTCAAGACCGTTTGCATCTCCTCCTTCTAATCCAATAGACCAAAACCCATATCGTAAATTAAAAAGTGCGATCGTTAATCCATTTCGGATTTGCGATATGGGCGGTATTTCCCTCCTAACTCTCCTCGACACGTCCCTTTCTCACTGGATCACATTCGTTTGCGAAATAACTTATACCACTCCCAGATCATGCGATAACCGCTTGGCGATAACATCCTCTCCATGCCAAACCACCTCCATTTGAAGTGATTCACATTGAATGCAAATGCCGTTCCAATACAATCTCTACAAAACAGCCAAATACGCACATTTTAAACATTTTTTACTACATTTTATGCTCATTTGACTGTTCTCGATTGAAAGAAAAGAGTGCTATCACCCTATTTACATGCTCAAATAATAGAATTCGGCCCAAATTTGCTGTTGCGACCGTTCAAAGTCTCCAATTTGCGTTTAAAGACTTCAAACAACTTCTGAAAGCTCCCAGACTTCCAGAAACCCTTTCTCTGAGTCAAATACCTAAAAATAATAGGTATTTTCAGAAAACATACCTATCTCTCCATGAAAAGATATATATTCCTAAATTTTAGCCTTCTATAAGCCTGTTTTCCTAAAGAAATTCCCTTATTTCTCCTTTGCTGCAAAAAACCTGATAAATTTCATAGTTTCAGGAGACTGTAACCTATTTTCTAAAGCCAATTGAAGAAATTTAGCCATTCACATACTTTTATGTAGAAATTATATACATGAAGCATGCATATGTCCTAGATTCCCTGATCTCACAATATTTAACTTCTTGCAAAATACAAAATCATTCCACTGTTAATATTTTGCGGAAAATTAATTGCGAACACATGTGAAGCATAAATAAAAACAATCACACATAACATAGTTGTTTAATGAGAAAGCCTGAAGCTAAAAACCCCAACTGTCACATATTATGTATCATGGAGTTCATGTAACAATCTCATACAAATCTTAGTACATCAAGCTCTCAGTACAATCAATCGTCACACACTAACGTAGAAGAAATCTGCAAATCCATGCACCGATCTCTGCCCTCCTGTTAGCGTGCCTCCATTGCGCAATCCCTGCTAGAGAATAGCTTTGAATGAATTCGAATTACCCTTTCCTTGACTGCACAATCCTCATTGGAAACTCCAATGTGTGTGTGGTGTAATCAATGCATCACTATAGTCACAACAGATAGTCCATCTTGCCCTTTCACCTATCTCTCCACTGGGTCTCCACTGGAACTGACATGCACTGTAGTTAACTGTTGTATTGTTCAGTTGATTAATGAGTTATTATTTGTGAATTAATTAACTAATTAATTCACTCCACTCTCACTAGTGTATCATTCAGTTAGACTAGATACACCTAGCTCAACTAAGTCTAACTGAGTTAAACTGAATACAACTCCATGAACTACTCTTCCAACTCTGTCATAACTTTGTTGAGATTCAACAAGATGATGAGCTTAGTGAAAAGAGTCGCCTTCACTAAGTGGGCCCGCAGGCTATTTTTGGCGCAAGTCTATTTTTAGACTATGTCTATTTTTAGACATGATGATCATATTTCAGAAGTTGCAGGATGCTATTTGTGGATGGTTGATGAAGTTGGAAAAATAGATGAAATTCTATTTTTAGAATATTGGGCGAAGTCTATTTATAGATCGTCAATCTAAAAATAGATGCATGTCGATTATTATTAGCTCTTAATAATAATTAGACTCAAAACAACAACTTATTCTCTTGGAGCACTTCAGCTCAGTGCACATATGTGGCACAGCAGCTGACAGAAGGAATTACACTATTCCTAAGGGTTGACTGGAGGTATTGCATGGAGGACTCAGTTAGAACTCAAGTGGCAAAGTTATGACACAGTTGGAAGAAGTAGTTATGGAGTTGTGTTCAGTTTAACTCAGTTAGACTCAGTTGAGCTAGTTGTATCTATTCTAACTGATTGATACACTAGTGAGAGTGGAGTGAATTAATTAGTTAATTAATTCACTAAATAATAACTCATTAATCAACTGAAGAATACATCAGTTAACTACAGTGCATGGCAGTTTCAGTGGAGACCAGTGGAGAGATAGGTGAAAGAGCAAGTGTGACTATCAGTTGTAACTATAGTGATGCATTGATTGCATCCAACACTCAATGGAGATGCCAATGAGGATTGCGTGAGCAAGGATGGAGCAATTCGAACTCATTCAGAGCCATTCTTCAGCAGGGATTGCGCAGTAGAGGCAGGCTAGTAGGTGGCAAAGATCGGTGCATGGATTTGCAAGATCGGGCTTGATTAGTGTGTAGAAATTATATTGTATTGAGAGCTTGATATGATCAGCTTTGTATGAGGATTGTTACATGATATCTATGACATATATTATATACAGATAGTTGGGGTTTTCAGCTTCAGGCTTTCCCGTTAAACAACTGTGTTAATGTGTGTGAATTTTTATTGTTTCATGTGTGCATTGCAATCTTGATTTAATTTTCGCAAATGATCAATGGTGGAATAGATTATGTATTTTGCATGAAGTTAAAATAGTGTGAGATCAAGAGAATCTTGGACATATAACATATAATTTATATAATTTCTACATGGTATCGGAGCAGTATTGATCATTGGAGGAGATTGCAATTATTGAAGCGGTTGAGTTTTGTGCTGGTGGAATTCGAATTTGCTGCAGTGTTTTCTTGGTTTCGAAGTTGAGCATTCATTGAAATGTCTTTCAACGGATTGCGATTGGAGTATGCCCTTGATGGGAGCTCAAATTACATAGCATGGAATGACAGGATGGAGGCGGTGCTGGATGATAATAGGTTGAAGGAGTTCAACGATAGCAATGTTCCTAAGCCGGGTTCTAGCGATGCAACCACACTTGACGCATGGCAAAATAAGGTAGCAAAGTGTCGAAGGATTCTTTTGGAAGGTGTGAAGGACCACATTGCGTCCAGCCTTCATGGGAAAGCCACTCCATTCTTAATGTGGAAGGCTTTGACAGAATTCTTCCAAAGCAAAAGTGACCAGAGGAAGTTGGCACTTAAAGACAAGCTCAGAAAAATAAAAATGGAGAAAGGTGACAGTATACCAAAATACCTCACGAAGTTTTTCCACTGGAAGGATGAGTTGGGAAGTGTGGGGGTTACTGTTGATGAAGAAGAATTGGTGAGATTGTCTCTCCTTGGGCTTCCGAAGAGTTGGCATAGCTACGAAGACTCTGTTAATGGACGGGAGAAACTGCCAGGATGGGAGTGACTTTGGTCGGATCTTGTGCAGGAGGAGATAAGGCGGGGTACCAGGTATGGATATTCATCGAAGAATGAAGATGAAAAAAATTTCACTTTGGCTGCCAAAGCAAGGAAAGGGAAGGGGAAGAAAAATCCTTCTCAATCCGGTGCGAAAGGCAAGAAGCAGGATTTGTCCAAGGTGAAGTGTTTTCACTGTCACTAGCACGGGAATTTCGCCACTAATTGTCCACAGAAGAAGAAGAATAAGAGCACTGCTGGTTCTGGAACAGGAGAGGCCTTAGCCTTGCAGTTTGAGCTCGACTTTTCTTTGATCGCATGCTTGGTTTCAAGTGTGATGGGATCGGTGTGGTTTCTTGACAGTGGTGCGTCTTTCCATATGACCAGAGACAAAGATTTGTTTAGTGATCTGAATGAAAAGGATCTTGGAGTGCACATCGAGATGGGCGATGATGGTAGATACAGTGCGACTAGTATCGGGACCATTTCCTTTGAGAGGGAGTCTGGTAAACCTTTCATCTTGAAGGATGTCATGCATGTTCTAGGATTGAAGAAGAATCTGATCTCTGTGGTGATGTTGGAAGACAAGGGTTATGATGTTGTTTTTAGCGAGGGAAAAGCTTTCCTGTGCCATAAAACAACTGGTTAAACCAGGAGGATAGGGATTTGAGTTAAGAATATTTATCAATTGCAGGTAGATGGCTGCGCTGCAATGGCAGGCAAAGCAGAAGGAGTGGTGAGCCGAGATGAGGGCGAATTGTGGCACAGGAGATTGGGCCATCTTCACCATGGTGCTTTGAAAATTTTGCAGCAGATTTCTACCGGGCTTCCCAAAGGGACACTTGCGCAGTCAGATCAGTGCAAGGGATGTACTTTGTGAAAATTTGTGAAGACCACTTTTCATGAGAAGGATAGTCGTGCTTCGACGATCCTTGAGAGAATTCACACAGACGTGTGTGGACCTTTCTCGGTTGCTTCAACAGCAAATCACAGGTATTATGTGATATTTGTTGATGAATTTTCTCGTAAGTGCTGGATCTTCTTCATGCAAAATAAGAGCGAGACGTACTCAAAGTTTTGTGAGTTCAAGGCGCTGGTTGAGAAAGAGTCAGGGAAGCAGGTGAAAGCTCTAAGGAGCGATAATGGTGGTGAATACATCTCTGGCGAATTCAAAGGCTTCTGTAGCAAAGAAGGAATTCGAAGAGAACTCATAGCACCTCATAACCCACAGCAAAATTGGGTCGCGAAGAGAAAGAACAGAACGATCATGGGCGCTGTACGGGTGATGTTGCATGATCAAGGCCTTCCCATACACTTGTGGGCTGAGGCATGAAACACTGCGGTTTATGTGCAAAACCGTTTTCCTCATAGAGTACTTGGCATGAGTACACCTGAAGAGGCGTTTTCTGGTAAGAAGCCTGATATTTCTCATTTGAATATTTTTGGCTCACCTATTTACATTCATGTGACGAAGGATGCCAGGAAGAAGCTGGAGCCGACCGCAGAGGTTGGGATATTTGTGGGGTACACAGAAACACCCCACAATTATCGTGTGTATTTTCCAAACAGTGGGATGACTGTCGTACGACGGGATATCAAATTTCATGAGGAGAAAGCCATGAAGTTGTCACTTGAGAGGGAGCTACACTTGCATGCAGAGGAGGAGCTACTTGTTCCTAAAGATGAGCCTCAAGATGTGGATTAGCCACAAGAGGAGGTTCATGGAGTTGAAGAAACCACTCATGCAGCGCCAAATATCAGAGGGCAGAAGCGCACTATAGAAGCTGAGCGACTAAATCTTGATACAATGCAGAATGTAGGAGTTCCTACATCACAACGCAGACAGAGACAATCACCTGACCGATTTACTGGATACATGGCTTTGATGAGAAAGTGTATCGTGATGGAGCCATCCTCTTTCGAGGAAGTTGTGGAGGATCCTGCATGGGTAGATGCCATGGTGGAAGAGTATGATTCAATTGTCAGAAACAGTGCATGGGAGATTGTCCCAAGGCCGGAAGGGAAATCAGTGGTAGGTTTGAGATGGATCTACAAAGTGAAGCAAGCTGCTGATGGGAGCGTTGAGAAGTATAAGGCAAGTTTTTTTTCCCGGGGCTTCTCACAGATTGAGGGGATTGACTATGAAGAAAAATTTGCACCTGTCGCAAGGTATTATTCCATACGGACCATCCTTGCTCTCTCAGTGCAGATGGGTTGACACATTCATCAGATGGATGTGAAGATTGCGTTCCTCAATGGAATCATTGAGGAGGAGGTGTACATTGAGCAGCATGAAGGATTCAAAATATTCAGCAGCGAGTCGCATGTGTGCAGGCTCAAAAGAGCGCTGTATGGGCTGAAACAAGCACATCGTGCTTGGTACACACAAATAGACAGTTATTTCACCGGACTTGGTTTCGCTAAGAGTGAGGTGGATCCAAACCTATACCAGATTGTGGTGGAGGGTAAGCTTTTGATCATTGTGCTTTATGTAGATGATTTAATACTAACGGGTGATGAATTTTTGATACACTCATGCAAGGCAGATCTTGCAAAGGAGTTCGAGATGAAGGACTTGGGCCTCCTCCATTATTTCCTGGGATTGGAAATTTGGAAGTGGAAAGGTGAACTGTTTGTGTCTCAAGGAAAGTATGCCCGGGAGATACTAGAGAAGTTTCACATGCAAGGCTGCAAACCTATCGACACTCCTCTTCCTGGTGGTTGGAGGAAAGAGGATGCTACATCGGCAGAGGTAGTGGATGCCACTGTTTATCGACAGTTGGTTGGTTTGCTCATGTATTTAGTCAATACACAACCGAACATATGCTATGCTGTGAACCAGCTTTCACTAGCGATGGTGAAGCCTACGAAGCTCTTTTGGAAGGTAGGCAAGCATGTCCTGAGGTATCTCAGGGGCACATCTGGGTATGGATTGTGGTACAGACAGTCGGATGAGGTGAAGCTGCATGGCTTCACGGATGTAGATTGGGCAGGAAGCCCAACGAACAGAAAGAGCACATTTGGAGGGATTTTCAGTATCGGATCTACAGTAGTTTCCTGGTACAGCAGGAAACAAAGATCCGTGGCACTCATTTCAGCGGAGGCCGAGTACATGGTAGCAAGTTTGGCTGCATGCGAGGCTATATGGATGAGGAAGATCCTGGTCGGTTTGTTCGATCGTACTGTGATATATTGTGATAATCAGAGTTGCATTAAACTCTCTGTTAATCTAGTATTTCATGATAGATCTAAACATATTGACATCCGGTACCATCATATCAGAGATTGTGTGCAGCGGAGGATCATGTTGCTTTCTTACATTCCTACGGAAGATCAGGATGCAGATATTCTGACGAAGGCGCTCACCAGGAGAAAATTCGAATACCATAGAGACAGGATCGGGGTGGCAGATAATCCCTATCTTGTTGAGAGGAAGTGTTGAGATTCAACAAGATGATGAGCTTAGTGAAAAGAGTCGCCTTCACTAAGTGGGCCCGCAGGCTATTTTTGGCGCAAAGTCTATTTTTAGACATGTCGATCATATTCTATGAGTTGCAGGATGCTATTTGTGGATGGTTGGTAAAGTTGGAAAAATAGATGGACTTCTATTTTTAGACATATTGGGCGGAATCTATTTTTAGATTGCCAGTCTAAAAATAGATATGTCGAATATTATTAGCTCTTAATAATATTTGGACTCTAAACATGATCTTATTCTCTTGGAGCACTTCAGTTAAGTGCACAGATGTGGTACAGGAGCTGACAGAAGGAATTACGCTATTCCTGAGGGTTTACTGGAGCTATTGCATGGAGGACTTCAGTTAGAACTCATGTGACAGAGTTTGGTGGAGTTAGAGAAGTAGTTGGTGGAGTTGTATTTAGTTTAACTCAGTTAGACTCAGTTGAGCTAGTTGTATTTAGTCTAACTTATTGATACACTAGTGAGAGTGGTGTGAATTAATTAGTTAATTAATTCACTAAATAATAACTCATTAATCAACTGAAGAATACATCAGTTAACTACAGTGCATGGCAGTTTCAGTGGAGACGAGTGGAGAGATAGGTGAAAGAGCAAGTGTGACTATTAGTTGTGACTATAGTGATGCATTGATTGCATCCAACACTCAGTGGAGATGCCAATGAGGATTGCATGAGTAAGGCTGGAGCAATTCAAACTCATTCAGAGCCATTCTTCAGCAGGGATTGTGCAGTAGAGGCAGGCTAGCAGGTGGCAAAGATCTGTGCATGGATTTGCAAGATCGGACTTGATTAGTGTGTAGCGATTGTATTGTATAGAGAGCTTGATATGATCAGCTTTGTATGAGGATTGTTATATGATCTCTATGACATATATTATATACAGATAGTTTAGGTTTTCAGCTTCAGGCTTTCCCGTTAAACAACTGTGTTAATGTGTGTGAATTTTTATTGTTTCATGTGTGCATTGCAATCTTGATTTAATTTCTGCAAATGATCAGTGGTGGAATAGATTCTGTATTTTGCATGAAGTTAAAATAGTGTGAGATTAGGATAATCTTGGACATATAACACATAAGTTATATAATTTCTACAAACTTTGCCACTTCAGTTCTAACTGAGTCCTCCATGCATGAACCACTAGTAAACCCTAGGAATTGCGTAATTCCTTCAGCCCACTGATTTTCCAAATCTGTACAATGAAATTTAGTGCTTCAAGAGAATAAGTTATTGTTTATTGTCGGATTATTATTAAGAGCTAATAATAATCGACACTTCTATTTTTAGATCGACAATCTATAAATAGACTTTGCCTAATATTCTAAAAATAGAATTTCATCTATTTTTCCAACTTGATCAACCATCTAGAAATAACATCCTGCAACTTTTGAAGTATGATCCCCATGTCTAAAAATAGACTTGCGCCAAAAATAGCCTGCGGGCCCACTTAGTGAAGGCGACTCTTTTCACTAAGCTCATCATCTTACTGAACCTCAACATCTTAGAGACCCTCTGATTTATTCAAACCCTTTTATAAAGGTTCAGAATCCTTTTGTGCATGAATTAGACTATTTTAGGGCTGTTTTATCCAGGAAAATAGCAGTAAAACCTTGTTAAACCTTCCCTGAGTCTGTAAAAAGTTTTAAAGATTGATTTTTGAGCAGAATTGAAGATTTGAAGCAGAATAAAACCTATTTTTACCTATTTCTATTCAAAAGAGACCTCTGTCATACCAAAAATACCTTCTGAAAATAGTCTAAGCTTTCAAAAGTGTAGAAAAACCTAAAAAACTGAGTTTTTTAACATCCAGAGAGCTAAATTGTCAAAAATTAAACCCAGAAATGGCTTCTAAAAGCACCATAGTTGTCAATCCACTACAACCTCCTGTTGTAGATGTTGAGGATACCCCTTTAGCTGATGTTGACTATAAAATCACTGATCCAGTAATTGAATTCAATCTTCATGATCTCCACTGCTGGAGTCTAGAAAAATCTTTGGATCAGGCAGATGAAGTGCAAATTTGGGAGTCCAATTTACCCAAATATGTAGTTCCCCATACCCATCAGTGTCCAGATGTCATTATATTGTGTCAAGCTCACTATTCCCCTGAACAAAGAGCTATTTTTAATGCTGAGAAAGAAATATTATTCACTATCATTGCAGAATCAATAAATCAAATGCTTCATTTACAACCAGAGCTAAATGCAGTCCCATTATCTATAGAAGCTCTTACAAAGATAAATACTTCATATGTTGAAAACCCAAAGATCAATCCTCCATATTCATCCTCCAAATTCCATGAAGGATCAAGACATGTCATTTCAATGTTGTCTTTTATCCTTGGTTACTTTACTGATGAGCACACTAATGAGTCTATACTTGGTTTTCTATCCACTTTTGTGCCTGGTCAACCTCCTTCTGTCATTTATAACTATGCTGAGCATATAGCTGATAATATTCATGGTTAGCTTGTGAAACTTCCTACTGAAGGAGTATTTAGGTATACCTCCTTCCTCTTTCATATGTTCCTATAATTCTAGTGAGATAAATTCCCAATAACCTTGAAAAGCTAGATGTAGAGGGAAATCCACTGTCAGTTATTTTATGGAATTATTTAATCAGAAAAGAATCAACTGAGTTCACTTATGCAGATTTCACAGATTTTTTTATTTATCCATTGATAAATATGCTTACAAATAGTGTACAACCAAGGATAAGTATTTAGGTTAAGAAATTTTTACAACTATCAGAGCAAAGCAAAACTGGTGATTGGTACCTATACCAAAACCACACATAGATTAGAGTCTATGGATCAAACCTCTTACCCTACAAACTTCCAAATTATGTGCAATGAGAGTGTTTGCATTAGAATATATAAGAAAAATTCTAAACTCATATTCTATAAAATTTTTGGCTGCCAAAAAGAAGACTCAGTTCAAGTTGAAAAACCAAGTAGGTCCTTTCATATGCAACAACAAGGAAGCAGGAGTAGAGGCAACAAAACATTTGCTGGAGTACAAGTTTGATGAAAGTTTCTTATGGAACTATGATCCTTATGGAATAATCAGTAAGATGAGGGTAATATCCAAATTAACCCCTTAAATTCATGAAAAGAAACCTGAAATTTAAGAGTTTTCAAATCAAGTGGAATGGTTGGAAAATACATTGATGGAATCTGTCAAGCAAGGTGATACTAGTCACACTTTGCAGACTCCTATGCAGGAAGACAGAACCATAAAGAGAAATAGATAAGAAACTTCATATACTGTTGAAACAACCACAGGAACCAGATTTAAGCTCAGGTATAATAAGAAACCTAATATTAATCCAGTGGACAAAGAGAAGGAAACAATTGAGGTTTTAGATGAAGAAAATCCAAAGAAGAACACTGGGACTACTACAGTTATTGAAAATGAGCAACAACCTGTTACTTCTAACAAAAAGGTGATTGAGAAACAAAAAAGCATGGAAGCATCTTCATCACAACAAGAAGAGGATACAAACATTGATATCAAAGAAAAGTACAAACATATCAAAGCCAAAAATGAAGAGATCAAGAATGAAATTTATTCACAGTATTTGAATCAGACTCCAGGAAATCAAAATAGGTTTCTATTAGCCTTTGATTATACAAATAATAAATTGATGATGTAAATACTTCAAACTACAATTAAAACACCTAAAACAACAACTGATTATAAGAAGGTTGACTTTGAAGTACCAGTAGAAAGCATTCATCCTTTAGATCAAATTGAGTTCCACAAACAAAGCTCAGAAATGCTATATTCTACTATGACCACAAAGGCAATGAGTGCCCAGAAACTCCATAACACTGTAACAAATTTGAG
The DNA here is from genome assembly GCA_034641835.2 of Pinus albicaulis. Classification (NCBI taxonomy): domain Eukaryota; kingdom Viridiplantae; phylum Streptophyta; class Pinopsida; order Pinales; family Pinaceae; genus Pinus; species Pinus albicaulis. The sequence continues at coordinate 498,531,213 of CM076575.1, read as the reverse complement.
AGATCAAATTAGGATTGAAAAAGCTTCTTCTTATGCTAAAGACACTAGAATCAAGTCTTTAGAGGAATTAGTGATTGAAGTAGGGTATGACCCTTCTAATGTGAAAGCTGTAGGAGAATTGGTGAAGAAGAAAAATGTTGATATTGCAGCACTTAGAAAGCAACTGAATCTTCCTCCCATAGAACATCCACAGGTTAATGAAATTGTGTAGGAGGCAAATAAAAAATATGAGATGATGAGTCTCATACTACAAATGATAGCACAAATCAAGGAAATGGAAACTGAGATGGACAAGCTTGTCCAAGAAAAAGAAGCTGTAAAAACTCAAAATGTTCCTCCTACAGTCATTCCCATGGTAACAACAACAGTTCCTTCATCTCTAGCAGAAGATTTAGCACCAAAAGTCCCATTGGCCACAATTTTTCCAGTTACTTCTTCCACTACTTCTACTACTGAATCTTCCACTTCAACAGTTCAACAAACAGATGAGGCTAGGAAACTCATTAAAGCCATGGAAGAGATGTCAATACAGAATAATGAGATAAACAGGTTGAAAGAGAAAATCATGAACTTGGAAGATGCCAATAAATTAGCACAAATAAATGCTAAAACAGAGGAACAAAAGGCTAAAAGGTTAAGTGAGCAGTTAAAGAAAGTAGAAACAAAATTAACCTTAAAAGAGCCCATGGCATACATCAAGAATCAACTGTGGTCCAAAATCATTGAGTCAATTAATGATACTTGGCCATCCGTCCAAATAATTTATGAACATAAAGACTTGCTTAAGGTAGTCAAAGAAGAAATATTGAAGACCAAAGAAGAGCTAGGTGCTAAGCCTGAAGAAGCCCTAGAAATAATCAAGTTTCTCAATACTAAAGCCAAGCAAGAATTGGATGAGACAGGGATAAATGATAGAACAAAGACAATTCTTGAGGTGAGAAAAGTAATTTCAAAGAAAAACTTGATGAAACAACTGGAAGAGAAGTGTCAAAATATGGACATAGCCATAATTAGATTCATGGTTAAGTTTGAGATCTTAAGACAAAGAGGTCTTCCAAACATTCTTGTTATCAATGATAAATTGATGAAACAAGAAGACTACAATAAAAATATTAGAGATTTTTCCAAAGAATAGGTTAGTAAATCAGATTGGCAAGGAGTACCTATAGTCAAAGTGTTGCACAAAAGTGTTGAAGATTTGTTTTATTTACAACATGAGATAAAACATCTCTTTGTAGTCAAACCAACCTTTGTTAGATACACAAAGGCTGATGAGAATTTTAGAAAACTCACAAATATTGAATTAACAGAGGCATATTTTTGGCAAAATCTTATTGACTTATTGTAAAATTCAATTAGTAGTGAAAGAGGATGAAAAACAGAGTGTTTTTTTTACACAGTGAAGCAGTCAAAACATCAGGTTAAAGTGTATCAGAGGTAAAGTGTATCAGTTAAAGAGTATCAGGTAAGAGATAAAGGTTCAAAATTGATTGAAGATCAAGTGGCAGCGTTAAAGACACCTCAAACAACCAGATGCAGCCTAATTCCAACAAGAAAGATATTTTATTTAATAAATAGGACAACTTGCAAGTTTGTTATGCAACTGTCACTATCTTTTTATAAAAGATATTTTATTTTCCATAGAAAGTTCCTATGATTTTTCTAGGATATTTTGTATTACTCTTTGTATAAATACTTCATCCTTTGAAGTATTAGTGTGGAATAAATTGCTGAAGATTTCTATAGTCAATTTTCTGTACCTGAAGGGTTTTTGTACCAAGTTCAAGTCAGCAGGCTGGATCAAAGCAATAAAGCATCATATTTCAGGATTCATGTGTTGGGCCACTTAAGTGAAGTACTTTCTCTTGTTACTTGTTCATCTTCTTATGTTTTCCATTGATTCATAAATGTTTTCTAAATTTTAATGTCAAATCAGGAAGTGATATATCAGATTTTGTTAAAAGCACTCTGTTATTTACTAGTTTTCATTTAAATGATTTCTACTAATATCCAGAAAAGGGAACCCTTAATTTCTCCCTAATTTCGATAGACCCCTATCTTCTCATTCCTTATCCGGATCAAAGAACCCTTAATTTCTCTTTATCCTAATTAAAACCACTTCACAAATCAGCCTCTAAAGATCTTGAGTGACTCTGCTATCTTGCCCTGAAAATATTTGACTTTAGACCTTGATCCTACTTTGTCTGCTTGACACATTGACTCCATTTTCCCAATGGAAAAACAGATCTATCACTATCCATCTCAGTAAGTGATTTTTTCCCACCAAACCAAACCAAATATCAAAACCAAATTGCCCTATATAACTAGCCTAAAATCAAACATAAAAACAAAGTTAAATCTTATAGAGAGAGCCCTCTCTAAGCCTTAGGAAGGCTAGATCCTAAAGCTTAAAAGTAGGCCTGTGGTTACCTATAATATTAATTAAAATATAAAATAAAAAATCTCACAACTTTGGGAATTATTAGAGTGATAACAGAAGCTAAGATTGATGGTATAGAAGAAAAACTAAAAGCAGACATGGACGTTTTGTCAAAGTTGCTACAAGAAATGATTCCTAATGGAGAAAAGGTAGTAGAGGAATTTCATGATGAGAAAAAAATAAATGTTAATCATGATTTCATAAACTCTAACGTTGGATTGAAGACCCACCATATTCCAAATATCGATATGAGGAAGTTTGATGACAAGGATTTCATAACATGGATACTATAGATGGAGCAATATTTTGATCTCCATAATGTGTAAAACACACAAAAGGTACGTATTGAAACTTTATATTTAGAACATAATACATTTGTATGGTATCGATGGTTTTTCTCTCGTAATCAAATTGTCACGTGGTCAATTTTTACGGAGGAAATGATAACACATTATGAGGATACAAAGAGCAACAAAAATGGGTCACAAAGATGTTGGGTTATGACTTTAAAATCATCTACAAAAAGGGAAGCTAAATTTCATTGTAGATGCACTCTCAAGAAAGGATGAGGATGTAGAAGCATTGATTTGTGCCATTTCTATTATCCAACCAGATTGGATAAATGAAGCAAGGGAGGAATGGAAGAATGACGAAGAAGTATGGACACTCATTCAAAAGTTGCAGCAAGATCCCAATACATCCGCTACATTTAGTTGGTAAAATGATTCCTTATGGTACATAGATCGCTTATATTTTTGTAAGAATTCCCAACTAAACAAAAGATTCTTTTGGAATTGCACACCTCTCACTTAGGAGGAAACTTAGGATTTTAAAAAAATTACCACAGGGTGAAAAACAAATTCATAGGGTGAAAAACAAATTTTTTTGGGATGGCCTTAAATCTGATATTCAAAATTTTATGGTGGAATGTTTGGTTTACCAACAAAATAAATTTGAGACAATCAAGACCCTGGGTCTGCTACAACCTTTATCTGTTCCAAGTCAGCATTGGGAGGAGGTTTCAATGTATTTTATCATAGGTTTACCTATCTTCGAAGGAAAGAGTGTCATCATGGTGGTAGTTGATAGACTTACCAAGTATGCATACTTTTGTCCATTATCTCATCCATCTAAAGAGAGTACAGTTTCTACTGCATTTATGGAAACAATGAAAAGCTACATGGAAACCCAAATATTATTGTAAGGGATAGATATCCCATTTTCACTGGAAATTTTTGGACGAAATTATTTTCTTGTTTGGGTACTCAACTAACTCATAGCTCATCTTATCATCCTCAATCCGATAGGAAAAATGAGATAGTGAAAAAATGTTTGGAAGGATATCTTCGTTGCTTTGTATTTGAAAAACAAACACAATGGGTCAAGTGGTTACCTCTGGCTGAATGGTGGTATAACACTTCCTTCCACACTGCATAAAAAATGACCCCATTTATGGAACTTTATGGATATCAACCACTTTCCATCACATCATCTTTAAGAGAAAATTATAAGGTTCAAGAAATGGAATATCACATCAAGCATCAACAGCAAGTTCTCCAACTCTTAAAGGATAACCTAAATTTGGCATAGAATCGAATGAAACAACAGGAAGACCAACATCACAACGAGTGACTGGATATTTTTACGGCTACAACCATACAAACAAATGTCCCTCAAGAAAACTAAGAAGGATAATAAATTAACCCCAAATTACTATGGTCCTTACAAGGTGTTGCAAAAGATTGGTATTACGACATGCAAATTAGAGCTTCCTACATCTTTCAGAGTGCACCCAATTTTCCATGTTTCATGCTTAAAGAAGGTTATAGGTGACAAAATTCCAGTTCAAACAATATTGCCAGAACTTTATGAGGAAGGAAAAATCATATTGGAACCTGAAGCAGTCATGGAAACAAGAACTCAACAGCTACGGAATCGATCAATTTCAAAGTGTCTCATAAAGTCAAAAAACTTACACACTGAATATTCCACATGGGAGGATGAGAATTTTATACAGAAGCATCCATAACTACTCAAGTGTTGAGGACAACACTTTTTTGAAGGAGAGGGGCATGTTAGGTCCATATATTACTAGTGTAGTCCCTTATTATTGTTAGTGTATCCCCCTTATTGTTAGTACCCTTTTAGTACCCATATTGTTATTATTATGCCCCATAAAAGACATCTGTTGTTATTGTTGTTCCCTTACATTATTATTGTTAGGTCGGCTAGGGTTATATTGTGACCCCATGGACTCATATATATAGAAAGATGGGTTTTTCATTTGTATCATCCAAGAATTGTTCATTTATGTAATGTAAAGGAGGTTTCCCCCTTGAAGAGGTTGATTTCTAAGGCGTTGATCTATCTTTTCTTCTATTTTGTGAGTTGGTTTCATAACATAATATGCATACATTGTATCTACCATGTGTGTCATCCTGAGAAGGTCCTCGTAGAGATATTTGTGATCCTCTATTTTCTTTTCTTCTTGCATGTTCAATATTTGGTTATCATTCACACTTGCAATTCACATCAGCAAGAAGACCACTCTGATACCAAACTTGATCCAGATTCTCTCAACTACCAGAATTAACCAAGATATTTTACTTCCGTGATGTTAGCAAAATTACATGTGAAAGAGTATGAAAAACCACATGTGCATAATTTAAAGAAGAGGAAACATAAATTCAACCATAAAATCAAAGAACAAACAAAACTTGCTAACAAGCTTAGCCAGTGAGGGATTCGTCTCTAGGCCCAGTAGCAAGAGAGGGGAGGTCACTTTAGTAATTGTTGCAAGATGATGATAAGTACATGATGTGTTCTTTGTCTATACAAGGAAGAACTCCCTTAAATAGAGTGCCATGTCTCTCCACGAGACACTCTTCTATAATAACTCTCAATCAAAAAATCTCTCCATTAGCATGAAAAAATATCAAACTCTCACATAAAGTGCCATACAATGATACTCTCACAAAGTGGCATTCATGGATCTCAAAGTCAAATCATCATCTCAACAAAAACCAAATGAACACATGGGAAAAATGCATGTTATACCTCCACTTCTGGGGATGGCCTGAAAAAGCACACCTCTGCTGAAGAAATGGGTTGTATGGTTGAATTCCTGGTGAAACACTGGTTCAAATTAGTATAAAATCGACCCCCTTTTGGCTTGGTCAAATCGGGACCCTTGAGAATCTCAAAGATTCCCCAAAGATTTCTTCTTGTTGGTTGACTAGAATTAAGCTACCCAGATGAAAAATATAATCATGCCATTGCATTCCTTGCAAAAAACTGAGAAAAATGAGTTTAAAATCGACCCCCTTCTGGCTCGGTCGAATCTAGATCCTTAGGAATCTCAAAGATTCCCCAAAGATTCCTTCTTGTTGGTTGACTAGAATTCAACTGCCCAAATGAAAAATCTATTCACATCATCATATTCCTTACGAAAAAAATGAGAAAATGAGTATAAACTTGGCATGGTTCTAAAACCGACATTTTTGGGTCTCTAGAGAATCTCAAAGATTCCTCGAGATTCCATAAAGATTCCTTACTGTAGGTTGATTGAAATTATGTTGCTCACTTGAGGAAACTCATTACACCACTAGAATCCTTATGGAAAACTGATTCATTTGAGTATAAACTTGCCATGATTATGACATTGTGAAAATTTGGCCTTAAGGGAATTTTTAAATTCCTGGCATATTCCCCTACGTCAGGGTTCTACTGCTCGGTTTTCGTGACGCTCAGGGTTGAGCCCCTGCATTTGGTTCCGCACTCAGTCTCCCTCATTCACTTTTATTCCTGTGTCCTTGGCCTCCGTTGTTATTCCTCTACCCCTATCCAATGCAAAAATGGTGGCTTTAATACTAAAGCGTCGACAACATTTTCAAAGCCTTGCTGGGTAGGCACAATGGTTGGCATAATTTAAAAGTAGGCATTGGGTTTGGGAAGGTCTCTTGTTCCAACCCCGTCGACCATTTAGATATATGTGAAAACATATGTGGTTATACATAACCATTGATGCCGAAATATTTAACTGTTCCACCCTTTTTTAGAGCCATATAACATAACTTTATTACAAATGTTGACCACCCATCCATGCTAACAATGCAATTTTGTGTTTATAATAACGTATGGCTTTTTATAATAACAATCCTCTTAAAGAATTCTCATAACCATATTCACTAACCATTACAAATCGTTGTTTTGGTATTTGTGTATATGGTTTAATAAAACCATAAGCCGTTAGTTCAAAATTTTCGTTGCTTTTAATATCGTTCAACCATTTAAATTCTCACCACAACATAATGAACCATTCAACGATTCGTTGGCATCAAAATTTAGTTGGTGTTTATTTTAAATATGAACCATAACCATATAAACATATGGTTTTTATATGATTTGTTTTAACCATATAAAATAGCCATGTTTTGTTTGAATTTTGATATATGGTTGTTAAAATATTTGTTTTATATGGTTTCTAATCCATATTTTGATTCTTATATTAATTTATTTTATATAATATTTGTGTTTTGTCTCTTTTTTGTGTAGGGATAGGAGGCCAATGATGGAGTGCTAAGTGTTAATGCTTGATGAGATTCCTTGTACCCTGTGGGTCCCACCTGTTGATTGGGATGCCATGTGGCGCACTATGGTCCCCCCTTTTTCTATCTTTTCAAACTTTAAAATACAATAGTTCGTTACAAACTCATATTTGAGTGTCGTTTGTGCCACTGGAATCGTATCAAGGAGCACTACACACTTGGTATTGGTTTCTCTGAGTTTTTAAGATTTTGATTTTGAGCCTCTCCAGAGCCTTCTTGGATTTCTAAGCCTCTCTAGATCTACTTGGATCATAAGTATAACAAATTCTCTCAGACCAACAAAAGTGGCGACATATACGAGTGGTTATGCTATGGGAGTTGTATTGATGTAGGGAGGAAGGCCTATATGCTATCATTCTGAAGTATTTCATGGGGCGGTTCTTAACTACAGTAACTACAACAAGGATCTCTATGCCCCGATACAATATGTTAAGAAGTGGACACACTATCTAATGGAAATCAGACAATGATACACAATGATTGCCATCTAGTGCAATACCTATAGGCCTAGAGTAAGCTACAACAAATTAGATATTACAAGTGGACGTGGTTTCTACAATATTTTCATTTAATGATTAATTATAAGAAGGGAAGGATAAACAAGTTGGTTGAAATGCTTTTAAGGCCACCCACATCAAATACCACAACTTTGGAAAATCTAATGCACATGGAGCATTTCACCCATGATGTATACATAGAGGCATATATAGAGGATGATGACTTAAAGGAAGTGTTTCAAAAGTTGTAAAGCCAAAGTTATGTGCATGATTGCAACAATGTAGTTGACTAGCATCTCTAGAATGGGTTACTCTACAACTGATCAGAGAGAGACACACCTCCAATTTTTTCGGGAATTTTGGTGAAGAGAATACAGTGGCCAACTTGTAGATGTATTTGTACTAGCCCAAGATGTAAGAAGAGGTAGTCAGGTTCATAAGAGGATGCATGCTTTGTTGTACCAAAAGTACCTATACCATCCCTTACCAATACCCACTCGTCCTTGGGAAAGAATTGCGAGGAACAGTTGGGAGGTTTTACGGACAATTGGGTTTTGGAGGGCATATGACAACCCGTCTATGGTAGTTTACAACTTAAACAAGATGTGTGTTCTAATGCTTCCTAAAAAGACCATCAATAGGTAAGAAATAACAAAAAATTTATTTGGATAAGTCTAGGTGCACTTTAGGATACCAAGGAGCATTATTTCAGGTAGGGACAAAAGATTTATCAATGCATTTTGGACTATGTTGTGGGAGAAGATGGTCATGAAGTTGAGTAGGTATGCCACATTCCATCCACATAAATATGGGGAAACAAGATTAGTCAATAGGACTTTGGGAAAATTTTGAGGGGTTACAATAAGAAGCATTTGAATAATTGGGATGAAAATATGGTATATATACAACACTCTTATAAAAAAATAGTTCACACTTCTACTAGTAAGTTCCCATTTGAATTTTTTTTTTGATATTTTCCACCTTCACCTTTGGATATTGCATATGGACAACAAGGAGTCAAGGGGGATCTTACATGGGATGCCTTAAGGGATTTTTTTTTTGAAAAGATTAGGTAGATCCATCTATAGGTACTGTAGATGTTGCAGAATTCAAAGGAAAAATACAAGGCCAAACATGATCAACACAAAATAGAAAATTCATTCAGAGTGGGAGAAAAAGTATGATTATAGTTGAAAAAGGAGAGGCTATGGGGTCATGATAGGAAAATTAAGGATCTTCAATATGATCCTTTTGAGATACTGGAGAAGCTGGGAGATAATTTTTATAGACTCAATATAGCCCATATGTATGCATTTACTCAATAGTGATTGTGGAGAATTTAAAACTCTATGAGACTTCCTTGTTGGATTAGGAACATGGGAAAGTACTACCTTCTATAGAGGATTTAGCACTATATTCTTAGGCATAGTTGATAGAGGATACAATTTTGTAGAAGAGGTCGAGAACTATAAGGTAGGGGTAGCATGATCTTTGGTAGATTGGGTTGATATCCCAACTTCCAGGCAAGGCTAAATGATACTCCATGGAGAAGGTAGAGGAAAAAATTACTCACCTCATTTAGTACAATATTTTTGGGACCCAAATCATCCCAAAATGGGGAGGTATGTTCTAGATTGGGTTAATATATTATTTTTTAATCCATCACGATGCTTTTAGAGTGGAAATTTTAGAGGAATCAACTTGCAAGATCATTTTTACCAGTGGTTCCAACTTGGAAAATTTTGGGTGAAAATTTTCAAGAGCCATTTTTAGGCTTGAAGTGACCACATTCTATGATCCTAACCTTAATATGGACCTGGATTCTATAATGTACACACTGATACCCTCCCAATGGTTTATGAATTTCTTCATTGGAGCTCGTATGAGAATGTTATGCCTTATAGAAGTTGACCTATTGAAATTGACCACCATAACTAAAGAGGATGCCATATTAATGCCCGTTACACATGGAAACATGGCTAGCCACATGGGAACTATGGATAAGACTCTAGAAGGTTCCATTTGTAACTCATATTGAGGGTAAAATGAGTTAAATTTAACCCCCTAGTTGGCTATCAAGTTGTGTTATAACCATGCCACTATCAAGAAAAGGGGTTTCATTATATTTGAGTGAATTCTGGTCTATAGACGAGAAAATTAAATGAGAATGGATAAAGAGAGAGAAAAAAGAATAAATATTTGTCAAAAATAAAATGCTTCCATTTTCATGAATTCAGGCACTATGCCGCGAAGTGTCCACATATGAAATCTAGCAAGAAGGAGTCTGCAGCTTCACAATTAGAGCTTGAATTTACCCTCATTGCATGCATGGCCAAAAAAGTGATGGGGAGCATGTGGTACTTGGACTCAGGTGCCTCGTTCCACATGACAAGGAATATATACTTTTTTAGTGGCCTGGAAGAGAAATATCTCCAAATGAATATTGAGTTTGGAGATGAATGAAGGTACAATACGACCGTGATTGGTAAAATCACCTTTCATAGGGAGTCGGGATCCCCTCAGACTCCAGGGTGTCATGTTCATTCCATGCCTAAAGAAAAATATCATCTCTGTTACATCTTTGGAAGACCGTGGTTATGACATGATCTTCAACAAAGGAAAGGCATTCCTGAGACACATAACCATGAGACAAGTGAAGCATATCGGGGTTCGAGTCAAGAACATGTATGCACTTGAGGTAGGAGATGCATGAAAATCCTTGAGGAGCAAGGAAGAGACTCGAGATATGGTGGTTGAGAGGGATCATGTTAGACCTCTGAACGTGCAACCTTAGAAGGAGCCTCAGGAAGTTTTGGAGCAACCACAAATGGAGAGGCATAGAGGAGATAGAGTGGAGACATCCACTAAAGCAGAGACCTCTAGTAGGTGTATGGTTCGAGCCAAGTGGGTAGACGAAGAACATGGAGTTATACCTCTAGGAGAGAGGTGCAGAAATGTAGATCCTTAGTCCAAGAGTCGCATAAAATTGGGCAGGGTCCATTGAGGCATTCTCCTCATGGAACATTACCTTGCTACAGGGGCCCACAATATTTAGTAGCAAGAGGATCCATGTTAGTAAGATACTGAGGAGTGCAAAGTTTTAATAGTAGAGTAGGAGGCTCAGTAGCAGAGTAAGCAACAAGAACACAAATTGCCTTGTAGGCATTTGCAGACACAATTGATTCAATGCATTTTTGTTTTTTTATTTGCTTCTCAGTTGCAGATGTTGCAATAACAACAACAAAAATGAGAGGTGTTTCATGCAGTATATTCCATAGGTGCAGGATAGGGGTGGATGATAATCCCTTTCTTGCTGAGAGGGAGTGTTGAAAATGTAACAATACAATCTTAATTTTTATTTTTCCTTAATCAAATTGAGGAAATTCAAAATTCCACTTCAGTAGAAAACATGGAGGAGTTAACAGAGGTGACATGCCTCTTATCACTCAGTTAAGAAAAAATAATTTGATTTAATGAGTTCAAGTTCATTTTTCTTGTGTTGATTCCTAAAAAATAGGAGTCTAGCTCAGTTAATTCGAGTTAAGGAAATGAAGTTCAATTGTGTGTAGTGATTCATAAATTTTAGGAGCCTAGGTTGAGTCAATTTCAGTTGTAATCAGTTAAACTAGTTCTAACTATTAATAGAACTAGTTGGTGGTAAGTTACATAGTGGTACATAAGTATGACTCATATATCATCTAGTTAAATGATCAATCAACTAACAATTAGCTCATGCATGCAAAGAATTCGAATTACCTAGTTGTGGTGGAGTTTCCAAGACAGTTAACAAACAATTGTAAACTATTTGAGTGTACAAATGTTGCATGAGGTTAGTTGGACCATACTTGGGAATTTCACAATGAATTAGAGGTATTTCCTATTTAATATAGGCCTAATTCCTCAATGAACATCGCAAGGAAGTAGGGGCTGAAGCAAAGGCAGAAATTGTCTAAGTCTAGGTTAGAGCTTCTGAGTGAGTAGAGAGATAGGTTATGCACTTGAAGGTTGTGCTTAGTTGAGAAAATAAATTGTAATACATCTCTGTTCCTTTTATTAATGAAATCACGCATTGGGGTTTTTAGCATATTGATTTCCCTAAAGGAAAATACTTGTTTCATGTGTGCTGTTTCTTATTCCATATCTAATTTTTTTGTTCTAAATTGTGAATTAATGTTTGCAAAGCAATATAGTAGGTTTGTGTCTCTTGATTTTAGTTTAAATTCATGAGAAGTTGCAAATTTAAAACATAATTTCTATGGAATTATATCGACCTCTAGCATTTCTGCAACCATATGTTTAATTTCACTCTCTTGGGCATAGGGATATTTGTAAGGCCTGCTATTTGGAGGAGCACTTTCTAGAACCAAATGTATAACATGATCATGATAAAAAATAGGTGGGAGAATTTTGGGAGTCTCAGATACCTTGGAATGATTGTACAAGAATTTTTGGAGATATGGAGAAATAGATGATTTCGATGGTTGAACCTTTAGTGAGCATAATTGTGCAATTATGCCCCATTGTTTTTTATTTAGAATATTTGTCATGTCATTTGAGCTGATTATATTTCCTGGTTTCCCTGCAATACCCCTTAATTCAACTTCCTTTCCTTCCCAAAAAAATCGCAATAAAAGTTCTTGAAAACTAAAGTCTATCATCCCCAAAGATTGTAACCATTGGACTCCTAGAACAACATCAACACCATCCATTGGAATGGAAAGCATTGGACTACTCAATAAATATTACCCCATGGTTCGCTTGATATTATGGCACTTTCCAAAAAGATTTATAGTTCCTCCATTTGCAACCATTACTTGACACTCTAGTGCTGGATATAAGAATAAATTCAATTCCTTGGCTATTATAAAATGAATTAAATTATGGGTACTACCCGAATCAATCAACATTATTACCTTTTTTTTTATATGTCATTCAATCTTGAGAGTTTGAGGAGTGGTAATTCCTACCAATGCATTACAAGATATTATTGGATTCATTTCTTCTTTCTCTGGGGTTGGTTCTTGGTGTATATCCTCCTCTTTTGATGTTTCTTGTTCCTTTTCTTCCTCCTCTTCGCAATATATATAAAATAATTTATTCTTAACATAATTATGACCTTTAGTGTATTTTATATCACAACTGTAACAAATCCATTTTGATATTTTTTCCTCCAATTGTTGTGGTGTCAACATTGTAGGTTTTGGAAAGCTTGTAGAAAAAAAGACCATCTTTATAGTTGTGAGTGGTAGACTTCCTTGTTTCCATAATTTTGCTTTCAACTTTTATTGCCACCCTGAATGCCTTCTCCAATGAATCAGGTTCACAAAGGCGAACCTCATGTCGGATTTTATCCTTTAAAGTGATTATGAAGACATCAATCCTATGATCCTCTGGTATATCAGTTACCTTGATATTCAATTTTTGGAAGTCCTCAATGTGCACCACCATTGAACCCTTTTTTTTGATATTTATGAATTGGATAAAGAAGGCGTTGCTCTTTGTATCCTCATAATGTGTTATTATTTCCTACGTAAATTAACCATGTGACATGTTTTTTATGAGAACAAAGCCATCAATACCATATAAACTAATTGGTTTCTAAATATGAAGACGCAATGTGCACCTTTTGTGTGTGTTGCACATCATGGAGATCAAAATATTTCTCCATATGTAGTATCCATGTTACGGATCCATGCCATCAAACTTCCTCATATTGATATTTGGAGTGTGGTGGGTCTTAAAACAAACATTGGAGTCTCTAAAATTATAATTTATATTCATTTTTTCCTCATTATTATTTTCATGGATTACCTTGTCACCACTACGATGCCTTTCTTGAAACAACTTTGTCAACCCTTCCATCTTGAAATTCATCATTGCTTCCATGTATAATTTTATACCATCCTTCACACTTTTATTTCTGATTTTAAACCGTCCATGTTCCTTTTTAATCCATCAATGTCCCCTTTTAAGCCATCCATGTCCCCTTTTAGTAAATATTTGGTTTCTCTTTATGAGAGCAAAATTTGTTGCACTTGGTCCTGTAATTTTGATATATCATGTTGCAATTCTTCCTCTTCTTGCAACATAGTAGAGATTTCTGAGGGCTTAATGGGTGTAGAATTATTTTGTTTGGTTTTAAAAGAAAATACTGATATCTATGCTTCAATATGCCCTTCTAATCACTTCAAACTATTTTTTCAAACAAAATTTATGCAAATTTAAAAAAAATACACACATTTTTCTTGATTTTTAGGAGCTCGATATTGAAACTATTGCATATCTATAATTTCAGATCTGCAAGGTCTGAAATTTTGTCTTGTGGTATCCCTTTGAGACTTATTTCCAACCCCACAATTCAGACCAACATTTGTTTCTTGAAGCAAGATTTATGTCCAATATCCCATGATGACCAAATTATATATTGGTTTAGTAGATCAAACTTGTCTGGATGTCACATGTCACTATGTCGACCTTCATCCTTGAAAATGATACAAGAAAAACTATAGTCTATTCTCTTTCAGTAAATTTTTACATGATCCAGATTTATGCAAGAATGCAATAAAATATAGAAATAAAAATAAACACAGAGATGCAACAAAAAATATAATTCATTTCATTAATATCAAATAATGGAAATAAGCTTACAGATAGAATGGAAATAAACTAGCTCAGGCGATGGTAGCTTATCTCTGAGAATATGTGTGGGGGCTACATGCCTTTGAACTATGTTAAAATGAGGGTCAAGGGCCTTTTTCTTATTGAAAAACATGGGAAAAACCTAAAAAACCAAAACCCTAACCCAGGAGATGGAACACCAAGAGTTTGTGGGCCCTGTTGGGGTTAGTTGGGCAGCCAACTCCCCAGGTTCGTAAATTGGTCATATTATATCTTTTTGGCGCATGCGATATATCATCAGAAATATTTATCTGAGTACTATAAGTTTTGCTATATGCCCTTTCCCAAAAATATGGGATTGTTGTGGACCTCAAAAAAACGTTGTTTACGGGGTCAAAAATACTCTAGAATTTTAGGACCCGAAAAACTGCTCTGGAATTTTAGGACCCGAAAAACTGCTAAAAATAGTAAATGCTGCTACAAAGAAGGAAAATAATGAAAGCAACTAGAGGTCTAAATGGAATAGGTGGGTGTTCACCAATATCCACCTGGATCATTCCTCCCCCCTTAGGAAGCAATGGTCCCCATTGCATGCAGAACCTCCACGAGGTGAGGAAATTTCTGTTGAATCTAGTCCTTGTTGAACCACTTACCCTGGTGGAGGAGTTGTCCTGCTTTGACAACTTGAGATAGCTGGATCCTCTGCTGGCGAGCGTTATTGATCTGTGTGTACATAATTTGATCAGTTGTGGCATGTTCCATGAACTCTGGGTTTAAATTTGTTGGTATGAGTTGTTTTACAATGTTAGATGTGTCGAGCAATGGTGGAAAGTAGGGCCACAGGCGGTCCACATTGAACACTGGGTGCAGACCAAGGAATTTTGGAATACTGAGCTTGAAGGAATTGTTCCCTACAACCTTGGTGGTGGTATATGGCCCATATAGGAGCTGGAAAAGCTTGCGGTGGGGCCTAGCGAGTTACTCCTTCTGCAAATGTAGCCAAACTTTGTCTCCCACCTAGAACTTGTGTGGCACCCAATGCTGATCATGTCGCTGCTTGTACTTAGCATTGGATATGTCCAATGTGTCATGGACCTATTGGAGAATGTGATAAATGCAATCAATGAAGTTGTTCTCCTTGTTGGCTTCAGACTGGACATGTGCCAAACCTTCCTGAGTAGCTACAAATGGTATGGGCACATCAATGGGACATAGTGGCTGGAATCCCAAGCCAATTTGGAAGGGGATATGGACAGTTGAGATGTGGATATCCCGATTATAGTTGTGATAGACCTAGGGGAGGATTTTATCCCATGTTCATGGATGCTTCGAGTTGTACATGTGCAGAATGTGTACAATCATCATGTTGACGAAATCTGTTTGGCCATCAGTTTGGGGGTGGAAAGTTGTGGAATTAGTGAGCTCGATGTCCAACATCGACCAGATAATTGACCAAAATTTACTGAGGAACATGTTGTATCGAACTGAGATAATGGACTGTGGGATCCCAAAGTGCACCCACACTCGCTCAAAGAAGATTTTAGCAATGTATTTTGCTTTGATATTCTTCTTGCAGGCCGCCATATTGGCCATCTTAGAGAATCTGTTGACGACCACAAAAATGCAGCCATTTCCATTCTTGGTAGAAGGAAGTCTTGACATGTAATCCATGGAGATGGATACCCATGACCAACTAGGGGTAAGAAGCGAAGTATATAAGCCTTTATTCTTAATGGTTGGTTTGGAAATGGCACAGGCAGTGCAAGATTTGATGTACTTCCCGAAATTATGTTGAAAGTCCGACCAATAGAAATAATTATACAATACTACCAATTTTTTCTCGACCCCAAAATGTCCAACAACTCGACTGTAGTGTGCTTCCCAAATAATCTTGGCACGCTCGCTTGAAGGAATACATAGATGTCCCAGGTGGCATAACAGTGCATCATGGAGGTGAAAATTTGGAACTTTCTTACCCTCCAAGAGCCTCTGGTATGTGTTGCCAAATTTTGGATCAATTTTGTAGTGATGAAACCAACCCTAAGTCTTGTGCCCAAAAGAGTCAAGCACATTGGTTAACTCCATGATTGGTGGTTTGGCTGAGGAAACATGCATCATTATTGGTGCTGCCCTTCTCGTACTTGATTTTCAAATGGATCTGTTGCTGGTTTGTGGCCCGATCATTCTGGAACTTCCCTTGTGTTTGTATGAATTGCAGGGGTCAATGATCTATGTGGATGACCATTTCCTTCCCCAAAATGTAATTATTCAATTTTCGGCAGGCCTGTACAATTGAATACATTCATTGTCATAGGTGGGATACTTTCAGACTATGTCTGAAAGTGTCTCACTGTGCCATCGGATGCCCCTGTTGAGTAAGTACCACCCCAATAGCATAGTCATAGGCATCTGTCTCGATCTAAATTGGTTGATGAAATTCTGGTAATATGATCACTAGTGTAGAGCAGAGGCAGTGCTTCAACTCTATGAACGCCTTCTGTTGAGATTCATACCAAAATAATTTTTCTTTTGCTCCTCCCTTGGTGACTTGAATCAAAGGCCAAGTGATATGAGAGAACCCTGACACGAACTCGTGGTAGAAATTGGCAAGGCCGAGAAAGTTGTGGAGCTCTGTTAGAGTGGTTGGGGCTAGCCAATGCCAAATGAACTGGATCTTGGCTGGGTCCACATGCACCCCCTGCTCATCAATAATGTACCCAAGATATTGAACCTCGGTCATGCCAAAAGTGTATTTCTGCAAACTGGCACTCAACTTTTGTTTTCAAAGTATCTGGATGACCTGTCAAATGTGGTGGAGGTGCTCTTCCCAAGTTTGGCTGAACATCAGGATGCCATCCAAATACACCACCACAAATGAGTTAGTGAATGGTCACAAGATGTTGTCCATAAGCCTCATGAAGGTTGCGAGAGAATATATTAACACGAAAGGCATGACCAACCATTCAAAGAGGTCCTCCTTGGATTTGAAGGTAGTCTTCCACAAATTGGAGGGTTTGATTGGTACCTGGTGATACCCAAACTTCAAGTCAATCTTGCTGGCCCACTTGAGTTGGTATAGAAGGTCATCAATTCATGGGATCAGATATCTATTTCAGACAATGATCTTGTTCATCGCCTGATAGTCAATATAGAGTCTCCAAGTCCCATCCTTCTTCTGCACCAACACGATCGTGCTCCCACAGGGCGATGAACTCAGCCAGATGTGACCTTTCTGCGACAGCTCCTAAATCTGCCTCTTGATTTCTTCATTCTCCAGAAAAGAGCACCGATAGATAGGTCCATTGGGAAATGGTGCGACTGGGGTCATATCGATGGAGTGCTTGACTTGACAGTGTAGAGGCACCCCTGCATGTGAGGTGAAGATGTCCCCATACTCCTCCATGACCTTGTCCATATGTTGTTTCTGTGCGGATGAGCCCTGTATGGAGGTCATGGAAAAAATATTCTTCTTGCCTCGAGGGCAGATCACAAGGAAAAAAAATTTCTTGGTTTAGGAAATAAGCTTACTGCATTACTTCACAGTGATTAAAGAGATTGTGGTAGGCGATGCTACGTACGATGTCTTGTACAACTTATTACCCAAAGTAAAAATAGCAGTGCAAGGCCAAGGCTCATACACAACATGTTTCTCCCACAAGTATGGTTGGCCTAATAATACATCACAAACTTCAAGAGGAGAAACATCACATAATACCTCATCCATGAAGGGCTTCATGTTGTAGGGAAGGTGACATTGCTGGCTGACGCGGAGATCCCGTGCTTGGTGAAGCCACTCGATGGTGTATGGTTGTGGGAGTGCTGTGATCGGCAGGCCTAGACGCTTCACGACCTCTACTAAAATGAGCTTATTTTTTCTCCCACTTCACGAGCCTGCAACAAAACTTGTATTAATTGTAGAAATTTCTGAATCTTATATATTATGCAGAAATTATTACTATTAATCCGATTAAGCTCCTCCTACTTAGATAAGTTATTAACTGAATAAATTGAAGTTAACATTGAAGCAAAACACATAACATATCTCTACCAATTCATATCTAGAATAAGCACATGCACACATTGACAAAGTGACACAGTTATTTCTAGACAAATAGTCCCTAGAAAAAACCAATGTGGGAAAAATGGTCTCTGGCTGCTAGGGGGTTCTATTATTAAGAATATTTCTGAATACACAAATCTGGGTTCCAGATCTAGAAATCCCGACAAAGAAAATACTAGATCTATAACTCACTGGCTGATCTAGGGCCAAAATAATGACTGATCCAGACCCTCAAATGAGATTTACAGAACTCAGCCAAGATTAGGGCCTAAAACCCCAGCGCTGCCCCTGAAAGGCTCTGCGTCAGCCTCTGAAGCCCCTGAAAGGATCTGCGTCAAACTTGGAAGTCCTCCAAACCCTTAGCGCTACTCCGAAAGGGATTGCGTTACCCCAGATTGGGTGATGCAGTCACTACACTGCCCTTGAAGGGTTTCTATGTAACCCCTGAGGGTTTCTTGCTGAAAATCACTTCGTCCTTGGAGATAATATGTTTTCCTTGCTGATATTTCTATTGCCTTCCTCTACGCTGTCCTTGAGATGTTCTCTGCCTCTTGTGTATTCTAGACCCCGAGATCAAATCATCCCCTTGGTCTAAATTCCCCTCTCTGCATCTGAAACACTTCTGAGTATTCTTAGCAAACCCTGCCCTAGAATCTCAGCTTAGCTTCAGTGCTCTGCCTCTGTGTGTCTTTACAAATGACTCCAAGCCTTTCCTTTATACTTTTCTCGTTGACAAATGAATGACCATGATCAAATATTGAATCAATGGCTAAGATTAAAAGAAAGCTTGATCCATGTGAATTAAGACAATTTCATCACATGTTTAATTAAATTCACTTTAATTATTTAAGTTCCCTAAGTTTTAACCTACGAAATACGCTTAAAATAATTAATTAATTTAATATCTCCTAAACCAGATGAAATTTCCCAAATCCATTTCTGGGTCTTGTAGATAAGGTGTACTCTAGTCCTTCCTCAAAATTTAGGACATAGAGCACAACCGATGCTACCCCAAATACACCAAATCTCAACACTCCCTCTTCGCATCAAGGGTGTGCTCTAGCAATACATCACACTATGCATTACATGACTTTGAGTACTAGTTCTGTGCGGTTGAAGCTTGGCCTGTTGCCACTCAACTCTGCACTGCTACTGCCATTCTGTACTGCTGCTCATGAATCTGCCACCGCCACTACAACTTCTATACTAGAACTGCCTCTCAATATGCTGCATCTGTGCTGCTTATAGCACTGCCACTATTGATCTGCTGCACTGCAACTTCAGTTGTTGAGAGAAACAACTGAATCTCCTCCCCAATCTTTGACAAACAAGTCAAATGGGCTGCATCCTCATCACTGAAGCTCCATAGGCTACAGATCTGTGCTGGAATCTAAATAATGATGCACAGCTATAGCTCTGCTTGCATAATCAGACTCCCTCTGCACTACTAAAGTCACATCAGCTCCTTGTGCTGAAATCTATCACGCTGCTGCTGCAATGCGTTGTCCCTCTAAAGCTTTCTGCACTGCTGCAGCTCTGCACTACATAAGCAGCACTACTCTGCGCTACTGAAGTCACATCAGCCTCTATGCTGCTACTACTTTACTATGTGCTTCTCCTCTCAGCCTTCAGATCTACCTCTGATTCTGCTTCATCTGTGATCTATGCACCCACTGCTCCACTTGTCCCACTACTGTCTTAAGGTTTCCATAGCTCGCATGTGATCCAAGAGATGAGCTACTCAAGGACCCCGCATTTCTTCCATGTAGCTCTTCTACATGTCCATGTCACCCCACCTCCGTGGTTCATGAGCACTCATGGTTGCATCATCTCTGACATATCATCTGCCACAACTGCTTTGGAAGAAGATGCTTCCTTGTCCCTTTTTTTCTTTGGACAAATGTCCCATCTCACCACACTGGAAGCACTTGATCTTTGAAGGACACTTCTTCTTCTTTGGCTACTTCTTTTATGCCAAGGCTACATCTTCCTCATCTTCCTTCTTCACTTTGCTCAATCCTGGGCTGTGCTGTCTCTTAGCGAACCTACAGAGTTCTTTTTGACGCAAAATTGACCACAAGCTGTCCTAATCTGGGAGGTCCGATATGCCCAAGATACTTTGGACAAAGGTTTCCCACTAATTCGTGACTGCTTTGAGGGTAGTCCTGATTATCACAACATCATGCATCGTTGCACCTGTTGTAGTCAGCTGATCTCAGATTGACCACAGTCTGAAGAGGAAGTGCTCCATGTCTTCTCCCTTGGTCATCATGAATGACATCATTTGGGTCTCCAACAACATTTTTCTTTGGACATACTTTCCCTCATATAGGGAAGTCAAGGCCTTCCACATCTCATTAGATTTCTTCTTCTCAGCTATGTGTGGTATAATCTGGTCCTTGATACTATCCATAATCAACCGCTTGGCATGCCCAACAAATTCCTTATGCTTCCGAAGGAGATCCGCATCTGTTGGTGTGGCCAAATTCTACTCTGCATGGTCTCTTAGATTGTATGCCTCAAGGACAATCAAGATCCTTGCCTTCCAAACCGAAAAGTTTGAGAGGCCATCTAGCCTATCCCGATCAGACAGTCCATGAGGAGCCATCTTCTCAGAATGTGTCAGAACTTCCTTTTCTCTTTTCTTGAGAAATGGATCTAAGGCCCTTGGTGAAACAAGTGCCTTCTGCTCCCTCTGACACTTGATTTCCCTCCTTGGAAATCTACCAAATCAACTATGATTTAGCTTCTTCTTTGATCCTCTGATCAAATGCTAAGTTTCCTTTGGCAAGAAACTTCCTGAGAAGCTGATATCCTCCCAATCTTTGTCACTTATGCTAAGGCTAAAAATCTGAAAACTTCATAATTTTAACCCCACCAGCTCTTCTCAATTTCTACAGCTTTTCTGCAGTCTTTTCTCGATATGACAGATTCAGATCTGAATCACACTGGCTGGCTTCAGACCAAACCAACGTTGTTTCTGAGCTACCTCTGTGCAGTAATTGTGTGGGATTGCTAGGAAACAACACTGGACAACGTCACCCTTCCCTCTGCGTGAATATGCTCCTGAAAATTGTGTTGTCTCTTCAAATTTGTGTTTCTGATGCTTTTCCAGCTGCTTTCTGCAGTTAGAACCTTTGGTCTCTTCAACTGGTGTCCCTCCTAGATCCGCAATTGCTCTGATACCATGTAGAAATTTCTGAATCTTATATCTTATGCAGAAATTATTACTGTTAATCTGGTTAAGCTCCTCCTACATAGATAAGTTATTAACTGAATAAATTCAAGTTAACATCGAAGCAAAACATATAACAGATCTCTACCAATTCAGATCTAGAATAAGAACATGCACACATTGACAAAGTGACACAGTTATTTCTGGACAAATAGTCCCCGGAAAAACCCAATGTGGGAAAATTGGTCTCTGGCTACTAGAGGGTTCTATTATTAAGAATATTTCTGAATACACAAATATGGGTTCCATATCTGGAAATCCTGATAGAGAAAATACTAGATCTACAGCTCATTGGCTGATCTAGGGCCAAAATAATGATTTATCCACACCCTCAAATGGGATTTACAGAACTCAGCTAAGATTAGGGCCTAGAAACCCCAGCGCTGCCCCTAAAAGGCTCTGCGTCAGCTTCTGAAGCCCCTGAAAGGCTCTGCGTCGGCCTTGGAAGTCCTCCAAACCCTAAATGCTGCTCCGGAAGGGACTGCGTTACCCCAGACTAGGTGATGCAGTCACTACGCTGCCCCTGAAGGGCTTCTGCGTAACCCCTGAGGGTTTCCTGCTAAAAATAACGATGTCCTTGGAGAGACTGTGTTGTCCTTGCTGCTGCTACTGCTGCCTTCCTCTGAGTTGTCCTTGAGCTAATCTCTGCCTCTTGAGTATTCTAGACCCCGGGATCAGATCATCCCCTTGGTCTAAATCTCCTCTCTACAACTGAAACACTTCTGAGTATTCTTAGCAAACCCTGCCCTAGAATCTCAGCTTAGCTTCAGTGCTCTGCCTCTGTGTGCCTTTACAAATGACCCCAAGCATTTTCTTTATACTTTTCTCGTTGACAAATCAACGACCATGATCAAATATTGAATCAATGGCTAAGATTAAAATAAAGATTGATCCATGTGACTTAATACAATTTCATCACATGTTTAATTAAATTCACTTTAATTATTTAAGTTCCCTAAGTTTTAAATTAGGAAATACATTTAAAATAATTAATTAATTTAATATCTACTAAACCATATGAAATTTTCCAAATCCATTTCTGGGTCTTGTAGATCTGGTGTACTCTAGTCCTTCCTCAAAATTTGGGACCTAGAGCATAACTGATGCTACCCCAAATACATAAAATCTCAACATTAATTTGAGAGGTTTTTCCGATGATATATCGTATGCACGAAACAGAGATAATATGAACAAGTTATGACCCCAGGAATTTGGCTTCCCAACTAACTCTGGAAGTTTAGGACTCGAAAAAATGCTAAAATAGTAAATGCTACTATAAACAAGGAAATTGATGAAACCGACTGGAGCACTAGGTGGAATAGGTGGGTGGCCACCAATATACACCTATATCATAACGAAATTCAAATCCGATTCTTGTATAGAAAGTGAAGACGATTTTCCCTAGGCCAATTGTTTGAGATTGAATTCTGGAGCTTGCAAAAGCCCTAACTTCTTCGGATCTTATCTTAGAAAATATAACGAAACAAGTGTTATCACATTTTATTTTATTATTGTTTTTTTAAAGAAAATACTAATAGTTTCAGTGTTAGAAAATTATTTTTAATAAATAGGGAAAACACTAATAGTGGGATTATCATCGATATTGTGAGTTCGATAATTTTTCATAGTAATACGCTGACTATGGGTATAGCTGATAAATGGAATATAAACACCAAGTTTAAATTTGATTTCTGATATTTTGAAATATGATGAGCATGTCAGCAACACAATGATAATTATTGATCATTCCAAGTTAGTCGCAAATGGTGAAAGGTACAAAATGAAGGGATATTTTCCATCGTTAGAGGTATGTAGATGACTTAACATCATTGAAGGGTTAAATCAAATGTTAAATGTAAATCATTACTTGTATGTGGTTATTCTCCCCGTATGGTATATTTAAAGTTATCATTTGTAAAAGTTTTTAACTCGTTGGAAAGGTCATTTGCATGCAAATTTTTTGGTAGAGATCCAAGATCGAATCTCGGTCCAACCTTTTGTATTTTTGCTCGTTCACACAACTAATGGGTAAGAGTGGGAAAGCAAATAGAAGTGAGCTAAAAATTCCTGAACTTCTATATTTGTATCTGGATATACAACAATAGTTCCAACAAGTCAGGTGGAACAAATTTTTCTATCGGTGCTCTGAATACCATGATGCGGTCGCTCGAGAATTTGCTTGGGGTTTTGACTACCAACATGCAGAGGTGGGGGGATTGTCATTATTGGTCATAGAGGAATTGATCACAAATTTTACAATTGTACCCACATATGGGGAAAATGTTTTCATAAGCCATGTGTTATTTGGGATTTATGTCCCATTTTTCTTGAAAGCTGAGTTCAAAGACCGAAATTGGAAGACCGGGGTTCAGAGGGCTTGCCTGGAGGACAAGTGGAATTGATTGCTACGGATAACAAAATCATATTTTACCTATGAAGGTCGTTTTAACCGGGTAAACTTATACCATTTTCATTTCTTAGCTCATTTAGCAGGTCAGGTTAGGATGAATGTTTGTTTTTATTGGCTGGAAAGTTGAAGCATATGGCTGCTTGTTTTTGGGCCAAGGCAGACCCATCCCGTCATTTTATTTATCATAAATCCTTAATTAAATTTTTAATTGAGAATCAATTGGGAAAGTTTGGAAGTTATTAGAGTGATTTCCTGATTTGGGAAGGTTTTAAACCCTAGCCTCCTAAGGCTAAATGAAGGAGGAAGAAAGGTACCAAAAAGGGCAAGAAAAATCAAGCGAAACTTCATCTCAGGTCACCTCCACTAAATGAACCCAGAGCCGAAAAGAGAGAGATATACCCTCATCCTTTGGTACTGAAAATACTAAAATATATGCTAGAAGAAGTGACAGGCTTAGGAAAATACAACCTACTGCAAGCCCTCCCACTGAAAATCTGTCTCCTACTATCCATTCCCCTCATGCCGAGAAACCACCCACTGAGAAATCCCCTACAAAAACTCATTTACCAGAACATACCAAAGGAAAAGAAGTTGAAGTTGAACCCCGTGTGGAGGTATCCTGAGATGGAAAAGAATCTACACTATCATATATCTTTAAGGGAGGTAAAGTACCTCACACCAGGCCTACAAACAAGCTAAGATTGACGATAAAGCTGAAAAATGATCTAGACCTTGCCAAAGAGGTGATAGATGTGGAAAATGTTGCATTAAGATACCTCATAATAAACAAATGAAAAGTTGTAGGTTCTAAGAAGTTAAAGGATAAAACAACCAAAATGTAGAGTAAGAGGTAGATAATGGATAAGGTAGACGTTCTTCTGAAGGTGGCCAATACCCTGAGCTAAGAAGCTAAGGGCCATATTTGGTTTTTCATTATTCACTGTTAAGGTGAATTTTGATATATCATGTATCATGTTCCTGTCAGCGTTTATATATATAGAGGCACACAAGAGAGCTGAGATTTTGGTTGTCAGCGAATTTTTACAAAAAAGTGCTGACATTTCCATTGTCAGCGCATTTTGGAAAGAAGCAGACTAAGAAAAGTGCTGACAGTCGGTCTGTCAGCAAAACCATCTGTTTAGGGAGCTAAGGACGGGCAGTTTCAGTATCAACGTATTACAGTAGGAAATCTCGAGAAAGGAGGATATCAAACAAAAGATCAATTTTGAAGTGTGGGGGACCTGATCTACAACGAGGGAAGAATTATCATGATACATTTTCTCAGCCCCATTTTCGGCATAATTTTCAGCAAGTGGTTTTATTTTGGATATATTTAGAAGACATTTTCAAATGCATGTACTTAGAAGATTTATATTATTATTTTTGGATTATTGTAATTAAAGTTTGAGCTAAAAAACTGTGTTTGTTATTGTAAAGTTTATATAATCAGGAAATGTAGAATGCCAAAGGGTTGGTATTTATTTGAGTCATAACATCCTTGTGTATTAATTGAGCAGATCTTAAATGAATACAATTTTCATGAGCACTCACAAAATTTCTTGTGTCGTAGTTCCCGGTTTGTTTTATTTGTTTTATATTTCCTCATGTATGGAAAATTGAGTATATGATATTGGGATTCATATTTTATGCTTCTATTTCTTTATTTCTCAGAAATTAATAACTTTTGTTTCATTTAGTCCTTATGCTAATTTCCTTCATTTTCCTCTAAATTCCTTAAATTGTCAAAGGAATTATTGCTACCCCAATTTTGTGTTTTTCTCATCAAATCTATAAGTGAATATCACCTGATTGGGTTATACTCCATGCCCAATGGTGTAATTTCCACATAGCCCAACCAAACTTCATAATTTATTAAAAGAAATTGGCCATAGAATTGAATTTGTAGACCTTATACTATAGTGACCTTGAGTAGTTGAGTTTAAGGAGAGTTCCCTCTCCAAGTTGAAGGGTCAACTTTCAACCTCAAACAGGTTTGAGGTTACCTTAGATTTTTTACCGCAACCATGGTTTTCTCTAAGTGATAAAAATTTTGACATCGTTTATGGGGAATGAAAGACATATTTTTCCCCAAACAATTTTATTGCTTAATATGAGATCTCTAAGGGAAAACAAATATTTGGATAGAAGTTTATTTGCGAGGTGTTTGCTCTGTGGACTTCTCTCTGTATTCTGAAGTTTTCTTTGTGACAAAGTCCTGGCTCATAGAGGCATCTATACTTGGAGGAACCTTGATACGAATCCATCGTAGATTTTTTCAAGCCTGAAAAACTTGTTCAGGAAGAAAAATTGAAAGAGACCAGATAAGAATTATTTAGAAAGGTCTTGTTCATTACGTGCAAAGGTTCAAGCTCTTGAGGTTTTACAGTTTTATATATAATTTGAGAATACCTTATTCAAGTCTAAGTCCGAAAGTCATATTTCAGATAATGTCCTTGACATTGTTATCACTCTAATAATTCTAAAATTGTGAGATTTTTATTTAAAGTCCAAGAACAATAGAGGTAACCACAAACCTAATTTTAAACTCTAGGATCTAGCCTTCCTAGGGTTCAAAGAGGGCTCTCTCTATAAAATTTAACTTTGTTTTAATTATATGATATTAGGCTAGTTATGAAGTGCAAATTTGTTTGGTTTGGTTTGGTGAGAAAAAATCACTTAAAGAGATGGATATTGATAGATTTGTTTGTCCATTGGGCAAAGGAGTCAAATTTCAAGTAGATAGGACAAGGATCAAGGTCAAAAAGTCAAATATTTTCAGGGCAAGATAGGTAAGTCATTGAAGATCTTGGAAGGCTGATTGGTGAAGTGTTTTGATCGGGATAAAGAGCAATCAAGGATACTTTGATCCAGATAAGGAAGGAGAAGACAGGGGTTATTCGAAAGAGGGAGAAATTAAGGGTTCCTTACTCTGGAAATCAACAGAAAACATAGAAATGATAAATAGTTAAAGACAAGGTGCTTTTAACAAATCCTGTAATAATATTCTTGATTTATCATTCAAATTTAGAACACATATATGGATGCATGTAAAACATAAGAAAATAAACAATGACAGTAGAAAGTACTTCACTTCAATGGCTCATCACATGAATCTTGAAATATGATGCTAGATGATTTGATCCAGTCTGCTACTTGAACTTGCTACAAAAAGCCTTTAGGTATAGAAATATTGACTATAGAAATCTTCAACAATTTATTCCACAATAATACTTCAAAAGATGAAGTGTATATACAAAAATGTTTACAAAATATCCTAGAATACTCATAGGAATTTTCGAAGGAAAATAAAATATATTTTACAACAAAATAGTGACAATTGCTTAACAACTTAGCAAGTTGTCCTATTTATCCAAATAAAATAGAAGTGTTGTTTTGGATTGGGTGCAGATGGCTACCTTGTTGTCTCCAACGCTGGCAAAAGATATTTCAAATTTGTTTTGAAATATTATCTTCTTATCTGATACTCTTTCATTTGATACTCTTTACCTCTGATACACTTTAATCA
Source organism: Pinus albicaulis (assembly GCA_034641835.2). Taxonomy (NCBI): domain Eukaryota; kingdom Viridiplantae; phylum Streptophyta; class Pinopsida; order Pinales; family Pinaceae; genus Pinus; species Pinus albicaulis. Next base: position 498,503,820 of record CM076575.1, on the reverse strand, counting down.
CTGTTTAAACTGCTTTACTACTGCGATTTCTATTTTGACTATGTAAAATCAGCAAACTATTTTTATCCTCTTCTCTGCAATTTGAATTTTTACAGTAAGTCTGAGTGATTCCCAAAATTCTTCATCATGAATTTTGATCTTTTTCAGCTTCCTTAAGTTCTCATCGTCCTCAGTGTACCTAGAAAATGTTGGTTTTATAACAAAGAGGTGTTTTATCTCATGCTGTAGATAAAACAAGTCTTCAAAACTTTTATAATGATCCCATTTTAATATTAGTAAAGTGTAAAATAGGCATTTGAGCATAATAATGATCCCATTTTAATATTTACTCATAATGGTTAGGATAAATTGTATTTTGTGGGTTTTGGAGTGTTTTTGGATGAAATGAAATTAATTAAGAGGGGATTTTACTTTTTCTAAGAAAAATGTGTTTTACTTAGGAAAAGGGGTTATATTTTTGGAAAGGGTGAATATGTTGAGGAAATGGGTTTTCATGAAGGGAATCCAGTACTTTAACCAATCAATCATTAAGCCTTGGGTCCGGTCTCAACAGAAGTCAGAGAAATGCTCTGAGCCTCTTTGACTGAAGGTTTTGAATATTGGAATACTTTGAGGGGAGGGAAATTAGTAATTTTGCCAGATGATGTTTATACATGCCTTGTGAAACTGCTTTCTACCTACCCATCATTATTCTAACATTTTTCACTTCATTTGAATGGGTGTATTTAAGCTTGCAACCCTAATTCCATTTTTCTTTTAAAGCATAAACTATCTAATTCTAATCTTATTTCATCCTAGGGCTCAGATTAAATTGTTGAGCTCCTCATTTATTATCTAACTATCTATTGATTTGTCAAGTTTAAACTGTTTGACATATAATTATTCTCTATCTAAAAACATGAAAATCAAAGCATGAAAAGTTAAGATTAAACTATTTAATTGATCATGGATTATGACATTTTGGAAAATCTGCACATAATCATTATTTTTGCATATAAAAGTAAATAGTAGTGGCATTTTGACTTGCTCACTTTCATGTCTTATTTTTATCTCTTTTTTCTTTTGGGCTCCATTTTTTCATTCTTTTTTTATCTTCTCTTTTCAAGTCCTTTTATCTTTGTTTTAGGGCTTTTACCCTCTTTTCATTTATTATTATTTTCAAATATGGGAAAACAACTTGCAGAAAGCAAGGTATGTACATATTTACAAGACTATCAAAGTCAATTCAAAAATTATGAACCCTATTATTATAGGACCCTAACAGTGGCTCCATACGGGGATGGCATTTCCTGGTGAAATGTCAAGAAATTTGAGACTAGTAGCCTTTGAAGTTTGACTGAGCTGACCTTGTAAGTGTTATTCTGATCTGAAATTGTTCATACTTATGATATTACCTTTCAAAGCTTAGGGCCTTCTCTCTGGGCTTCAACTTTATTAGGAAAACATCCAATCCAATCTAAAATCTTCAATGTTTATATACAATGGACAAAATAAACAAAACTAACTATTTGTTATCTTTTGAGAGTAGTAATGCTTCAACATTCTACCGTTGACTGGTCCACGTAGTAGATCTGATCCATCTATTTTTTTCAAAAATAAAGCATTGTTACCTATGTAACCATAAATAATATAAGGTCCTTTCCATAGAAAATCAAATTTTCCATGTTTACCTTTTTCTTCTCTTCTTGAATCCCATTTTAACACTTTGTCTCTAATGTAGAAATCATCTTCTTTACTTTTTTTGTCAAAAAATATCTTTATCTTATCTTGGATAACTTGAGACTTAAGATAAACCTCTTATCTTGTTTGTTGTAAGTGAATGGTTTGATTAATCCTTCTTTGAATGTCATTTGTCTCAACTTGTAATTCTTAGATTATCTTCATTACTGGTACTCCTAAGGAATATGGAAAAACAACATCCATTCCATAAACAAGCTGGTAAGGGGATGTACCAATAGATTTTTTGGTGGTAAGTCTATCTGCCCATAAGGCATTGACTAACTTCTTGTTCCAAGTCTTTTTGTTATCTTCTAGTAACTTCTTGATGATGTTTACAAGGCTCTTATTGGAAGATTCAACAAGGCCATTACCTTGAAGGTAATATGCTGTAGAATGGCCTAGGGTAATGTGGTATTTATGGCAAAATTCAATCATCTTTTTGGATTTGAATGCAGTTGCATTTTCAGTAATAATATTTTGGGGAAATCCAAATATTGAAAGTATGTTGCTTTCTAAAAAGGATATAATGACAATATCAGTGGCTTGCCTAGAGGGTATGGCTTCAATCCATTTAGTAAAATAATCAGTGGCTGTCAAAATCCACTTATGTTGGGCTGATGATGGAGGGTGAATTTCACCAATGAAGTCAAGACCCCATTGTTGAAATGGCATTTCTGTTGAGATGGGTTTTAAGGGCAGGAGTAAAGCCATCTACTTGGGCAATAAAATTTATGTCTAGGGCATGACAATTTGAGTCAACCATGAGTTTGGCTAAACCTTGACCTTTTATAAGTTTAGTGGGTTTTATATCTATGTCGTATTCCAAAATTGTGGCAATCCACTTGCCTCTTCTACCATCAAGACCATTCTGAGTTAGAATGTCTTTTACTACTGCATTTGGAACATAAGCAATGATGTGTGAATAAAGAATGTACACTCTGAAGTCTTTAATGGCCTTAACCAAAGCTAGGGCCTGTTTCTCCGTGATATTATACTTCAAAGTGGCATCTCTAAGTGTTTTGCTAAAGAAAGCTATAGGCTGCTCACAGCCCTGATCATTTTTCTGCAGTAAAACTGCAGCAATGGTGTGTTCTGAAGCAAAGGAGAAAATGATGAAATCATTTTTAAAGTCAAGACTTATAAGGACTGGGGTTTTGGTTAAGGCTTGTTTGATAGATTCAAATGATTGTTTGGCCTCAATAGTCCATTTAAGAAATGAATCTTTTTTCAACATATTATTGAGTTCTCTAATTATTTCAGCTAAATTGGAGATGAATCTTCTTAAAAAGTTAATTTTACCTAGAAAAGATTGTAGCTCTTTTATGTTCCTAGGAGGACTAATGTTAAGAATTGCTTCTATTCTGGCATGATTTATTCTAATTCCTTCTTTAGATATTATGTGTCCTAGTAACTCACCTTCTTCTAATCCAAATAAGGTTTTCTTAGGATTTAAGGAGATACCAAACTTTCTGCATTTAACAAATACTTGTCTAAGATGATCTAAGCATTCATAATCAGTCTTAGAAAATACAGTAATGCCATCTAAGTAAATCACTAAGGATTCATGAATTTCCTTGGCAAAGGCTATATCCATAGATCTTTGAAAGTTAGCCCCTAAATTCATTAAACCAAAAGGTATTTTTACATACATAAAAGTGCCCCAAGGAGTAGTAAAAGTTGTTTTGGCTTGATCTTCTGGTTGGACTAAAATTTGGTTGTATCTTGAAATTCCATCTAAAAGTGAAATCCTTGAAGAACCAACTACTCTTTGTAAAATGTGATCCATTTTTGGTAAAGGATAATTATCTTTTAAGGATACTTTGTTTAGATTCCTAAAATCAACACATAATCTAATTTCTCCTGTCTTTTTTCTGGTGGGAACTACATTAGAAACCCAGTCAGAATATCTGATTGGTGCAATTATCTATGCATCGTACATTCTTGTTACCTCTTTTTCAATCAAAGACATCAAAACAGGGTTGATCATTCTTAACTTTTGTTTAAAAGGTTTTTGGTCTTCTTTTATAGGGATTTTATGCTGTATTATGTTGGTGTCATAGGATTTTAGGTCTTCATAACTCCAAGCAAAAACATCTTGAAATTCCTTGAAAAGAGCAATATATTTTTCTTTTTCCTGCTGAGGTAGGGCTTTGGAAAGTTTGATCATATTATGTTTTAATTCTATGCCTACGTTACATTCCTCAATATCAGATCTAAGTGGCTCCATTTTGGGTTTTCCAACAACATCATTTGAGTCAAATAAATCTTCTAAAGGGGTTAAAACTTTTGGTAAGAAATTATCTTTGAGATTTAATATATCAGATTCATAATCAATTATCTCATCAATTTCTACTTTCTCTAAGTTATCTATATCTGATTGACTAAATTTAGTAGGTCTAACAAACTTTACTTTATTTACATCTATATTATTCAAATCAATTTCACTATCTAAATCATGATATAATGTACAGTCTGTGTCTATTTTACAATTCTGAAATTCACCTTCATTATTCATAAAATGGTAAATCTATTGATCTTGTGAGAAAATTTGCCAATATTTGAGGTTATCTGGAATTATTGGTCTGTGTTTTACTACTGCAGTATACTTTTGATTGGGATGAAAGGGTAGATTACAGGTACTAGCAAAAGTTGCTAAGGAGTGTGCCTGTATATTCTGCTTTCTTGGTATTGTAGAAAAATTACATTCCAACAGTTCATCTATCAAATCTAACATAGTTTATCTATATCGGCCTAATCTAGGATTATAAACATAATACTCTCCATTTATCTATTTTACAATCAACTTTGAATCTTCCATAATTGATATTCTTTTCCTCCTAAGTTTATGATAATCTGGAGTCCTAAAATGAGGGCTTCATACTCTGCCATATTGTTGGTACATTTAAAGTTCAATCTGAAAACATGGCCTTCTGCATGATTATTTTCCATATTAATTATCCAAACTCCTGCTCTTGCTCCTAGTTTACTGACTGATCCATCAAAATCTAAGTGCCATAAAGTTTCATGAAAGATATTTTCATTGTTTTGTGCTTTGTTTTTATCCATTAGTTCAGTTTTGATTTCATTATCAGTTTCAGAGTTACATAAGATGAATGAATCTAGGTCATTAGTTATAGTGTAAATTGGGTAATTTATTGATCTTTCTGCACTACTCACCATATATTTCATCAATGTTTCCCTATAGAGTTTCTTGGGTTGGCCAAAAACTGATATGGTTGCATATGACATATCTAATTGTAGAGATCCCTATAATTTTTCTCCCCATGAGCGAGATAATAACATTCCATACTTGGGTGGGATATCAGCTACTACAATGTCCATGAGTATACTTTTACCAAGATATTGAACTAATGTGACACACAATTCTTTAATTAAACCTAGGCATTTAAATTTGCTTGAATAAAATGAAAATAGATCTTTGTAAGGCCGTGTGATGTCTAAGTTCAGGGTTTCCATTATTGCTTTTGGCATTAGATTATGTGAAGCTCCTGAATCTAACATTGCATTGTGTAATACTTGGTCATGAATAGTTAAGCTAATGTAAAATGGTGGAACTGCTCCATCTTGATGTTTTCCATTAACATCAGGACCAAAAATCAACTCTGGTTGATCATCATTCAAGTTTACAGAGTCTTCTCCATCATTCATGTTTAATGTTTCAGTGATAGTTGTTTTATACAAAACATGTTTTACCAATTATGTTAAAGTTTAACTTTGCAATTTCAGTTTGTATATTGAATGAGGGTTGTGATTTACTAAGTTGAATTAACTCTTCTTTAGTAACTGTAGTTTGAGTAGGTTTGTCTTGTTTTTCTACAGTTATATTTTCATTTTGAGTTCGAGTTTCTTGTGTCTTATTAATCTTAGTTTTCTTTTCAGGAATGGTTTGAGAAGCAATAGATGTTTTTTCAGATTTTGAATTATCAGAAGCTGTTTTAGCACTGACAGCTTTTGGATCTGCTGATTTTGGATTAGCAGTGGATTTTTTGGAATCTAAAATTGTCGTTTTAGCATAATTAGTTGTTTTAGCAGTAGAAGATTTTTGTGAATCTATTGTTTTTTAGGCAACCTCATCTGTTATGTCAACAATCTTGGGACTGGGTGAAATTTTGGAGTTGTAAATGTTTTGGGATGAATTAGAGTTTTCTTGTTTTCCCTAGGGAGAATTTGTAGAACTTTTGTAGTGGGAGCTTTTACTGTTTTCTTATTTTATGTTTGGAAAGTTTTCTTAGTAGAAGGCTCAGTATTTTTCTTGCTTCTAAGGTTATATTGCTTATGCACTTCATTTATGGCAAAATCATAACCTTGTTTGTAGTCAAATAATTCACCTGAATCTAATTGAAGCTGTTGCATTTCAAATAACTCTTGATCTTCCTGTGTGAGAAAGATAGTGTTATCATGATTTATACCCATTAGATTTATGGTGTTTTCATCATCATCATTTTGTTGAGAAATTTCAGCATAGTTATCTTGAAATGGAGGTCTTATTGTTCATCAGGGGCTGATTCTTTAGATTTTCCCTAGTTTGTATTTTTCCTGAAGTTGGGATTCCTAAATTGCTGTCGATTATCCCATTGTGGTCTTCTTTCTATGTTGTCTATGTTGGAAATACTGAGAGGGGGGTGAATTAGTATTCCTTTCAATTAGAGCATTAGTTAATCTTCAATTATTATCAGTGTTTGTACAATGATAGCAGTAAACAAAAGGAACACAAATGCGCACATTTTTTAAGGTGGAAACCCACTCTGGGACAAAAACCACCTAATGCTTTTCTAATAATTATTTAATATTCAACTCCAATTGAAAATAAAGCTCCAACTTCCTAGAATCTAGAAAAGCATTCTTCTCCAGCTCCCACTGGATGGACGCTCCAACGCCTGTGATTCTTCAGTAGTCAATTGAACGGATGCCCCAACACCTAATGAGCTACAACTCACCCTAGCACCACCCTACCACCCTGTAGAAGAATAAAAGAAGAATGGAATCCCGTACCAGGGAAAATGGTCCACTTTACAATGATATAGAATGATGTAGAAGAAGAAGACACACTAGAACATAACCCCAACTATGACGTAACCACCTAATGATGATCCTAGACCACCCAACACTGCTCTTCAACTCTTGGCAGATAGACACTAGTACAATTTGTACAATAATGTATTTACAATGAATTAATACAATGATACCTTTACAATGTTGTATGCAGTGCTGCCCTCTTGAAGACTTCATGTGATGAACTTCTTGCTGCTATTATGCACCTTGGTTACTGCTCTTGTCATGCTACCCTCTGCTGCACCTTTCTTTGCTTTTCTTCCCTAGAAAGTCTGGTCCTTTGCAGCCCTTGACAACACATGATCTATCTTTTTCTTTGCCTTCTAGGGGCTTGATATTGAATCTAGTGTATCTCTACTATTTCAGATCCCCAATATCTGATTTTCGGTCCTGTATTATTCCCCTGAGTTGTCTTTCCAATTCCACAGTTCTGACCCAATTTAGATTCTTTAAGAGAGAGTTATACCCAATATCTCACAATGCCCTAATTATGGAATGTTTCAGCAGAGCGAACTTGTACGGTGTGCCATGTGTCACTGTTTCTTCATTTGGCTTTGAAATTGATAGAAATCTAACGGAAATCAGAAAATGATACACAGTGATTTCCATCTAGTGCAATACTTGTAGGCCTAGAGTAAGCTACAACAAATTAGATATTACAAGTGGACGTGGTTTCTACAATATTTTCATTTAATGATTAATTATAAGAAGGGAAGGATAAACAAGTTGGTTGAAATGCTTTTAAGGCCACCCACATCAAATACCACAACTTTGGAAAATCTAATGCACATGGAGAATTTCACCCATGATGTATACATAGAGGCATATATAGAGGATGATGACTTAAAGGAAGTGTTTCAAAAGTTGTAAAGCCAAAGTTATGTGCATGATGGCAACAATGTAGTTGACTAGCATCTCCAGAATGGGTTACTCTACTACTGATCAGAGAGAGACACACCTCCAAATTTGTCGGGAATTTTGGTGAAGAGAAGACAGTGGCCAACTTGTAGAGGTATTTGTACTAGCCCAAGATGTAAGAAGAGGTAGTCAGGTTCATAAGAGGATGCATGCTTTGTTGTACCAAAAGTACCTATACCATCCCTTACCAATACCCACTCGTCCTTGGGAAAGAATTGCCAAGGAATTTATGGGAGGTTTGCAGACAACTTGGAAGGGGCATATGAAAACCTTTTCGTGGTAGTTTACAACTTAAACAAGATGTGTGTTCTAATGCTTCCTAAAAAGACCATCAATAAGTAAGAAATAATGAAATTTTTATTTGGATAAGTCTAGGTGCACTTTAGGATACCAAGGAGCATTATTTCAGGTAGGGACAAAAGATTTATCAATGCATTTTGGACTACGTTGTGGGAGAAGATGGTCATGAAGTTGAGTAGGTATGCCACATTCCATCCACATAAATATGGGGAAACAAAATTAGTCAACAGGACTTTGGGAAAATTTTGAGGGGTTACAATAAGAAGCATCTGAATAATTGGGATGAAAATATGGTATATATACAACACTCTTATAAAAAAATAGTTCACACTTCTACTAGTAAGTTCCCATTTGAAACTTTTTTTTGATATTTTCCAACTTCACCTTTGGATATTGCATATGGACAACGAGGAGTCAAGGGGGATCTTACATGGGACGCCTTAAGGAATTTTTTTTTTTGAAAATATTAGGTAGATCCATCTATATGTACTGTAGATGTTGCAGAATTCAAAGGAAAAATACAAGGCCAAACATGATCAACACAAAATAGAAAATTTATTCAGAGTGGGAGAAAAAGTATGATTATAGTTGAAAAAGGAGAGGCTATGGAGTCATGATAGGAAAATTAAGGATCTTCAATATGATCCTTTTGAGATACTGGAGAAGCTGGGAGATAATTTTTATAGACTCAATATACCCCATATGTATGCATTTACTCAATAGTGATTGTGGAGAATTTAAAACTCTATGAGACTTCCATGTTGGATTAGGAACATGGGAAAGTACTACCTTCTATAGAGGATTTAGCACTATATTCTTAGGCATAGTTGATAGAGGATACAATTTTGTAGAAGTGGTCTAGAACTATAAGGTAGGGGTAGCATGATCTTTGGTAGATTGGGTTGATATCCCAACTTCCAGGCAAGGCTAAATGATACTCCATGGAGAAGGTAGAGGAAAAAATTCCTCACCTCATTTAGTACAATATTTTTGGGACCCAAATCATCCCAAAATGGGGAGGTATGTTCTATATTGGGTTAATATATTATTTTTTAATCCATCATGAGGCTTTTAGAGTGGAAATTTTAGAGGAATCAACTTGCAAGATCATTTTTACCAGTGGTTCCAACTTGGAAAATTTTGGGTGAAAATTTTCAAGAGCCATTTTTAGGCTTGAAGTGACCACATTCTATGATCCTAACCTTAATATGGACCTGGATTCTATAATGTACACACTGATACCCTCCCAACGGTGCATGAATTTCCTTAATTGGAGCTCGTATGAGAACGTTATGCCTTATAGAAGTTGACCTATTGAAATTGACCACCATAATTAAAGAGGATGCCATATTAATGCCTGTTACACATGGAAACATGGCTAGCCACATGGGAACTATGGATAAGACTTTAGAAGGTTCCAATTGTAACTCATATTGAGGGTAAAATGAGTTAAATTTAACCCCCTAGTTGGCTATCAAGTTGTGTTATAACCATGCCACTATCAAGAAAATGGGTTTCATTATATTTGAGTGAATTTTGGTCTATAGACAAGAAAATTAAACGAGAATGGATAAAGAGAGAGAAGAAAGAATAAATATTTGTCAAAAATAAAATGCTTCCATTTTCATGAATTCAGGCACTATGCCGCGAAGTGTCCACATAAGAAATATCGCAAGAAGGAGTCTGCAACTTCACAGTTAGAGCTTGAATTTACCCTCATTGCATGCATGGCTAGAAAAATGATGGGGAACATGCGGTACTTGGAATCAGGTGCCTCGTTCCACATGACAAGGATTATATAATTTTTTAGTGACCTGGAAGAGAAATATCTCCAAATGAATATTGAGTTTGGAGATGAATGAAGGTACAATATATACGACCGTGATTGGTAAAATCACCTTTCACAGGGAGTGAGGATCCCCTCAGATCGTGATTGAAGGAACCAAGCTCTGATACCAATTGTTGGAAATACTAAGAGGGGGGGTGAATCAGTATTCCTTTCAATTAGATCATTAGTTAATATTCAATTATTATCAGTGTTTGTACAATGATATAAGTAAACAAAAGGAACAAAAATGCACACATTTTTTAAGGTGGAAACCCACTCTGGGACAAAAACCACCTAATGCTTTTCTAATAATTCTTTAATATTTAACTCCAATTGAAAATAAAGCTCCAACTTCCTAGAATCTAGAAAAGCATTCTTCTCCAGCTCCCATTGGATGGACGCTCCAATGCCCGTGATTATTCAGTAGTCAACTGAACGGATGCCCAAACACCCAATGAGCTACAACTCACCCTAGCACCACCCTACCACCCTGTAGAAGAATAAAAGAAGAATGGACTCCCGTACCAGGGAAAATGGTCCACTTTACAATGATATAGAATGATGTAGAAGAAGAAGACACACTAGGACATAACCCCAACTATGACACAACCACCTAATGATGATCTTAGACCACCCGACACTGCCTCTTCAACTCTTGGCAGATAGACACTAGTACAATTTGTACAATAATGTATTTACAATGACTTAGTACAATGATACCTTTACAAGATTGTATGCAGTGCTGCCCACTTGAAGAATTCATGTGATGAAATTATTATTGCCGTTATGCACCTTGGTTGCTACTCTTGTCATGCTACCCTCTGCTGCACCTTTCTTTGCTTTGCTTCCCTAGAAATTCTGGTCCTTTGCAGCCCTTGACAACACATGATCTAGCTTTTTCTTTGCCTTCTAGGAGCTCGATATTGAATTTGGTGTATCTATGTTATTTCAGATCCCCAATATCTGATTTTTGGTCCTGTAGTAGTCCTCTGAGCCATCTTTCCAATTCCATAGGTTTGACCCAATTTGGATTCTTCAAGAGAGAGTTATACCCAATATCTCACAATGCCCTAATTATGGACTGTTTCAATAGAGCGAACTTGTACGACGTGCTACGTGTCATTGTTTCTTAATTTGGCTTTGAAATTTATAGAGAGAAAACTACAGTCAGTTCACTATCTGCCACTTTTTACGGAATTCCAATCCGATACTCAAAGAGTGAGTTATGACGATTTTACCAAGGTCACTTCTTTGAGATGAATTTCAGGAGCCTGCAAAAACATTGACTTCCACAGATCATATCTCCGAAAATATTGCGCACCTTGATATGAAATTTTCACAAAAGCTTCCTCAGGATTTCTGCTTTGCCTCATAAAAATTTCAGCTTCTGAACCTTCGTATAAAAAAATTTAGAGTGAAAATTCCATGATAACATGTTTCTGATGGCGAAATCCCTTGCATAAGGAGGAAATGAGAATCACAATTTATATAAATGGTTAAGTTGAGAGGGGATTCAACAAGTGAACGTGGGAGGGATTTTAGGAGCTTAAAAAATATTAACTATGACTTTTCAATGACCCTTGCCACAGCCCTATGGGGTTTTAGCTCACTAACTGGGGGTATGAACTTCAAACATGAATATCTCTCAAACCGTGAAGAATTACGTGGCGTGCCATATATCAACAGAAAGATCTCAACAAGTAGAAACCATAAAAATCATTCTTGAACTAGAATATAGTAATTTGGTAGGTCAAAATTCCCATGCAATATTGGGTTAGCCCCTGGTGCTGCTTGGGTTGACATAAATGACAACCGCTGATCAACAATCTAATCTATCCATAATTCTCTCTAAAGTCTTAGCTAATTGATCTATTTTTCCATCTGAACTAGATGTTTCTTCTTTTATGGTTACTCTCCTCTCATTCCTTAATATAGCTTTTCTGGCCAAAATATCTACTTCTACACTAACAGCCTCTGTTTTCATTCTTTCTAAGGTTTTAGCATTTCTCTCTCTTAATTGATAAGCCATGTTTGTGTCAAATCCATCAGGGAATTTGAGTAGGACAGAGTCAGGAGTGGGTTTGAGATTAGCTGGGATTGAATTATAAACACTGTTGTATCTAGTGCAATAGTCTTGGACTGTTTCATTAGGAGCTCTTTTCATAGCATCAAATTCAGATAATATTTTGAGTGGAATTTTCTTCTTTTCCCGTTTATTAAAAAATAATCTATGAAAGACTGATAAATAAGCTATACTACTAGGATTAAGACCTTTCAACCATTTTTTAACTTCCCCTGTTAATGTTTGATCAAAGAGTCTCATTTTTACATCGGAATCATCTATTTCATGAAGCTCAAAATAATCTGTCATTTTATTAATATGCTGGTGAGCAGTGTAATGAGTGGTAGCATCAAATTGGGGTATTTTACTTTGGTAATCCTAAGGCATGTCATGTAGCTGTGTTGGAAGGACTAGGGGAGCATACCTAACAACCATATCTTGAATTCTAGCTTGGCTAGGAGGTAGATTGGAAGTGCTCGGGGCAGAACTGGAAGTACTAGCTGAGGCAGTTAAAGAAGTGGCTAATGAGATTGGAATATAAGATGATGTACTAGAAAGTGTAGTGGAGGAACTAAAGAATGAAGTTGGGGTGCTAGAAAATGAAACTGGAATATATGAAGAACTACTTGGAAATGAGAATGATGTATTTGAAATTGCAGAAGATAAAATAGTGGATGGAGTTGAGGTGGGGGAAGATGGAAACAGTATTCTAGGTTGTAAGGATTTTCTAGGGATAAATGGATCTGTAGATTGGAGTGTGGTGGAAATTATAGATGATGTAGTGGTAAAAAGAGATGAACCTAAATATTTTATTAGGTTGGTATCTAAATGAGAAATATAAGGCTTAGATGTATATGCTAATAATACATATAAGTCAATAGCTTCATCTATTTCCTTAAGAATAATAGCATTTATTTCTTCAAGTTTATCATGAGCTTCAAATATCTTTAATTTAGAATCTATTGAAACATTTTCCTGCTTTGTTTCAAGGAATGAAATAAATTCAAGATCTATAACAGCACTATTTAAGTCACTTTCTGATTTATTTATGAATAAAGAATGTTCAAAATTCAGGTCAAACTCTATGTCTTGTATACTCACTAACTCTTTTGGCAATGAATTTGTTCTAACTAAGGAAACTTTAGCACCTAAATATTCTACCTGTTTATTCTTTTTTCCAAAACTGGTTCGGATTGTCTACTATAACAGCAGGTTTAGGATCCGAGTTTGACCTGGTATAGTAGATTTTTCTAGAAGCCAGAATTATAGTTTTTTATATTCACAACTTTTAAAACAGTTTTAAAGGTAAAATGATGATAAAAATTATTTCCTTTAAGATCTATTTTAAGACTGAGGATTGGTTAGATCCCCAGTATGGTCGTCAGTATGTTATCACTCTAATAATTCTAAAGTTGTGATATTTTGATTTAAAGTCCAAGAACATTAGAGGTAACCACAGACCTACTTTTAAACTCTAGGATCTAGCCTTCCTAAGGTTCAGAGAGGGCTCTCTCTATAAAATTTAACTTTGTTTTAATTATATGATATTAGGCTAGTTATGATGTGCAAATTGTTTTGGTTTGGTGAGAAAAAATCACTTAAAGAGATGGATATTGATAGATCTGTTTGTCCATTGGGAAAATGAGTCAAACGTCAAGCAGACAGGACAAGGATCAAGGTCAAAAAGTCAAATATTTTCAAGGCAAGATAGACAAGTCATTGAAGATCTTGGAAGGTTGATTGGTGAAGTGTTTTGATCGGGATAAAGAGAAATCAAGGATTCTTTGATCCGGATAAGGAAGGAGAAGACAGGGGTCATTCGAAAGAGGGAGCAATTAAGGGTTCCCTACTCCAGAAATCAGCAGAAAACATAGAAATGATAAATAGTTAAAGACATGGTGCTTTTAACAAATCCTGTAATAATATTCTTGATTTATCATTCAAATTTAGAACACATATATGGATGCATGTAAAACATAAGAAAGTAAACAATGAAAGTAGAAAGTACTTCACTTCAATGGCTCATTACTTCACTTCAATGGCTCATCACATGAATCCTGAAATATGATGCTAGATGATTTGATCCAGTGTTCTACTTGAACTTGCTACAAAAAATCCTTCAGGTATAGAAATATTGACTATAGAAATCTTCAGCAATTTATTCCACAATAATACTTCAAAAGATGAAGTATATATACAAAAATGTTTACAAAATATCCTAGAATACTCATAGGAATTTTCTAAGGAAAATAAAATATCTTTTAAAACAAAATAGTGACAGTTGCTTAACAACTTAGCAAGCTGTCCTATTTATCCAAATAAAATAGAAGTGTTGTTTTGGATTGGATGCAGCTAGCTGCCTTGTTGTCTCCAACGCTGACAAAAGATATTTCAAATTTGTTTTGAAATATTATATTCTTATCTGATACTCTTTACCTCTTATACACTTTAATCACTGTTTAAACTGCTTTACTGCTGTAATTTCTATTTTGACTGTGTAAAATCAACAAACTATTTTTATCCTCTTCTCTGCAATTTGAATTTTTATAGTAAGTCAGTGAGTGATTCCCAAAATTCTTCATCGGGAATTTTGATCTTTTCAGCTTCCTAAAGTTCTCATCTGCCTTAGTGTACCTAGCAAATGTTGGTTTTTTTAACAAAGAGGTGTTTTATCTCATGCTGTAGATAAAACACGTCTTCAAAACTTTTATGTAAAATCTTTCCTGTAGGAATTCATTGTCCTTCTGTTTTATCTACCTACTCTTTTGCATGACCTATTATTTTCTTGTTGTAGTCTTCTTGTGGCATAAGTTTATCATTAATAACAAGGATGTTTGGCAAACCTATTTTCCTCAGGATCTCAAATTTAACCATAAATTTATTTATGGCTATGTTCATGTTTTCACACTTTTCTTCTAGCTGCTTCATCAAATTTCTCTTTGAAATTACTTTCCTTATTTCAAGGATTGTCTCTGTTTTTTCAGTAATTTCTATCTCTTCTAATTCTTTATTGTTCTTGCCATTGAGAAATTTGATTAGTTCTAGGGCCTATTCAGGTTCGACACCTAGTTCCTCCTTTGTTTTCTGAATCTCTTCTTGTGCTGCCTTTAGTAAATCCTTTTGCTCATAAATTACCTGTATTGATGGCCAAACATCATTAATGGATTCAATGATTTTGCTCCATAGTTGATTCTTCATATAAGATATTGGCTCTTTCAAGGTTAAATCCTTTTGTAGGTTCTTCAATTCAACATTTAACCTGTTATCCTTTTGTTCCTGAGTTTTAGTATTGATTTGGACTAGCTTATTAGTGTCTTCAATATTTTCAATCACTTTCTTCAATCTATTGATTTCATTGGTTTGAAGTGTCATTTCCTCCATGGCTTTGACAAGCTTGCTGACTTCATCTATTGGCTGCACTGTTGATGTGGATGATTCTGTAGCTGAGGTAGTAGAAGATGTCACTGGCACAATTGTTGCCAGTGGTACTTTTGGTGCCAAATCTTCTTCCAGAGTTGAAGGCACAACTGTAGTTTTCATGAGAATTACCGTAGGAATTTCCTGCGTTTTTGCAGTTTCTCTTTCATGGACAAGCTTGTCCATTTGGATTTCCATCTCTTTTATTTGTGCTGTCAATTGTAAAATCAAGTTCATCATATCATATTTCTGGCTTTCCTCTTGAACAATTTCTTTGGCTTGTGGATGTTTTGTTGGTGGAAGCTTACGCTGTTTTCTAAGTGCTGCAATATCAACATTCTTTTTCTTCACTAATTCTTCTACAACTTTGACATTGGTAGGATCATATCCTACTTGAATAACCAATTCTTCTAAAGACTTAATCATAAGATATTTAGCATATGAAGAAGCCTTTTCAACCATCATTTTATCTCTCATATTTATTATTGTGTTCTGGAGATTTTGGACGGTCATTGCCTTTGTAGTTATGGTAGAATAAAGCATCTCAGAAGTTTGTCTGTGAAACTCAATCTGATCTAATGCATGGATAATTTGGGAGTCTTGACATTTGGTTGAAGCACTGACATAATAAACTTCTTGTTTGAATAATCAAAAGCTAACAGAAGTCTATTCTGGATCCCTGGTGTTTGTTTTAAATACTAAGGATAAATCTCATTTTTGATTTCTTCATTCTTGGCCTTTATCTGCTTATATTTCTCCCTAATGTCAATATCTTTTTCCTCTGCTGGCTGTGAGGAGGATGCCTCCATACTCTGCTGCTTCTCAATTACCTGTGTATTTGAAGTAGCAAGATGCTCTTCATTTATAATCTCTGTAGCTATTTCATTGTTTGTCTCTGGAACATTTGTGTCTTCTACTTCTATGGTCTCTTTTTATTTATCAACTGGATTGAGTTTAGTCTTTTTATGATATATGAGTTTAAACCTAGTGTCTGTTGTTGTTTCAACAGTGTAGGTACCTTCTTCCCTGATTCTCTTAGTAGCTTTCTCTCCTTGATTTACAATTTTCAAGGTGTGACTAGTATCACCCTGTTTAGCTGCTTCTATCAAGGTATTTTCTAGCTGATTAACAAATTGTTCAATTTTAGGCCTTTTATCATGGATGTAAGGTGTCCATTTTCACTTCACCCTCATTTTGCTGAGTATTCCCTGAGGATCATAATTCCATTGGAAGCTTTCTTCAAATTTGTATTCCAACAACTGTTTTGCTGCCTCTATTCCTGCATCTATGTGATTGCAAATAAAAGGTCCCACCTGGCTGTTCAACTTAAATTGGGATTTCTTTTTGGCTGCCAAGAAATTGATTGAATCTAAATTGATAATTTTCCTGATGTACTCCAAGGAAAACACTCTCATTGGCACATACTTAGGTAGTTGATAGGGTAAAATATTTGACCCAAAAACTTTGATCTATGTATGGTTCTGATATAAGTACCAATATCCAGTTCTACTTTGTTCTAATAGCTGTAGAAATTTCTTTATCTCATCACTTATTCTTGGCTGTACTCTGTTTGTCAACATGTTTATCAATAGATGAATAAAATAATCTGTAAAATCTGCATAACTGAACTCTTTTCTGATCAAATATGTCCAAAAAATGATTGAAAGTGGGTTCCCTTCTACATCAGGCTTCTGAAGTGTTATTGGGAACTTGTTTGCTTGGAAGTATAAGAACATATGGAAAAGAAAGGAAGTATACCTATATACTCCTTTAGTAGGCAATTTGATAAGTTGATCATGGATATTATCAGCTATGTATTCAGCATAATTGTAAATGATAGAAGGAGGTTGTCTTGGTACAAAGGTAGATAGAAAACCTAGGATTGACTCATCTGTAAAATACCCTAGGATAAAGGAAAACATGGAAATGACATGCCTTGACCCTTCAAGAAATTTGCAAGTAGAATAAGGAGGGTTCACCTGTGGAATTTCAACATGTAAAGGCATGAACAATTGGAAAATTTGAAACCTTTTAGGAAAGTCCAGACCAATGTAAAGCTTTGTGAGTGCTTTTATGGATAAGGGAACTACATTGGGATCTGGTTTGAGCTGTAGCATTAGGTTTATAGACTCAGTAGTAATTGTGAACAACAATTCCTTATTAGCATAAAAAATGGCTCTTTTCTCAGTGAATAATGGGTCTGACACAACCTAATGACTTCTGGACACTGATAAGTGAGTGGAACTACATACTTGGGTAGGTTTGATTCCAAAATTTGAACTTCATCAACTTGATCTAATGATTTTTCAAGACTCCAGCAGTGGAGGTATAAAAGATTAAATTCTATCACTGGATCAACTATTTTGTAATCCATGTCTTCTAAGGGTGTATGTTCAATGTCTACAATAGGAGGTTGTAGAGGATTTACAACAACTGTGGTTTTGGAAGTCATTGTTGGGTTTGATTTTGACGTTTTAGACCTCCTGGATGCTTAAAACTATGTACTTTGGCTTTTTGTACTCTTCTGTAAGCTTAAATTGTTTACAGAAGGGTTTTTGATTTTAACAGAGGTTTCTTAAATAGAAATAGGCACAAACTGGCATTTTCTTAGGTTTAAACCTTTAAATTTGGTTTCAAACTGTTCTTCAAGCTCTTTTAGGTTCAGAAAATGGTACAAGAAGGGTTTTCTTTGTTTTTTTGGATAAAATGAACTAAAAATGGTTCAAATTGGGCATAGAAAGATGGGGATTACTTGCAAAGGGTTTCTTGATAGATTAGGAGTCTTTTCAAGGTTTGCAAAGGCTAAACTACTTCAATTTTGATTTTTAAAACAGATTGTAGTATCAAAACTGGGGTTTATCATATTTTTTACAACTAATTCGTTCTTTGCAGGCAACACAGGTATTTCTGTGGGTAAATGGGCTTCACAAGTTTTAATTTCTCAGAAAATTATTTTTCAAATAATAAACAGGTTTTTTTTCTTCGAAGAATACTTGTTTGTGTAGGTATTTGGTCTTTTAAATGAGTTATGAGGTGTCAGAGAAGTTTATGATGGCTTTGGAAGTCTTTTGGAAGTAAGCTAGACACTTCCAGTGATCATGACAACAAATTCAATGGCTTTCTTTGTTTCCTTGGGCGAAAAAATGGTGTACAGGGTTTTGTTTCTTCAGTCGGGAGGACAAATATGCACAGAGAATGCAAAAAAGGGCTTTAACTGGCGCATATGAAGTTTTTATAAGGTTTTAAGGTTTAAATCAGGACCGACATTTAATGGTGGTCAAATCAGAGCGAAGTGGTTTTGGCGCTAGAGGGAAAAACCGGAAGTCGTTATCGCATGGGCTTCAGGGTGGTAAGCGGATTCCTTGGATCGAATGCGATCCAATCATATATCGCCATGTGGAGGGGAGAGAGTATAACCAAACCGCCCATTTCGAAAAATAAAAATTAATTAATGTTATCGCTATTGAAAATGTGATATGGCGTTTGGATTATCGATCTGGAGATATGAGTGTGAACGGTGGAGATTAGTTGAAAGAGTTGCTCGACATGATGGGGGCGTGGGGCCTAGCTTTTGTTTTGTATCAGGGTTTGTTTTAACGTTTAAATTATATTTTTTAACATAAAACAAATGTTTTATTATGATATGCGGGGTAATATTTACATGGAAAATAAGTGGTTAACACATGTTTTATAACCATGGGGCGGGTTTTGTAATATGATATGTTTTTAACCTATGGGGATATGGGCGGGGTTTTATTTCAACACATGGGTATTTAAAACCATAATGGAGTTTTAGGATATTTAAATAAAATGAATTAATAAATATACGGGAAGGGATATTTTAACAGGATTTAATATATTATGTTAGAAATTAATATGAAATGAAATGTAATGAATAAAAATACATAAAATAAACTAAGTAAAGTGTAAAATAGGAATTTGAGCATAATAATGATCACATTTTAATATTTACACATAATACTTACGATAAATTGTATTTTGTGGGTTTTTGAGTGTTTTTGGATGAAATGAAATTAATTAAGAGGGGATTTTACTTTTTCTAAGCAAAAGGTGTTTCACTTAGGAAAAGGGGTTATATTTTTGGAAAGGGTGAATATGTTGAGGAAATGGGTTTTCATGAAGGGAATCCAGTACTTTAACTAGTCAATCATTAAGCCTTGGGTATGGTCCCAACAGTAGTCAGAGAAATGCTCTGAGCCTCTTTAACTGAAGGTTTTGAATACTGGAATGCTTTGAGGGGAGGGAAATCAGTAATTTTTCTAGATGATGTTGTGCAACTGCTTTCTACCTACCCATCATTATTCTAACATTTTTTACTTCATTTGCATGGGTGCATTTAAGCTTGCAACCCTAAATCCATTTTTCTTTTAAAGCAGAAACTATATAATTCTAACCTTATTTCATCCGAGGGATCAGATTAAACTGTTGAGCTCCTCATTTATTCTCTAACTATCTACTGAGTTTCCAAGTTTAAACTGTTTGACATATATTTATTCTCTATCTAAAAACATGAAATTCAAAGCATGAAAAGTTAAGGTTAAACTATTTAAATGATCATGGATTATGGCATTTTGGACAATCTGCACATAATCATTATTTTTGCAGATAAAAGTAAATAGTAGTGGCATTTTGACTCTCTCACTTTCATGTCTTATTTTTATCTCTTTTTTCTTTTGGGGTCCATTTTTTTATTCTTTTTGATCTTCTCTTTTCAAGTCCTTTGATATTTCTTTTAGGACTTTTACCCTCTTTTCATTTTTTATTATTTTCAAATATGGGAAAACAACTTGCAGAAAGCAAGGTATGTACATATTTACAAGACTATCAAAGTCAATTAAAAAATTATGAACCCTATTATTATAGGAACCTAACAGACTCAACAAGTTTAGAGCCCTTTTTTTTTGGTTCTGCCATCCCATAATTAGAGGGACTACCACAAGACCAAGAGCTTTGGTCTCATTTTCAGAAATGAGAATAGAAAGTCCATGAACTCCAAGTAGCTGCAGCTAAATATGCAACTTTTCCTTTCTTCATTCCATCCTTTTATGCTTCAACTACTCCTTTGTCTTCTGTGGTTTCTCATAGTCCTAGTCCATCAAGCTCTTCTACAACAATTAAATTTCCCTTGACATCTACTGTCAAAACTCCTATTGTCAATGTAACTGCATTCCCCAACATCATGGCTGCTAGGTATGCACCTTTAAACCTTCAAGGCCCAATACATGACCTCCCTACAAATTATGGACAATGTTTGATCAAGTTTGATGGCACTGGATTTTACACAGTTCAACAACATGTGGACAAGCTTAGCAATTTTATTGATTTAGAGGAGGTTGACCATGAAGACATCAAACTGAGAATTTTTGCACAAATTATACTAGGAGAGGTAAATATATTGTTCATATCTTTAGCAACAGCAAATAGAAACAATTTCCAACAGATCGAACAATAGTTTATTTCCAGGTGGGAGGTGAAGAAGATCCCCTGCAAATTTTGGCTGAGTATGAAGGTTAAAAAGGAATCCCAGGGAGTCAATTTAGGAATTCACTGCTAGATTTAACAAAATTTACAATTCAATTCTAGCTAAGATAAAACCTCCCCCTCGATAGGCCTTGTTGCACTATCCTAATGGCTTCGATGTCGAATTGGCGTATCAGCTCCACTAGAGATATCCTAATACTTTAGAAACAATGCAGAGTAATGAAATTGGAGCAGAAGCCAATTTGTTGGCTAATAAGGAAAAAAAAAAATCTAGAGGAGAGTGTTTTTTAAAGAAGAATAATCTTCGTCACTCGACGAGAAGTTTGAAGTGATGTTGAAAAAAATGGAGAATTTGGTGGATAAGATAACTCCTTCCAGGGCTGAAAATCAATCTTAGGTGAGGAATCCTAATTTCAGGAGACCGCAAGGTGCTCATAATCGTCCAAGAGAGAAGAAAGGTCTTGAAGATCATCAAGTCATTGTTCAACCTCCTTTTCTAGAGGGTTTTGTTGATGAGGACACTGCTGAGGAAGAATATCATCATATTGGATGATTCAATGATAAATAAACACAAGTATTTTCCACCAAAGAGGAACATGATATTTCTGCTGGGTTCTAAGTAGAAAATGACAACATTCATCTTTGTGATTTAGTTGTTTATCAACAGGTTTATAACAATTCAGTAGCATATTTTCAAAGGTAGTACAATATTAGAAACCATATTGTTCCTATTAAGACTCTGCCACAAAAGATATCAATTGAATCCAGGAAGGAAATATTGAAGAAACAAGAGGAGTCTAAGAAAGAAAATCCAAGAAAGGCAGAAGAAACAAAAAGGAGATCAAGGAATTGGAAAAAGAACAATCAACTTTTAATTTGGAATAGAAATTAGTAAGTTGAAAGTATCCATTCATTTTGTTGAATCTTTAAGAAACGAACAACACATAAAAATAATTTTTACTATGGGTAAAAGTTTAGAAAGTGATCAGGTTAATATAAATTCACAAGATTCCTTAAACCTATGATGATGCTGATGAATTTTTCTTTGGTCCACATGTCACCAGTATAAATGATGATGTTCCACCATTTTTATGTAAGTTTGAACATACACAATATGATCCTTCATATTGCTATGTTAGACTGTGCAGCTTCACATGATCTCATGCCTAAGTTAGTCATGGACCATCTAGGACTTCATATTACTAGACCCTACAAGGATTTGTTCTCATTTGATTCCAGAAAAGTAAAATGTTTAGGGTTGATAAAGGACCTAGTTGTCACCTTGGCACAAATTCCTGCTGAGAGTGTAATGATGGACATAGTGGTAGCAGATATTCCAGTTAGATTTGGAATGTTGTTATCTCAGTCTTGGGAAACAATATTGGGAGGAACATTGTGGATGGACATGTCTTATGCATCAATCTCGTTGTTTGGGGAGTTGAAAAGATTATACAGAGAGGTCCAAATGGCCTATATGGTAAGCAATAGAACTCAACCCAGATAATCATCCCATTTATGCAGTAGATATGAAGTTGGGATCACAAATTTTCTTTAATTATTTCTGTATTAATGGAGAAATATCAGAAAGTGTTGAGGTCAGTGTTAAAATAAAAACAAGTTAATTTTTTATAGATCAAGTATGGAATTTGAATTTTGATTGCTCCACTTGCGAGGAGGGTTCTGGAGAAGGAATTTGGATTGTTCTGCCAGATTGTACTAGTCAGTTACATTCATATAAATTGTATTTTGATTGTACACACAATGTAGAATAATATGAAGCTCTGTGTTGGGCTAAATTTGTTAAGAGAGAAAAACGAGAAGAAAATTCACATATTTAGAGATTCAGAGCTGATTGTGAAGCAAGTAAAAGGTACCTATCAAGCCATACATACAAGAATGAGAGCATACTGGACTGAGGTATGGGATTTTTTTTCTAACTTTTTCTCTAAACATTAAATCTGTTTGGTCCCTAGAGAAGAAAATGTAATTACAAATTCTTTAACAACATATGCTAGTGCATTTAGACTCCCTATTTATCCTAATGAGAAATATGTGATCGATGTCAGAAATATGCCTTCTATTATGGAAAATATTAAGCACTGGCAGGTGTTTGAAGAAGAAAAACAAATAAAAATATTTATTGAAAGAATAGATGAATTTCTCAGCACTCCAATTGACAAAGATGAAGATGAAACCACATAAAAAGACTCTGAAAAAACATTCTATTTGAATACTGTTGATGGATATCATATTATGCAGCTAAGTAATAATATAATCACTAGAGGATTGGTGCCTTTAGAAATATTATTTGATTCAAATCATGTGGAAATTAAGCCAAGAATCTTGCCAAGTGATGGTGAGATGGAAGACTACAAATTGGGAACCAAAGTTGATCAAAAAATAGTCAAAGTTTCTAACACTTTGGAAGAAGAGCAGAAACCAAAGTATGCAAAATTATTGAAGGAGTTTGCAGATGTATTTTCTTGGAGATACGAAGATTTAAAAGTTTATGACAGGACTATTGTCCAACACACTATACCACTCAAGGAAAATGAGAAACCATTCAAACATAAGTTAATAAGGATCAATCCAAAGCTGTTGATGATGATTGAGAAGGAGGTAAATAGACCATTAGATGCAAAAATTATCATTCCACTTAGATTTTCAAATTGGATAACAAACTTGGTTCAGTGAGGAAAAAGAGCGGGGAGATTCACTTATGTGTATATTTCACAAATTTTAATAAAGTCTCATTGAAGGATAATTATCCTTTATCGAAAATGGACCACATTCTACAATGAGTTGGAATACGTATACAAAGAGATTAACTATGGAATATGCATAGATTATGTCAAATACAGTGATTTCTACCATTGAGCTAACACGAGTTTTGGCGCAGAAAGGATTTCCATGCTGGATGGATTTTCAAGATATAATTAGATTATGGTTAATCCAAAGGATCAGGACAAGACTGATTTCACCACGCTATGGGGTACATTTATGTATTCTAAAATTCCATTCGACTCATGAATTTTGGACCTACCTTCCAACACACAATGTATATAACTTTCACTGATGAAAGAGATAATTTTGTTGTAATTTATCTATATGAAATTATTGTTTTCTCAAAATCAGAATCTGTTGATTTGAAACATTTGAGGAAAGTCTTCACTAATTGCAGGAAGTTCGAAGTTTCTTTAAGTCTGAAAAAATCCCATTTAGCTATGAAGGAAGGAAATATGCTGGGACACATAGTATAAAAGGAGGGAATTCAAATAGACCCCAATAGAGTGACAAAAATACAAAATATTGAACAACCAATAAACATGAAAGAGGTGTAGTCTTTTCTAGGTAATGTAATTTTTCTGTGACATTTTGTCCCGAATTTGCAGAAATTTTAAAAGTGATGTCAAACATGCTTAAGAAATGAAGTGATATTAAGTGGAATGAACAAGAAAAGGGATCCTTTAATTATATAAAAAATACTTTAGGTCAAGCACCTTTACTCATTAGTACAAATTTCTCTAAATATTTTATTATTTTTTCATTTTCTTCTAAGCACACCATCTATGGTGTTTTACTTCAGAAGAATGGGGTAGGTCAGGAACAACCCATTTCCTTTTTTAGGAGGGAATTGAGAGATGCTAAACTGAAATACATTATACTCAACAAACAAGCAAATGCGTTGATTAAGTCACTCAAATATTTTATGGTATTTATACTGCATTCTCAAGTAATTTCCTATGTGCCAGATGTTGCAATAAAAATAATTTTAGTCTAGTCAGATAGTGATGGAAGGAGGGGGACATGGATTTATAAGATGCCAGAATTTGATTTGGAAATAAAGCCTACAAATAATCAAAGGATGGGGTTTGGCTAGGCTATTGACTGAAACAAATCTTGACACTTTTGGTGTGAATTCAATTTTGGAATCATCAAATTTTCTAGATGAAGAATCAATGGTTAAAGTAGAGGAATGTTTCAAATAATGTTGATTGTATGCTCATATTTTTTACATCCTACAAAATCTACAAGTACCACTAGGAATAGATAAGACTCAGTCTAGATTTTTTAGGATTAAATATGTTAAATACTATCTTTTGGACGATTATTCATATTGAAAAGACCCAAAAGCCATCTTATTGAAATTTCTATTAGAAAATGAAGCCAAATCAATGAGTAAATATTTTCATGAAGGGGCTAATGGAGTCCATCATTACTGGAAGGGCATTGTAGATAAAATATTGAGAGCATGATTCTACTAGCCTACGATTTTTTCTAATGTTAGAAAAAAAGTTACAGCCTGCCATAAATGTCAGTTGTTTGAAGATAAGGCCAAAATAATGTCTCTGCCTTGGATTTCTGTGGAGGCACCTTTTTAGCAATGGGGCCTTGACTTCATAGGAAAAATTCATCCAACATCCTCAGCCTAACACACATGTATTTTAACAGGAACATATTACTTTACCAAATGGATTGAAGCACTCCCAAGCAAGTAATTTATTGATCTCGTAGTTATTCAATTCTTAGAAAACATTCTTTCCAGGTTTGGTTGTCCAAAAAAAATTGTTACTGATAATGCACAATGTTTCAAATATAAGAGGCTAATAAAATTATGTGATGACTACCATATCAAACTTAGCCATTCCAAAACATATTACCCTCAAGGTAATGGACTAGCTAAGTCCTAAATTAAAAGCTTGGTCAAACTTATCAAAAATATGTTAGAAGAAAATAAGAAGGCTTGACATACAAAACTTAAGTTTTCCTTATGGGCAGACATGATTAGTACTAAAAGGTCAATTTAAACTACTCCTTTTCATTTAGTATATGGTGATGATACAACATTTCTGATTTCAATTGGAATCCCTGTTATGAGATATTTACAAGAATTAAGAGAAGAACCAAATCATCTGCAAAGGAGGATAAATTAATTAATAGAGGTACAAAATAATAGAGAGAAAGTGTATGAAAAGTCTCGCGAGATTTAGTATCAAATCAAGAAATATTTTGGTAAAAAGACAAAGTAAGATGAATTTAAATGCCAAGACTTAGTTTTGAAATGGGATGATAGTATTGAGGGCAAGGGTAAGCGTGGGAAGTTTGAAAACATTTGGAAAGGACCATTAAAAATTGCAACTTTATGTGGTAAGAGAAATTTTATTCTAGAAGATCTGGAAGGATTATTGCTCCCTGGAGGTGCAGGCAATGGACGTTTTTTTAAACATTACATCTCCTGAACAAAGAATGTTTCAAATTTCATTGTAAATATCCATATTTTTTTTTTTTATTAACGATTTTCTTGGGAAAATCTCTTGACAATTAAGTGCTCAATTGACACATACAATAAATGTACATAGTAGGATTATCGGTGATACCCTAAGACATATATTGTCAAATTTGTTTGTGAATTTTTTTAAAAATGATGCGGGAGCATTAAGTGAGAATCACAGCAGTAACAAACAGGTTAATCACATGTTGTATTAGCTTAAGGAAAGAGGAGAGATATAGGTCCTAATAATTTGAAGACTTTACTTTTAAAGTATTTTGTTTAAAGTTAATTTAGGCTAACACAACCATTGTAATCTGTAGGTTAAAAGAATAGTTAGATTAGGATTATTTAGGCATTTAGTTGATTAAACTGTTCTACAACTGAATAACAATTTCTCAACCATATGGGGATTTTTGGGAAAGGCATAAAACAAAAACCAAATAGACCATTTTAGGGTTCTGCCTTCCATAGAGAGAAAGAGAGAATGATAGGGAAATAGGTGTGAGATAGGGTTGAACAAAGAGTAGGAACCAATGTAAAAACCAGCCATCCCAGGGCTCAGTTTTGTGTATTTTTATTTATAAATAAATTCCAAGTGTTTTGGATTGTGATCGGGCTCTCTGTTTCAACCCATTGGTTTTATTTCCCTATCGAATCAAATATTGCATTTATGTGTTATTATATGTGTGTATTATTTTCTGTTAATGAAAAAATAGGTTGAGCGAGAAGACGAAGTTTCTGAGTACTTCGTATAGACAAGCTATGCCATAGACTAAGAGATGAGAGGTGAAGAACAAGCTCAGGAGGGAATCTGCTTGTTTGGAGACCGCACAAAGCTTAGGAGAGATAGTGTTGAGGAATTCCAAACAAACTCAAAAATATAGCAGAGAGTAGCGTGGAGGAAGCCATATTTTAGAACATAGTACTTAGAAGAATTCCAAGAGAGGAATTGATGGCGTGGATTGCATCACAGATTCAAAAGTTTAAGGATCGAAGATGGAGATTAGAGCTGACAGAAGAGGTGAAGAAGAACCAGGAAGGTTGAGTGGACAGTTACGATTAAATCGCAGATCCAAAGACAAGAGATGAACGGTTAAGGAAGAGCAGAACGAACTCGTGTCGGCAGGGCAAAATTTCGCATTGACAATTGAAATACTTAAGAGTTAAGGATTTTCGCAAGTTAAAGCTTTTAACTCGCGATGCAAAGTGGCACATAGGGGAAGTTGCATGGGCTGTTGGATCATACATCAGATCAATGGTGGAAAACGATTCACGATTTGGAAAATCACAAAAGTTAACAGATACCATTAAGAGTTTTCGCAGGTTAAGTTATTTAGTTTGTGAAGTGAGAAGGGTGAAGGGTGCGATGTGATAGAGTAGCCACGTGTCGGCTTGGCACAAATGTGCACATCACAAGTTTTATGCATTAATGTGTTTGTAAAGAATTAAGTTTGCGGGTGAGTGTTGCGATGTGGGACTCGAGAGCTCCGGTCCCACGTGTATGAATGCATTTTTGGTTATGATCAGCATTATATGGTTAAGAATGATGTTGATTGTTTTTGCTTATGTATGTATTTTATTCTGATATTTTCCCCCGCTGTGTATAAAGGAAGTTATGTGGGTCCTAACCCATAGTCCATGAATATAAGTTAATTTGCAGCTACGACTGCATCAATTGGTATCAGAGAAACAATATCTAAAAGGCAGCGTGAAAGACTTTGAACTAAGAAAAGTTGAGAAAAATTGCTCAGTGATTCTAATTGAGTGAGGTAAGACTGTGGACTGAAGGCTTATGAAAAAGCATGAGAGATACAACAACATGGATGAAGTAGTAGTACAGAAAATGAGGTAAGAATTTTTTGTTTCAGTTTCATTTTGGATTATAGAACTGACAAGTAAATGCTCACACTCAGAAGAGGAGCATAAGAGTTTAATAGAGGTAGAAGCAAGAGTGAAAACATCTCAGCAAGAATATTACAGCCTTTAAGAGCAGTGATGAAGGAAGCTAGCAAGGGTTTCTAAGAGGAAGAAGAAGTGTGGTTAGAACCTAGTATTTCAGCTGAGGTTGAAATATAAGAGGACAATAGTGTTCTCAAGTGCAGATGAGTTGTGAGGGTAAACCTAGAAGGAGCATAGAGGAGTGCTCAAGGAGGGTTCTAGATTAAGGACCAGTACTTGCCAAAAGACCAAGCACAGAGGGAGGTCGGTGAGGTAAGTTGTAGCAAGAGGAACTGTTACTGCAGAGGCTAGTGCAACTCATAGAGGGTGAAAGAACTCAAGAAGACGACTATTGAAATTCATAGCAGAGGTTCAGGAGGTAACCGCAAAGTGAAGAAGGAAGATGCCAAGACAAATGGCATATGGAAGTAGATGACTGATGAAGAATATGAGAGAGAACTAGCTGAGATGAGAACCCATCTTGATCTATTGATGGAGTTGCTACAGAGGAGTGAAGAAGACTAGAGGTGTGGATCATTTATGAGGAAGAAATTGAAATAACATGGGCTACAAATGAAGAGGGAGCATAGGTTGAATGTCAAGAAGAAGAAACATTACTCACAGCAACAGAGTATGAAAATAAAGTTCATGCATATGACTTGGAGACAAGTAATACACTTATTTCAAAGATGAAAGAGGTTTGTTGCATCTCACAAGGTGGATCAGAATGATTATACGGAGGGAAGAAAAAGAGATGACTACTGATGGTTATCTGAAAGGTTCAAAGAGGAGTCACAATTAGGAGATAGGAGTTAGCAGAGATGCCAGTAAAAGTTTAAGCATGGAAAAGCTTGGTGTGGTATCTATAGATAGGTTGATGGAGTCAGCTTGTATAGATGGATCGTTTGTAATCCATGATGAACAAAGATGAGTTCATAAAGGAAAGAAGACTATCACTATTGTTAGTCATAGTAAAGGTTCTAAGGGAAGTTATGAAAGATCAAGTAAGAATAAACTTTATAGAGAATTAGCTGAGATAAAAGTGCAACTAGAACTGTTGAGAGAATTCATACAGGGGAATATGGAACACCAAAGGTATGATTGGGTTCCGCGGAAGAAAAGAGTCAAGTGGAGTCAGTTACAGAGCAGGTTGAGATCTAATACAAGAATTTAGCTAGAAGAAGAACTAAGAGGAGCTGAGTTACAACATAGGATGTGTGCTAAGGAGGAGGTTTACTTATGTGAACCTGAAAAAGGGTCTATTCTTGGTGATAGTAGTAATAAGGTTGAAGGTATGAGACCAACTGATGGTTTCATGGATCCTTGGAAGGATGGGAACCAGCGGAAAGAGTTGATGTTTGAGAAAACAAGAAAGGCTATGGATCCTTATGATTTTGAAAAAAATGATTATTGCATGTTTGCAGGGGAAATAGGTAAAGAAAGACAATTTGTTGATGTTGTCATAAAGGATGAAGGGGAAGGAAAGAATCTGAATTCTCTTCAAGAAGAAAATGAGAGAGCCGAGTCTCATGTTCATGCACATGTACAATTAAGTGAAAGCAATGATTTCAAGCCTACTTTGAAAGCTAAAAACAAGGAGGACTTGGCTTATGATGGTGGCCAAGAACAGAAAGAGGCAAAAGATGATACCAAGCATTCATGTGTAATTCTTTAGAAAGCTGAAAAGAAGACCAGTGAAGACTTTTTGAGTCCTGAAAGAGACTTAGAACAACAAGAGAAAGATTTGGTGATTGAGTCATCAAATAAGACCACCTGGTCTTGTGATTT
Source organism: Pinus albicaulis (assembly GCA_034641835.2). NCBI lineage: Eukaryota > Viridiplantae > Streptophyta > Pinopsida > Pinales > Pinaceae > Pinus > Pinus albicaulis. The sequence goes on along the minus strand of CM076575.1, from coordinate 498,474,003 downwards.
TAATGCCGACAATTTGAATGTGTTTGTAGGTTGTGTAGAAGACAATCCATATCTTGGAATTGTCTCAAGTAAAGATGAAGTTTATCTAGCAAAGCATAATCAAGAAGAAAATTTTCAAGCAAGGTATGATGAAAAGTGTCTTTCTGATGAAGAAAAAATTGAGTTGTTGCAGCAGAAGGAATTTATAAATGCCTTATTTAATGAAGGGAGTAACTTTAATGGAGATGAGGCAATAATGCCGCATGAGGTGAAATTTGTTCTTGACGAGGATAAAGAGGAATTGGCTTGCTTAAATAGCCAAAGGAAGATTGTTTGACGGACATTTAGGACTGTCATAGAAATAGAGAATCAGAATTTTATTCTATTTAAAGATGAAAGTGAGGAAGTTATGTCTTAGGCTAAAGGAAATTTACTCCTAGAAGTGGAAAAGACTGAATTGACTATTAGGACTAGTTAAGAAGCAGAAGGACAACAATGGAGTGTTGTCAAGGAAGAGGGTTATGTTGAAACTATAATACATCATACTGACAAGGTACTTGAAGGGAACCAAGCAATAAGTGAATGGCTGAGTTGCTTGCTAAAATCATTTGAGTAAGAGGAAGAGATTGCAGACAATAAGATGGAATTGTTTCAAACTGCAGTGAAACAGAGATAAATACTAGTTTCAAAAACTTAATTATGTTAACTAATATACAGGAAATAGTGAATAAATATATTACTTTAGTCAGAGAATTAGAAGGCAATTTACCTTTTGAAAGTAAATTTTTAAACAAGGAAAAGAAGAGGGATGTTTCAGAGGGAGATATCTTCAGAGATATTCAGGAAGTTTGGGTGGCAACAATGTTCGGAGTAATATTTGTAGCAATATCTAGGACAGAATGTAGTAGAATGTGTTGGCAGAGGACTGGAAATAAAATCAGATTACAACAAAAGATTGAATGGCAAGAAACCATAGATGAATTATGGGAGTTCATGCAAATAACTAAGAAGAGTTACAGAAAAATGAAGAAAGAAGTCCACTGTGGAATCGTTTGGAAAGTGAAGAACAATGAAGGTAGAGACAGTGGAGCACTACAGTACAAACTATGGAGGACTGGAAGATTGCAGCTAACTAATGGTGAAGACCATGCAACTTATGGACATCAGCAAAACAGAGTTTGGGTTCTCGGAAGATCCAAGCATTGAAGACACATGACCAGGAGGTCATGAATTCTTTTACCTCGAGAGTCTGATGGAGGAGCATTAAGGCAGAGTCAACAATGTGACAAGCTGGTCACATGTTGTGGCTTGGGAAGAGGACTAACAGTCCTAATAATTTGAAGAATTTACTTTTAAAGTATTTTGTTTAAAGTTAATTTAGGCTAACACAACCATTGTAATATATAGGTTACAAGAATAGTTAGATTAGGATTAGTTAGGCATTAGTTGAATAAAATGTTCTGCAACTGAATAACCATTTCTCAACCATATGGGGATTTTTGGGATAGGCATAAAACAAAAACCAAATCAACGATTTTGGGGTTCTACCTTCCATAGAGAGAAAGAGAGAATGATAGGGAAATAGGTGTGAGAGAGGGTTGAATGGAGAGTAGGAACCAATGTAAAAACTAGCCATCCCAGGGCTTGTTTCTATGTATTTTTCTTTATAAATAAATTCCAAGTGTTTTGGATTGTGATTGGGCTATCATTTTCAACCCGTTGGTTTTATTTCCCTATCGAATCAAATATTGCATTTATGTGTTATCATATATGCGTATTTTTTTCTGTTAATGAAAAAATAGGCTGAGCAAGAAGATGAAGTTTTTGAGTACTTCGTATAGAGAAGTTATGGTAGAGACCAAGAGATGAGAGGTGAAGAACAAGCTCAAGAGGGAATCTACGCATTTGTAGACTGCACAAATCTAGGGAGAGACAGTGTTGAGGAATTCCGAACAAACTCGGAAAGATAGCAGAGAGTAGCATGGAGGAAGTTATATTGCAGAACATAGTCCTTAGAATAATTTTGAGAGAGGAATCGATGGGGTGGATTGAATCATAGATTCAAAAGTTTGAGGATCGACGACGAAGATTAGAGCAGACAGAAGAGGCGAAGAAAAACCAAGAAGTTTGAGAGGACGGTTGCAATTAAATCGTAGATCCAAAGAGAAGAGATGAATGGTTAAGGAAGAGCAGAACGAATTCGTGTCGGTAGGGCGAAATTTCGCATCGGCGATTGAAATACTTACGAGTTAAGGATTTTCACAAATTTAAGCTTTTAACTCGCGATGCGAAGTGGCACGAAGGGGAAGTTGCGCAGGCCGTTGGATAATACAGAAGATCAGTGGTGGAAAATGATTTGTGATTTCGTAAATTGAAAAAGTTAACAGATATTGTTAATATTTTTCGCAAGTTAAGTTATTTAGTTTGTGAAGTGAGAAGGGTGAAGGGTGCGATGCGATGGAGCAACCACATGTCAGCATGGAGCAAATGCGCATGTCGCAAGTTTTGTGCGTTAACATATTTGTAAAGAATTAAGTTTGCAAGCGAGTGTTGCGATGTGGGACCCGAGAGCTCCAGTCCCTCGTGTATGAATGTATTTTTGGGTATGAGCATTATATGGTTGAGAACGATGTTGATCGTTTTTGCGTATGTATGTATTTTATTCTGATATTTTCCCCTGCTATGTATAAAGGAAGTTATGTAGGTCCTAACCCACAGTCCACGAATATAAGTTAATTTGCAGCTACGGGCCACAGCTACATCAGAAAATGATGACAGTTTCAGTGTCAACAAATTATTTGTAATAAACAGGGAAAATGTTGATAGTGGGATTATCACTGATATGGTGAGTTCGATAAATTTTCAAGCTTATATGCTGATAATGGGAATCTCATCATTTTTGGGTATAACTGATAAATGGAATATCAATGCCAAGTTTAAATTTGAATTATTATTTTTTGAAATGCGCTGAGCACTTCAGTAACAAAATGATAATTATTGACCGTGCCACGTTAATCCCACATGGTGAAAGGTACAAAATGAATGGATATTTTCCTCCTGGTGTATTTTCCTTAAAATAATTGAAGGGTTAAATAAAATTTTACATGTAAATCATTACCCGTATGTGGTTATTTTTCCTGTATGGTTTATATAACGTTATCATTTGTAAAAGTTGTTAACTCGTTGGCAAGGTCGTTTGCATGAAAATTTGTTGGCAAAGATCCAGGATCAAATCCCAGTCCAACCTTTTGTGTTTTTGCTCGTTCACATAACTAATGGGGAAGAGTGGAAAATAAAATACAAGCGAGCCAAAAATGCTTGATATTCTGGATGTTTATCCGGATATACAACAACATTTCCAGCAAGACGGATGGAACGAATTCTTCCATCGATGTTTCGATTACCATGATGTGATTGCTCAAGAATATGCTCAAGGGTTTGACGGTCAGTGTGTGGAGGTGGGGATTGTCATTCTTGGTCACAACGGAACTGATCACAGAGGTTAAAACTATGCCTACAGATGGGGAAAGGTTTTCAGAAGCCATGTTTTAGCTGGGATTGATGTCCCATTTTTCTTGAAATCTGAGTTCAAAGGCCGAAATTAGAAGATTGGGGTTCATAGGGCTTGGATAGAGGACGGGTGGAACTAGTTGTTGTGGATAAAACCACCTTATTTTACCTATGAAGGCCGTTTTGACCAGGTAAAATGATACCATTTCCATTTCTTAGCTCATCTAGCAGGTCAAGTTAGGATGAATGTTTGTTTTTATTTGATGCAAAGTTTGAAGCACATGAATTATCGTTTTCGGGCTCGGGAAGGCCCATCCCCTCATTTAATTTATCACAATGCCTTAAATAAATTTTTAATTTGAGAATCAATTGGAAAAGGTTGGAAGGACCTAGAGTGATTTCTTATTTTGGGGAGGTTTTCAACCCCATCCTCCTAAGGCTAAATGAGGGAGGAATAAAGGTACCAAACAGAGCAAGAAAACTCAAGTGGAAAATTCATCTCAGGGCACCTCCACTGAACGGACCCAGAGCCGAAAAGAGAAAGATATACCCTCATCCTTTGGCCCTAAAATTCCTAAATTATATGCTAGAAGAAGTGACAGGCTTAGGAAAACACAACCTACTGCAATTCCTACAATTGAAAATCTATCTCCTACTATCATTTCCCCTCATGCTGAGAAACCACCCACTGAGAAATCCCCTGTAGAAAATCATTTAATAGAACATAACTAAGGAAAAGATGTTGAAGTTGAACCCCATGTGGAAGAAGCCCCAATTGGAAAAGAACCTACACTATCAGAGATATTTAAGGGAGGCAAAATACCTCACATCAAGCCTACAAACAAACTGAGATTGAAGATAAATCTGAAAAATGATCTAGACCTTTCCAAAGAGGTGATAGATGTGGACAATGTTCCATTAAGAGACCTCATAATACACAAAGGAAAAACTGTAGGTTTTAATAAGTTAAAGGCTAAAGCAACCAAAAATAATGTCCCTATGGAAACCAAGCAGAGTAAGAGGAAGATAATGGATAAGGTAGACGGTCTTATGAAGGCAGCCAATACCCTAAGCTAAGAAGCTAAAGGCGGTCATGTGCTTGTCAACGTTTATATATAGAGATGCACAACGGAGAGCTGACATTTTTCTTGTCAGCGAATTTTTGCAGAAAAACACTAACATTTCCATTGTCAGTGCATTTTGGAAAGAATTATATTAAGAAAAGCGTCAACAGTCGACCTATCAGCAAAACCATTTGTTTAGGGAGCTAAGGATTGACAACGATAGTACCAGTGTATTACAGCAGGAAAGCCCGAGAAAGGAGGAGCTCAAACATAAGATCGATTTTGAAGGGTGAGGGACCTGATCTACAATAAGAGAGGCATTATCATGATACATTTTCTCACCCCCATTTTCAACACAATTTCAACAAGTGGTTTTAATTTGGATATATTTAGAAGATATTTCAGATTCATGTACTTAGAAGATTTATATTATTATTTTTGGATTACTGTAATTAAAGTTTGGACTATAAATCTGTGATTGTTATTGTAGAAGGAAAAATGGTTGGTGTTTATTTGAGACATATCATCATTGTGTATTAATTGAGAAGATCTTAAATGAATAAAATTTTCATGAGAACTTATAAAAATTCTTTTGTCGCAATTCCCTGTTTGTTTTATATTTCCTCATTTATGGAAAACTAAGTGTATGAGATTGGGATTCATATTTTATGCTCTTGTTTCTTTATTTATCAGGAATTAATAATTGTTATTTCATTTAACCCTTATGATAATTTCCTTCATTTTCCTCTAAATTACTTAAACTTTCAAAGGAATTATTGTTACCCTGCTTTTGCATTTTTTTCATCGAATCTATAAGTAAATATCACCTGATTGGGTTATACTCCATGGTCAGTGGTGTAATTTCCACATATCCCAACCAAACTTCATCATTTCTTACACAAATTTGGCCATAGAACTAAATTTGTAAACCTTATACTATAGTGACCTTGAGTAATTGAGTTTAAGGAGAGATCCCTCTCGAGGTTGAAGGACCAAATTTGAACCTCAGAGGTTTGAGGTTACCTTAGAGTTTTTCCCGAAACCATGGTTTTCTCTAAGTGATAACACCAAGATCTGAAATTTCTACACCAAGTTCACCTATTTCGACTCCATGTGCTCGGAATTTCAGCTTCTCATGCCTCGTAGAAAAAAAAGTTATAGAAAAAATTTCAAGATGGTAAGTTTGAAGTAGTTAAACCCTAGAATCCAAAGCTCTGATACCAAATGTTATGCAACCAACTCACAAAACAAAAGAAAAAATAAATCAATGACTTAAAAATTATCCTCTAATTCGAGGGGGAAACCTCCTTTACATTACATAAATGAACAATTATTGGATGATTCAAATGATAAGACCTCAGTATATATAAGAGTCTAAGGGACCACAATATAATCAGAGCCTACATAACAATAATAGTGTCAGGGCATAACAATAACAATAGTTGGATTCTATGGGGCACAACAATAACAATATGGGGGATACATGAGCACAACAATAATAATAGGTGGATACACTAGAAATAACAATAAGGGGGGTACACTAGTATTATAAGTACCTAAAAAAATTCACCTATACGGTCTATAAATCACTAACATCAACCTGATTGATATTTATCCAAGCTATCCAGGGTTCGAAGAACTAATAACTCAACCCACAGCCTCTAGGGAACCTAAGTTGTTTCAGGGCTCTAAAGCATTTGTCCCAACTCACATGCTACAGGGACTATTAACTCAACCCAAAAACTCCAGTGAAGCTAAGTTGTTTAAGGGATGCAAAGAATTTGTTTGAATCCACAACCATATGAAATATGAGAACCAACTAGAAAAACTAAATGGGGAACCCACTACACCATGGCTATCCAATAAATGGCAAGGCAAGGTTGAAATCAATGTCAATCCACGAAAATATCCATGCCAATGAAAACACATAATCAAGGAACCACATCCATATACCATGCATTCAAAAATCAATGAGGATATCACACATGCAACCTGTTACCTACAAATTATTCATGTTGTAATTGTTGATCCAACTGTCTCCTTGCACTTCCTTGATTTCCTTTGTTTTCTTTCGCCAATCCAAGTCACAATGCTAGAGTGCTCCAAGAATGCTCCAAGAATTCTCCAAGAATTCTCTAAGTGTGCAAGAGTGTATGAGAGAATGCAGAAGAGCTAAACTAAAAACTGTCAAAAAGATAGAAACTGATTCTTTGATGTATTTTTATCATTGATCTCCCTTTTTCTTCATTTTTCCTCTAATTTCACTTGAATGCAAATTTGTGTCTCTTCACCTTCATTTTCTCCTATTTTCCTTTATTTTCATAATTAAATTCCAATTATTTCCTCTTTCCTTTGCCAATTTCCATAACCACTATTGACCACAAGTGATGCCTACTATAATTTTTTCCCCACAATTTAGCTTGAAATATGTGTCCCATGACCTTGGTCTTATTTTATTTACATGGAAAATCAACCAGTGGTTGTTACATACTGTTAGAAATTAGTTTATAGATCGTAGCCTGGTACCAATTATGAGCTGGAGGAACAATGTCCACATCTATCAACCATCCACCTGATAGAGTCATGCTCTGATTGAATCAGTTGACTGACACCTTTAGAATGAATTGCCTTTACAACAACCCATGTTCGTATTGGAAAACCAACTCATGTTCGTATTGGAAAACCCCTAGTTTATTCCCATTAAACTTAATAATAATTAGAGGAACTTAGGTCATTCCTTACTAGAGTGGGTTGGATTGGAACCTTCACGACTATACTTCAGACCCGAATATGGTATGCGATCGTCTACCCATGTGACCTTTACGTTAAAACTTCAATCAATAGACCGGCTTCCATGACACCACACATGAGGTTAGGAGTTGGAATGTTGTTGCAACCACTATGGCCCAAACAAGAATTCAAGTGCTGACTTCTGACCACTACTATAGTTATATGTAATGTTCCCAATTTTAGCCTCAAGCTAAAATGGAACATTATAGTGGCATATTTTTATTTTGTTTAATAAAATGGGTAAGGAGACCCCTTAACCCCTTTTAATAGAAAATAACACTCCTTGTGTGAAAGGAGAAATAATAAAGCAGCTGAAATAAACACCCCATGGTGTGAACATGATGAGGATCACCTTGAGTTGGCCATTTTGACCAAGTCAACAGTGCTGCCTTAGAGGGTTAGCTTGCTTGAGAAGACAACGCAGTTTTTGGAGGGAAATCATTCAAAAGTGAATGGAAACCCTAATTGTGGGGCCTATGGTGAAAGTGAGTTCATTTTCTTTATAAGAACGAAGGAGCAGCTCATTTGGTTCATTCTTTGATTCAGAAATTTCGTAGTGAGGTCAAGGACTTGCACATCTGGGCTGTTTAGCAGGATTGCAGTGCTCTTGAGCACTGGGGGTGTTCCCGGTGGGGATCCCCCACCTCTTCCTCATGGGAGGAGATTATTTGAGCTGCATTTCCTCATTCTGGAATTTGGCCAAGCTTACTCCTTTAGTTGCAGCATTTTCCTGTAGTAGGTTGGTGCTGTGTAGTTGGGGAAGCAGCAGAGGAACTCATAGAGTTCTTCCCTACTTGCATTTTCAGAGGAGGATGAATTTATTCTTTAGAGGAGCTGTAGAGAGAGCTCTGAGACTTCATTTAATTTCTGTGGCATCAAGCCACTCATTCACCATCTCCCATTGCGCAGTCACTTGGAGAAACTACGTTATTCTATGAGGGTAGTGTTGAGGGAGATTCTTGTGCTCATCAGGAGGAGTGCTTTTGAGTGGAAGGGGGATCAGCCCCTTTTTCCTTGAGGGCATTGTCAGAGGAGGGCATTAGCATTTCAGATCATCCATAGCCTCATATTCATCTGGTTCCAGTTGCAGTGACAATTTATTTGTCACTATTGTATTTTGTTCGGCATTTCTAGCAATCTCCCTGAGATTGGCTAGAAATCCCATATTGAGCCCATTTTCCTTTCTTGGGCCATTTTATTTGTATTCCTTTAGCTACATCACATTTTTATATATTCAGCAGCTGCATCTCACATAGAGACTGCACAGTTATGTTTTCCCGTCATTCTGTGTAGCTGCAGCTACTCCGACATTGTATTGTATATTCATTGGAGGATTGGATCTAAAGCTTGAGGGTCTTATTCCTCATGATATTCCTGTATAATCATGCTGATATATTAATATGATGATGGCTATGATATTTACCCTCTAATGATGTATTTCAGATTTGCATAGTTAATGTTCATGTTCATGTATTGTTGTAGCTCACTCTTTGAGCATTGTTTCAGAGATCTAGATTGGGGAGATCTGAATAACCCATCTAGATGCATTTCTTTAAGCTCATTTTCTGCCAGGGAGTTTTATATGAGTTATTCTATGGCATCCCAATGGCGATTTGTCTTATTTATGCAGAAAATTCCTTATACAACGTCCTCGAGGACCCTGTAGCATGATTTCCCGAGGTGGAATATTGCATATCCATCGGCAGAGTCTGTGAAGGGCCAGCTAGCCTCAGGATCTCTCCCTTCTTTGAAGGAGACATATCCTGTAAATTCCCCAACAATAAATCTCTGAAATGGACTTGCAGTGTCTCACTGAAGAAGGAAAAATGGAACATCTTAGGATATTCCCGATGGAGAAGAAAATCCCTCATTTGGGACATTACATTATACTCACCCCAATGATGTAATAGAAGTGGAATTTTTTTCTCCATAGCACTGAATGCCTTCAGATAGCTTGACATGGAATAATTTTGTTGTATCTCCACACTCACATCCATGAATGGTTTTTCTATGCATGTTACACTCACAACACAAACTTGTAGCTTCTCAACAAAAGGGGGTTTTCAATACTGTTGTAAGCCAATCACAACCCATTGTGATACTCCCAAAATAGGGAGGTGCAATTTGTTGTAAAGTTATTATCCGAACGATTCTATGAAATAATAAATTGAATAAACAAATTGAAATTGCTTGTTGGAAAAAATCGTAAAGCAACATAACCATAAAACATTGTTATAAAAAAATTGCTCACATGTGGTTTCAAATATGTTCCGACAAGGTAAGTCAAGTGATATATTTTGATGAAGAAGTCTTTTCATTTCTTGATTTTCCTTCGTAGAAATAATTTGTGAGTCAATCTTGAGTGTGAAACAAGAAAATCCATTCCTTATTCTTTGAAAAGAGAAAGAGCATGAATTTAATTACCTTCATTGACTAGTCTATATATCATCCCAAAAACTAAATTCCCTTCCCATCACAACATCCAAAAAATGTATACATCAATTCCAACGTCGGGGCATTAATTTAATTACCTTCATTGAATAGTCTAAATATCATCCCCCAAAACTAAATTCCCTTCCCATCATGACATTCAACAAATGTATACATCAATTCCAATGTCCTTTACTTAGAGCAGGAGATGAAAGAAAGAAAGAAAAGGGACCCAAAGTGGTATATTAGGGGAAGATAAAATCAATATATGTTACTTGATTTGGTGACAACGAGACCTATGTCAAGATGATCTTCCCATGCTTGATAAAAATTATGGAGTTCTTCTACCTGCAAAAAATGAAAGCCATGATGGTGAATCCATCCATCCAACCATCGACATGAAAGTAAATAGAAGTGAAGAAAAAAAGAAATGATGTACCAAGGCATTGAGAGCAGAAGGTCTGTTGAGGATGGCGATTTTGTTAAAACTAGTTCCTATGACCAAAAATCGGGGATTTCAGCCTCGCCCTCAGCTTGAGCGAGCATGGCAACAGGTTTTTGGCCATAAAAGGCCATCCCAGACTGAATGAAAACTCCATTTCTAAAGCTCTTACCTAACCTTGGAAAAGGCAAAGGGAATTTCGAAATGTTGACATTTTGGACCTTGCCAAATACATAGTGATATTCACATAACAAGAGGAAAATATGTATGGTTCAGTAATTTGGCACCTAACATTTGTTATGCAACGTGTCAGAGTTATGGAGACCTGAACAGAAACCTAGGTCCAATGGTACGAATTCTGACTAGTCAGGTAAGGGTCCTCGCTTTTTTTTTTCACGACGAAAAAAACATGGCTTACAGACTGTGCCATCCAGAGTCTAGAAAAACCGAAAAAATCCTTACAAAGTCGATCAAAATGAGATTAGGAGAGGTTGTACAACCACCCACAGATATGAAATTAATCGGAAGCTAAACTACCCATCCTTAACCGCTTCAAAACAGTTTGATAGTTGATGACAACAAACCTGTAGCAGCAACCCAGTGGATTACAAAAAGCATAATAAGCATAGTCTGAAAACAAGAAAACTGGTAACGACCCGTGAGAAAAAAGTTCCATGCCATCAACAGGGAAGATACCCCTAGTCCAAAACAGTAAAAAACAGAGAAAGATGCGAGTATCCTCTACAACATATCAGATAGAAAATCTCAGAAGCAGTGATAGGATAGACTACAAACTTATTTAAAACTCATAATACCAGCAGCACCCGAACCTGTATCATCCACCAACTGATAATACATGTTACCAAACTCACCAGTTAGTCCCTTTTTTGAAAGCCTATCAGCCTGTACATTTGACTCCCGAAAGATATGATTGAAATTTATGCTTGAAAAGGAAGACTTGAGTGTGTAGATTCGCTCCATCCACGTCATCAGATGAATAGGGGCGAGATTGGTGTCCATGTTTAGATGATCTATGAGAACCTTTGAGTCGCCCAGCACCCACAGGTTGTCAATGTACAACTGAGACGCAAACCACAGCAAACCCCAAAGAGCCAAGATCTCCACCCTTGTGTTCGAACCCCTACCACCCGACTAGTGAATCTTGTAATGATAATGTGGCGAGATCAGTAGCCACGCCCCACACCCACATACCGAATGTTGTGAAGCTTCGTCGAAGAAATCAGTGGGGTAATGTATCTCAAATGGGCATAATCACTTTGAGAGGTCCATAGGAGGCTTGTCCCCAGTCTTCAGTTTACTCCATAGGCTTATAATACTATTTGCAGTCCCCTCAAAACAGCCAGGAACTCCATCAAAAATCACCCTGTTCCAGCTGAGCCATTTAAACCAGTGGAATAAAGCTGGAAAGACTCCATAGTTTTTGTACTTTTTCTTACCCCATAATATGAACTCCATCGTGTTTTCAAAAACAGGGAAACTAATGTTAAAGTAACAACCAAATTCTCTTAAAACATTCTTTGCAAATGAGCACCCATAAAAGAGATGATCATTATCATCTCCCCCCTTCATGCCTAAACAGCAAACACCAGGCCCAATATTACCCCTTTTCATCAAATTTTCCCAAGTGAGGTTTTTTTTGTTTAGCACTAGCCATAGGAACAATTTCATTTTCAGTTGGGCATTTGACTCCCATATGCTCATGCTGGTTAATACCTCCACCTGTAATCTAGATTGCAAAAAGAGCCTTTTATAAATGTCCTTTACCATAGGAATCCCATTTATAAGAGGCCCCTCCCAAGTCAACCGATCACCTCTCCGATTCCATGAGAAACCACGACTTCTCAAATCCAAAATGAAAGCATTCCAATCCTCCAGTAGCGTTACTGGTAATCTAAGTCCATCAGCCGAGTGCCAAACTAGGACCCCATCTCTCTGATCCTTAATAATCTGGCATAAATAAAAAATTCCCTTCCATTTAACCATCTCAATAACTGTTCGATGCATGAGAGATGACCCAAATCACCCCTCAAACTAACCTGTCCGATAAAAAGTTTGTCCCCATTGCCAAAATTCCACCGTAGCAGAGAGGCAAAATCCGGCCAAATATTTTTAAAACCATTCCATATTGGAAACACTCCTTTAATGTTTCGCCAACCATCCATAGAAACAGTCTCCAAATTTGTTTCTTTTAAATACTTAAAGCTTATGATATCATTCCATATGTTTTTCTTCGTCAATGCCCTCCATAGAGATTTCATAAGCAAAGCCCGCCCAAAAGTTTCCAGGTCCTTTAAGCCCCATCCCCCAATCTCCTTTGGTCTCATAATCAAATCCCAGTAGACCAAGTGGTACTTACCCTTCATTGCCTTTCCATTCCATAAGAATTTCATCATGGCGCTTCTGAAACGAGAAAGAATATTTTTTGGAATGATATAAATGTGAGCCCAATACAACATCAGCTGTTGAATAACCGCTTGGACAAGAATGACTCTACCTCCCAAAGACAGCCATTTGGTAGTCCATTTTCCGATTCTCTTCTCTGCCTTTTTAATCAGCCATGACCAGTCTTCAACATAGTAATTGTTAGGCTTTAAATAGAAACCTAAATATTTAAAACCAGAAGACATAGGCTCAATTTTGAAATAAAAAAGTTCTCTCACAACATAAATAATCTCAACATCACCCACATTTTAATATATGCATGATTTCAAACTGTTTGCAGCCATACCGGAAGCATCACAAAATCTACTGAAGATGTCATTGAAAGTTTTCCACACAGATCTAAGAATCAGACCAATCAGTAAAACATCGTCAAAAAACAAGTTGTGGCTGATTTCCTTGGAAAAAGATAGCTCTATGCCTTTTATAAGACCCTGAAACAGCTATACCAATATTGCAACTCAGAATATCCATAACAAGAATAAAAGGTAATGGGGAAAGAGCACATCCATGTCGCAACCCATGGCCCGGTCTGAAGAAATATGAGGCAACTCCATTTATAATAACCGCCAAAGATGTATTTGTAACACATCCCAAGATCCAATTTACCGAACCCCGATCTAGGCCAATCTTGAATAAGATCACGCGAAGTAATCTCCAGTCAACACGATCATATGCCTTGCATAGATCAATCTTCATAACCATAGCCTTTAAATTCTTTGTGTGGATGGAGTGAATCACTTCTTGAGTAGAGGCCACGACATCATGGATGCTCCTGTCCTTCAGGAAACTAGACTGTTCAGGGGACATAAATCGAGACAACACCTTTTTCATTCTCTCAGCAATGGTTTTAGTAATCACTTTATATAGCGTATTACATAAATATATTGGCCTATAATCATTAAAATTACAGGAATCATATATATTCGGAATCAAAACCAAAAAATTAGGGTTAACATCCCCATTGATCTGCCCAGATGTTCTAGCATCCTCCACTATTTCAACTATGTGAGGCAACAAGATATCAACAAAGTGGATAAAGAAATCCGGGGTCCAGCCATCCGGTCCCGGACTCTTATCCACTGCAAAAGACTTTAATATTTCCATGATTTCCTTCTTGCAAATAGGTTTATAAAATTCCAACACAGAAACCTCATCAAACATAATCGGGAGCGCTTCAGTGGCCCAGAGAAGATCATCATAATTAACATTGTCTCGGGCTTTAAACAGGTCCCCATAATGTCTGACAGCCGCCTCATGAATCCCAACCATAGAGTAATGAAAAGTTCCCTTTTCCTCAATACACCATATCGCGTTTGAATTTTTCCTCCCTTCAGCTGTGGCATGAAAAATTTTTGTATTCAAATCGCCCTCATGGAGCCATGTTGCCCGGCTTTTGAGCCTCCATGATTGTTCTTCTATAAGCAGAATACGCCTTTTTTCCATTTCCAGATATTTTAAGGTATTCCAGATCCCCTCAACATGGTCAGACTCCTCCAAAACCTTTAAGAGCCTTTCCGACTCCTTTTCTATCTTAGCAAAGCAATGCTTCAAAATGCTTTTCTTCTCCCTTTCCCAGCTCTTCACCACCTGTTTTAAGCTTCTCATTGATCCCATGAGATGATCCGAAGTAGAAACATTCAATGCCCTAGGATTTGATTTAAAATGTATCATAACCAGATTGACAAAGACAGGGTCATCAAGCCATACCTTGTTAAACTTGAAGGGAAAACGCCTTGCACACCTATCAAAATCCCAACTGAGAATAATCGGCTGATGATCCGAGATTAAAAAACTCCCAATGTAAGCATACCACTTCCCCAACTTAGACAACAAGAATTTCGAAACCAGGAACCTATCAAGCCTCTTAGCAATCATTGCATCCCCATTCCTACCATTATGCCATGTAGGACTGCTATCAGCCATCTTCAGGTCACAGAGGTTTTGAGAGGAGAAGAGGGAGCGAAGGTGATTTTCCAGAGGATCGGCATGGCCATCCCTGCTCCAAATCTCATCAGGGTGCAGAGAAGAGTTAAAATCACCAGCTATAATCAGGTTAGAAAGTGAAAAAATCCCACTTCGATCCATCGGGTCCCAAAAAATCTGCCTCTCCTGGTAAGGTGCATATAAATTGATTATATGAAGCCTATTCCTGTGCCCCCGGAAATGACCAGTAATGAGAATACCTCCAAAGAAACCGAAGGCCTTAAACATTTCCATAGCCGGGTTCCATAAAATAATTTCCCCTCCCGAGTGGCCCGATGCATCTCGAGCAACAATATTCCAAGCTAGGAACATCGAACGGAAAACAACAATTGAGCGATCAGCCAGATGCATTGACTCTTGGAAAAAAATAATAGAAGGATTTAAATTTTTGAGAAAATCATGAAGAGAGATGTACTTTCCCTTCCCTCCCAAGCCCCTAATATTGATCAAAACCATAATGGTCATGATACAAGCTTAGAGGGCTCAGTCGCTCTAAGAACCCTATCGATAGCGGTTATAACAGGAATATCCCTGAAATTGGTTTCGTCTAAATCCCCCATTAGACCCACTGATGCCAAGGATTTTTTCTTTTTGTTCAGACAACCCCTCCCCCTTCGAATGGTAACATTTGATGAGTCGGGAGGGCACTTGAAACTAGGAAGAGGGTTATCAGAACCCACATCGATAGACAGAGTAACTAGCTCGGCCTTGGGTTCTAGTAATAGCAACTGCAGGTCGCTACCCACCGAATTTCGTAAAGAAGGGGATAGGCATTCAGTGATCAGGGAGCAAGGGTCCAGATCCACAACAGAGGTCTTATCTAATGCCGCAATAGAGGGAGGGTCATCAGAACCAGTCCCATCCGGAATGGAAGCAGGAGACGAGTGCCGTAAGATGAAGGAGTCCAGAGGCAACAAAGTTGAGTGGTGAGGGATGAGCAATGAGGGTTTAATAAATGGTGTCCCAATACCCATCAGTAGGTCGGGACATGAAGTAGTTGAAACCCTTTCAATGGATTCGTTTACCACAGCCCTGTGAGCCCCATCCCCCCAAAACAAAATCTTCTCACTAATATCAAACTGATAGGAGCCAATAGTATCATGATGCTTACCCGGAGTAGACTTGTCTCGATGTCCAAGATCCCGAGAAGAGATAGAACGGTGGTGGGTCCTCACTTATCGCCAGTCCATGCACACAATTCCTTGCCTCCGACTAACTGTTAGGCCCACAATGTGAGGTCGGAAGGTTGGGACGTGAAAACATGCTTAACTCATTACATTGTCTTAGCACACTACTGTGTATAATTTGTGTTTGCAATACCCAATTCGATGTTATAAAACTTGGTTAGTTTTTCAACATAGTTGATTATTTTTATGGATATATTTATATCTTTTATTAATCTAAAACCTTATTTTGGATAATGCCCAATTTCAAATTCTTAGGACCAGTCATTTCTTTAAGTTAGAAAAATATTTTCATTAATATTCGTATTATTGTTTCCTAATGGGATGTTGGAAGGTTGCGATTAATATAATAAATTGATTTCATTTGATAAATTGGGCATTAATAATTCAGGGCATTATCAACAAATCATTTTTCCATTTAGAAATGCACACAAAAGGGTCATTATTAAACCGTTGTATGCTGCATTTTAGCTCCATGGCTCTAACAATAATGAACAAGGTCTGGAAATGTTAGGACTCTCTCATAGTATATATGGTTGGGATCTTTGCATGATATTCATTGGTTAAGTAACTGTAAATATTTATATATTCTTGAGATTCTCTCGATAGGAAACATAATGCTTAATTTTGTTTAGCTATATCTAAATGCATTTATTTTTGTTGCAAATTTTGTGATTTTTCTCGTTGGATTTCACTTAATTACATGACATAATGATATAAATTTGGTTATGGAAATGAATTTAAAACTTTTATATTTGATTTGAGTAAATTTTAAACCATGAATAATTTTTTTGGGGTTATCCAATGACTTTTCTATCTTTAAAATATACTTTGATACAGTTTTTCCAATTCTTTAAGTTTAATAATCTATTCATATTTAAATGGTTCGATATGGCTTTAAATTTTTTTCAACTCCAGAAGTAGTTGACTCCGACTTAGTTTGATTCAGGATTTATTTATATAAATCGTCCTTCGAAAGAAAGAAAGAAAGAAAGAATTTTTAATGTCCACGAGGCTAAAAATAGCCTATGGGACAGATTGCTTCTCTATCTGGCTCTTGTATTCGTCCCTTTTCCTATGAAGTTTTACAATAACCACTCCCAGCTTATTGACAAACTCTTTGCTGAATAAATTATCCCAAGAACTAGCTGCCAGAATACCTGCATAGTTTTCCCTGCTGTCTTTGAATGCCTCACATTCTAAAATGAAATGTTTTTCTGTTTCCACTTTTCCGGAGGAGAAAAAAATACATACTCTTTCCTCGCACATTTCTTTTGGCCTTTTCCAGCGCCCTGTTTCATAATGGAGTTGATGAGAATTAGTTCTTAATTGAGCAATAAGAATTTTAGATCTCCAAGAAATATTAGCCCCTATGTACGCCTTTTGTTGATGGTTATGTGTGGGGTTAAACTCTTCAATGTAGTACTTCTTCTTTCTCCCAAGTATGTTTGTGGAACTTATCCATAACAATTTTTTTTATCTATTTACTGTTTGTAGGACACATGCTCAAGCAAATACCCCATTTACTAAACCATTTGTTATTTTTCCACATCCAAGTCTTCTTTCTTTTGCACAATCTATCACTAAACACAACTTTAGGCCATCTACCCTCTTCCATTTGCTCAATTTTTTTCAGATACCTTATGACTCACACCATAGAAATTGCTTTAATAGGAGAAACCCTTGTTTCACTTAACAGGATAGCATAAGGAACTGCACTTTTAAATTTGAATTTGTTTGTAATCAAACGCTTCTGAATTTTCTCAATTTGTTTCCACTACATTTCGGTTGTGCTGATGGCCCACAGTGCACGACTATAGAGAATCACCGGGATCAATAGAAGCCCAAAAATAGTTAGAGTGTTTTTCCAGTCCCACATCTCTGCCTCTCTACACCTGTTTTGAAGAGCATAAAATGCTTTCCAACCCCCTAAAGTTCTTTTCTTTCTACAACCATCCCAACTTAAATTTCTGTTGAAGTCAATTCCGAGGTATTGGTAGTCTGCAACTTCTTCCAGAATGATGCCTTCAAAATAGAACTTATGTTGGTTATGCTTTCTTTTGTTAGAGAAAACCACTACTTTCGTTTTGCTAATATTGACTTGCATCCCAACCCTTCTAAAAAAATTATCAAGGGAACGTAAATGCTCTTGCAAACCAAGAGCCGATTTAGCAATCAATATAAGGTAATCTAGGAATTATTGATGGTGCTTCGGGTAGAGGATGAACGTTCAAAAATATTTTTAGGAACAACACACAACAACAACAGCACGGTGAGCAACAACATGCACGTAGCACGGTGAGGAACAACACACAACAGACGCAACAACAAGAACATGCGGCTTGGCTCAGCTGGAGGATTTGAGTTTGCTGGTGTTTGGCTATGCAAGCTTGGAAGAGACTAGGACTTGTAAACCTTAAAGTTCCATTTTGAAAACTAATTTTGGGCAAACGCTCTCTACTAAAATTTTGATGAGAATTGTGGTAGATTCACTTTGAGATTATTA
This sequence comes from Pinus albicaulis, assembly GCA_034641835.2. Taxonomy (NCBI): domain Eukaryota; kingdom Viridiplantae; phylum Streptophyta; class Pinopsida; order Pinales; family Pinaceae; genus Pinus; species Pinus albicaulis. Next base: position 498,455,652 of record CM076575.1, on the reverse strand, counting down.
TTATTATTATTATTTTTTTTGTCGTTGAAATCCCCGAATGGAAAACCAATCAACAGTGAATGTTAAAAATGGCAAGGAAATCTCAAATTTTGTGGAAAAAAATAATTTGGGAAAAGTCAAAATTGCTTTAGCTGACAAAATAGGAAAGTGGATTTGGGTAAATGAAAAACAATATCAAGGTATTTTAAAGTGCAAACTTGCTTGCTTTAACTGGGAACAAAGAAGAACAAAACAGACCTAGAAGAAGAAAAAAAAGAAGAGCAACAAAAATACAGAAGAGTCAATAATTTACAGTCCCACAACTACACCTCTTATTTGATCATCAGATCTCTATGTCCAAGAACTGATGAAGACTAGCGCAAGGCTGAAAATTTTAGAAGTCAACGAACACAAAAGAGACCGCAAAATTTCATAGATCACACTTGCAAATCAATGTTTAAGGGAAGGTAATAGAATTTTGAAAGAGCAGGTAACAATGTTACAAGATGTTGTAGAGGCACAAAAAGGAGAATGGGAAAACATGAAGGCAACATGGCAAAGCAGGAATGATGAAATGTCAGCAAACCAAGATGTGATAATCTCTAAAACAACTTAGGTAGATACACAAATGGGTCAGCAACAGTCCTTTCCGAAAAGAAGACAAAAGAGAACAAGAAGACATACATTCCAAAAGAAATCAAAACTAGGGTTGAGGACACTAATGGTCACAAGATAGAGGAAAAAGAAGATGTAAGTTCTTGTAGAGCACAGGAAAGAGAACATAAATAAAGAAAAGAGAGAGAAACAAACTTTATTATTAGTGGAATAAGAGACTATGGAAAGAATGAAAGCACTTTCAATTTGACAAGGGACTTTTTGAGAGAGAAATTACAGTGGAGAGGGAAAATTTGTAAATCAAGGAGGGTGGGAAATATATGTGAGGAAAGACCTCGACCTATAAAAGTCATCATGGCAACTGTGCAAGAGAAACATCATATTTTAAGCAAAAAGAAACCCTTGAAAGGCTCACACTTCTTCCTAGATGAAGATTTAACTAGCAAGCAACAAGAAGAGAGAAGAGAATAAGTGGAGAAAGTTAGAACAACAAGAAACGAAGAGAAAAGAGCATGGCCGTACAATGGTAAAGAGGTTATTGCAGTGTTTGGGCCTCTTGGAAAAATAGGGCAACAAGCTGACAATAAATAAAAAACAGGTAACTCTATAATAGGGAGGAAAACAACAGGATTAACACGGATGAAAAGGGGCGAAGACTCAAATTCGAGTCTTGTGCGCCAAACCGTGTAGTAACCAAATCCTACCGAAGTCTACCTAAGTCTAGTTTGTTGGAACTGTAAAGGTTACCCTTGGAGGAGGGGACCTGGGATATGGCCTATTGCAGAAGGTAGAGACATAATTTGTCTCACATAAACTCATTAACATAATGGTTGAAAAACTCCCATGTTTGACGGTTATTTGAAGTTAACAGTTTTGAACAAGGAAACATAAAATGGCAAGGTGTACAGAGGAATACTAGTTTTAGTGAAAGAAAAAGAAGGTCGTCACATTTAGTTGGTGAAAGAAGATAGAAATAAACAACATTTGTGGTTCAAAATAACAGAGAATGAGAACGACATAAGAATTACAGCCTGTTATTTTGCGCCTCAAGTATCAAAAACTTACAAAAATAATGGATTGGACATCAAAGATTTGTATTCAACTTTAAAGCCAGATATTGCCGCATATTCTCAACAGGGATAAGTTATTTTAGTGGAAGACTTCAATGCTAGAACAATAAATCAACAAGCTATTATTCTTTGTTGCAAAGAGGATCACAATCCTATCTAGCTCATTGCAGACGAGAATTCTCGATGGTTGAGACGTTAAAAAGATGAAAAAGTTAATAATCATTTTGGATAGGATTTGCTTACTTTTTGTGGTGCTTTCAACTTAATTATCTGCAATGGTCTAGATAGATGGAAAAAGTCTAGGAACTTCACTTGCAACACATACAATGGGGCAAGTGTTGTTGACTATGTTATTGGTTCACAAAGCCTAATAGACAAAATAGACGAAGTTAATATTGGAGAGCATACTTGGGACTTAAAATCAGATCATAACCCAATTTATATAAAGTTATCCTGGTTAGAAGAAATAAAAATAGGAGGAAAACCCAATGTTCTAAAAAATTGGCATCAAGGGGAAAATTCTTCTAACACAAGAAAATTACACTGTCTTAAAAAAAATGTGGAGGAGATCAATTCAGAAGGAGAAAATTGGTCCCCAAAGCCTCAACAGCCATGAGTTAGCAAATATAATCCTGGGTGCACTTGAGAAGTGCAAAAGAGAAAAAAATAGGAAATCAAAATCAAATTGTTTTCCTGTGAATGCATGGTTCGATGAGGAATGAAAAATGGCAAGGAGAACCTTGAAAAAGGAAGGAGAGAGGAAGATGAATGTAAATTTATATAAGAAGAATTTAAAGGAGAAAACATATGAATTCATGCAAACCACGCGGGAAGAGATGATATATCTAGGAAAGAATAAGCCAATTTTTTTTGGCAAGAACTTCAACCAAGGGAGAAGCAATTTGAAAATAATATTACAGCCAATCAGTGGTTTGAATATGCAAGGAAAATCTATGAAAAATAATTGGAGCTTGAGCCTCCTCCCAGGATCAACACATCTAAAAAGCTTTTCATAGTACATGAGGTGGAGGTAGGAATTAAAAAGTTGAAAACAGGGAAGGCAAAGGACTTGGTTGAACTTCAAGCAGAATATCTAAAGTGGCAAATGAACATTTTGGCACCGCACATCATGGAAATTGTTGGAAATATTGTCATTGAAGGCAATAGAGGCAGAGGCGGAGGCAGTGAATACAAAGGCAGATTCGTTATCACAGCAGTAGAGGCAGAGGTCAAGCGACAGATGCAGCAGAGGCAGAGGCAGAGCCGTTATCACAAGCAGAGGCAGAGCAGAAAATTCTGGGAATCGCTGTTCCCACCTGGCGAATATATATATAACTAAATTCCGAGAATCGCTACCTCAACCGGAGGATATATGTATACAATTCTGAGAATCTCTACCTCAGCCGGAGGATATATGTCTACAATGCCGAGAATCTTTACCCAGTCAGGCGTTACACATAACATAAACATAATTCCGGGAATCATATACTCCAGCGGAAAAGTATTGCGCTTTTTCAAAGGACCAAAACATATATATATATATATATATATATGCATAGCCATATGTAGCGCGAGATCCAAAGAAACGAGGTAATATAAGGTGGGACCCTTCCCAATCGCATCAGAGATTATAAGGGCAGCGGAACAGGTTAATATAAGAGTTGTGATTGCGATTGGAAGTCTGGACCCGATGGGTATATAAACTACAACTCATACATACCGTGAGTTCCGGTGAACAGTGATGATCGCATCGGTTAATATAAGAGTTGCGATTGCGATTGGAAGTCCGGACCCGATGGGTATATAAACTACAACTCATACATACCGTGAGTTCCGGTGAACAGTGATGATCACATTGGTTAATATAAGAGTTGCGATTGCGATTGGAAGTCTGAACCCGATGGGTATATAAACTACAACTCATACATACCGTGAGTTCCGATGAACAGTGATGATCGCATCGGAGAATATAAGAGTTGCGATTGCGATTGGAAGTCCGGACCCGATGGGTATATAAACTACAACTCATACATACCGTGACTTCTGGTGAATAGTGATGATCGCATCGGTTAATATAAGAGTTGCGATTGCGATTGGAAGTCCAGACCCGATGGGTATATAAACTACAACTCATACATACCGTGAGTTCCGATGAATAGTGATGATCGCATCGGAGAATATAAGAGTTGCGATTGTGATTGGAAGTCTAGACCCGATGGGTATATAAACTAAAACTAATATATAGCTTGAGTTCTAGTTCTAATCGCATCGACAAATCTTATTTTATAGTGACCAATCGCATCGGATTTAAGCATGGCATCGGAACATGCAACAAAAAGGTTGTGATTGCGATTGGAAGCACGGGCCCGATGGGCTTATAAACCATGAGTAACAAGTATTTTAAGTCCTGCATGATCACATCGGAACAACCCAATCGCATCGGAGAAAATATGGCAGCGGATCACTTGCAACTAAAAGTTGCGATTGTGATTAATCGCAATAGGAGTTAATACAAGGTATCAGAACATGCAACAAAGATTTGTGATTGCGATTGAAGCCCGGACCCGATGGGCTTATAAACTATGATTAACAAGTATTTGAGTTCCAATCGCATCGGCAAAGAACAGTGAACAGTGATCAATCGCATCGGAGCAAGGCAGCTTGCGATTGCGATCAATCACAATCGAAAATCAATGGAGGAGAAATATATCGCATCGGAAAGCATGGAAAGTGGGCCGGAAAGGGCATTTGGTAAGTATTAATATGATTCTTCATTGAAGTGGTAGTTTATTTGATTAAAATTTTATATAAGTTCGCCGAGAATTGAAACTACGAGATATATATGTATATATATAAAAGGCACTGTTATAAAACGCTGTAGCGATTGTATTAAAATATGCCGCATGGTCTGTGGACCCATGGGCCTCGGCTTAAGGTGGAGGGAGATTATTAATAAAAAATGAATGCGAGATATGTTTGTTCTGCTTGCAGAACTCCCACATCAACAAGACACTTGCTGCGTGTAAAGGGTTGGAATTTGCCCAGAATTACAGTCATAGTAGTTACACATATTTACAAAATGCACTGATATAAAAAGCTCAGTTACACGTATGCAGCAGTTACACCACAGCAGAGGACAGAAAAGCAAACAGAGCTGAAAAGAGATAAAACACAGTCACAGAAAAAAAATGAGACACGATCAAAAAGACAAATACGCGATGGAGGCAAAGACTAAATGAGTTGAGCTGAAGTTCTCATTATATGTGAATGTAAATATTGTAATTGAATGTTTTATTGTTTGTGATGCATTGGCAAGTCTCCAGAAGAAAACAAAATCCCACTGTTAGATTAAAATAAGCACCTACAGTTACATTTTTTCTGAGTGAGCTGGAAAAGAAATGAGAAGGCAGAAGGCAAAGAGGCATGGCTGTCCATTCCAAATTCATTGAGGAATGCTAACAGTCACAAGAAAATCCTTATAAGAAATATCATCTTTATATGCAAAAATATGTGAGAGAGAGAAAATATAGAGAATGCAGAGTATAGAAGAGTGAGGAAGAGAAGATTAAGAAAAGCAGAGCAGAAAGAGATGCTACAGAATAGAGCTGATATCTGAGGTAAATCAACAAACATTCAGTTTGATAAATTGAGGAAGTTGGAGCTTCCCTATCAAGTTGCAACTTGATAGCTGTCAGTTGGAGCTGACTGAGGTTGGAGCCTCCTGTAGGTTGGTGCCTGCAGAAAATTGAAGGGAGTTGGTGCTTCCTTGCAAGTTGTAGCTTGCAGAATTGAGGTTGGAGCCTGCAGAAAAACAGTGGTGAGAGGGAGTTGGAGCTTGCCTTTGCATCACAACAATAATAAGATGTGGTTTTCTCCCTTTATGGGTTTCCACTTATATCTGGTGTCTCTGTGCATGATGTTTATGTGTTGATCTGATTTATATCTTCTGCTTAATACCTGCTGCTTTCATATTAAGTCTAATGTTATAGTATGTAAATGCTTGCTGCTCATACTCTAAGATTACTCACATATTAAGTTGGACATGAAATGAAGGTGTAAACAAGTTTTAATGACAAGTTTTAATAGTCCATGAATGTGTTAAACTGATTCACCCCCCCCTCTCAGTTTAACTAAGGTTACAACAATTGGTATCAGAGCGAGTTCCTTTGTACCAGTCTAACAGCTGAAAGGAGATCCTAGGTTCCCAAGATGGCTAGTAAAGAAGGATGCTCAACCAATAAAGCCCCTTTCTTCACCGGTGAAAATTATGCTTTTTGGAAAATCAGAATGAGGACATACATAATGTCTCTAGGAATAGAAGTTTGGGCTGATGTGGAATTAGGATATGCCCCAAAGGCAACTGACACAGAGAAAGAAACAAAACAAGATTTTGTGGCTAATGCAAAAGCCATGAATGCCATCCTGAATGGATTGTGTGAAGCAAAGTTTATCAAAGTAATGCACAAAGACACTGCCAAAGAAATGTGGGATACTCTGGAGAACATCCATGAGGGGGACAAGAAATTAAAGACTGCTAAACTTCAAGTTTATAGAGCCCAGTTTGAGAACTTAAAAATGAATGATGATGAAGACATTGCCAGTCTCTTCCTAAAAGTTGCAAAAATTGTTAACAATATGAAAGCTCTTGGAGAAACCATGCCAGAAAGTATAATTGCGCAAAAGATTCTAAGATCTCTTCCATCCAGGTTTAATCACAAGGTGTCTGCAATAGAAGAAACAGCTAATTGGAAGACCTTGACCATGAACCAACTACTTGGAAATCTAACAGCATATGAGATGAGACTCCCACAGAAGAAGCCAAGTACGAGGGAGGCAACCTTTAAAACAGAAAAGAGGAAAGAAGAAGAGGGAGACATATGCTCTTGCTCGGATGAAGAAGAGGCAAAATTTTTCAAGAAATTGGATAGAGGATCAGGAAAATACAAAGGTAAACTTCCTTTTAAATGCTTTAACTGTGGAAAAGTTGGACACTATGCTGCTAAGTGTCCTCACAAGAAAGTAAGGAATCAGCCTCAAGAGTCAGAAAGAAATAAATCAAAGAATTGGCAGAAAGGAAAGAAGTTCAGCAGAAAATCCTTCTATGCTCAACAAGACAGCAGTACATCTGAAGACTCAGATGAACCCTCAAGTGAAGAAGGAACCTCTGAATTCTTATTGATGGCCATAGAAGAACTTGAAGGACTCCTGCAAGAAAATGAAGAAGAAGGGGAAGTCGACCTTGAGGGGGAGCTAAGAAGTGCTCTAGAGGAGATTGATAGACTCAAACTGAAGTGCAGAAAACAAAATGACATTCTTCTCAAGTATGTAAGAGAAGAACAAAACTCAGAAGTCCTCATGCAGCTGAAGGTAGAGCTTGAAGAAGCCAAGAAGATAGAAGACATGTTACTTCAGCAAATCAAGGATAAAACCCGAGAACAAGAGAAGCTGGAAGAAGAAGTAGTATGTCTCAAGAAGAAACTAGAAGATGCTCAAAGGAAAGTGGTTATAAACTCTTCTCAAACAACAAGCTCTAGTAAGTTGAATGAAATTCTGGTTGCTCAAAGATCCCCTATGATAAAAACTGGAATAGGCTATGAAGGAGAATCAAGTAAAGGCAAAGAAAAGGTTGACAGAGAGATTATTTTTGTAAAAGCAAATAAGAATGATGAAGCAGCTCAAATAATTCCTACAAAAGAAGAAACCTGTAATAAGGAAGACAGAGATCAGAAGAAACCTTTAGTAACAAAGAATGCAATAAATACTAAGACATCAGAAAAAGGATCATATGCCCCTGAGTATGTCAAATTTGGAAGCCATCAAAGGAGATTCTTCCCTCCTATGAAGAATGCCACATGTTATGTCTGCCACAAGCTGGGACACATTGCTGCATATTGTCATGCAAGGAGGAGTAATTCAAACCAGCAAAGGATGCAAACAGTGAAGAGACTGTCTCAAACAGACAAATGGAGAAAACAACCTTACATCAGGTATGCAAATAATTTCTATGGTTATTGTTTTTACTGGAAGGAATTTGGCCATAAAATTATTGAATGTAGAAAGTATGGACAAAGATTAATGTTCAACACCTCAAGGAGGTTTATAAGTCAAAGAAATTTTGTTCATACTCACAATTCTGCAAAAACTATGATCAAATGTTGTATATGCAATCAAGTTGGACATATGCCTTCCAAATGTCCTCTAAGAAGATATAATTCATCACCTCACAAAAGATACCAAACAAAAGGGTGCCTCCAGTGGATAAAGAAGGTGAATAAATGTGACTTGGCTCTAACTGCTCAAGATTTGAAAATTCAATGGTATTTGGACAGTGGCTGCTCTAAACACATGACAGGAGACAAAAGCAAGTTTATAACTCTTGATGAAAAGAAATCTGGCAATGTTACCTTTGGCAATGATAAATCAGGAAAAATAAAAGGAAAAGGCTCAGTCAGCATAGACAATGGCAAAGGAAAGGCCCAAGATGTATTATTTGTAGATGGGCTAAAAGCAAATTTGCTAAGTGTCAGTCAAATGTGTGACAAAGGCTGTGAAGTTATTTTTAGAGAACAAGATTGTGAAGTCAAATCAAGCACCACAGGTAAGACTCTGCTCAAAGGAGTTCAAACAGAGAGTAATGTTTACATTGTGAAAGAGGAAGATGAAGCATGTCATATTAACAAACTTGAGGAGTCATGGTTATGGCATAAAAGATTGGGACATCTCAGCTTCGATCACATCATCAGACTAAGCAAGAAGAAAGCTGTCAGAGACATGCCAGAAATAAAGAGGCCTTCTAATACCATATGCAAATCATGTCAATTAGGCAAACAGACTCACACATCCTTCAAGGCCAAAGATGAGTTATCAACAAAAAGACCACTCCATCTTGTGCACATGGATCTGTGTGGACCTGCAAGAACTAAAACACCAAGTGGAGAATCCTACTTCATGCTGATAATAGATGATTTCTCCAGAATGACATGGGTTTCTTTTCTCAAGAATAAATCGGAAGCTCTGGACAAATTCAAAATATTCAAAGCACTAGCAGAAAATCAGACAGGATGCAAGCTAAAATGCATCAGATCGGACAGAGGAGGTGAATTCATAGATTATGACTTTGCAGATCTATGCAATGAATATGGCACAAAACAACAATTTACTATTGCAGGGACACCTCAGCAGAATGGAGTAGCAGAGAGACAAAACAAATCTGTTAAACAAATAGCCAGAGCCATGATGCATGAAAGTAATATTGCTCAGAACTTCTGGGCAGAAGCAGTACACATAGCGGTGCATATCCTTAATAAAGCTCACTTAAGGCCAAGTAGTGACAAGACTCCCTATGAACTATGGCATGGAAAGCCAGCTTCAATCAAACATTTCAGAATCTTTGGAAGCAAGTGTTACATAAAGAATAATGATGAAAATCTTGGAAAATTTGATGCAAGAGCAGATGAAGGGATATTTCTAGGATATGCATCCAAAAGTAAAGGGTACAGGTGCTACAAAAAGACTCTTCGGAAATTAGTAGAAAGCATTGATGTGAGATTTGATGAAGAACTTCCAAACAATACAAGAGATACAGACTGCTGCAGTCCATTAGACACCCATGAAGAAGAAAACCAAGATGATGAGGAAACAAGCAAGACAACAGAAGATACAGAGCTGAGTTCAAAAGCTCCCTCAAGATATACTCAGAAGAACCATCCTGAAGATCAAATCATTGGAGACAAAAGAGTAGGGGTCCAAACAAGAAGGCAGCTATTAGAACAAATTGAAGAGGTATATATAGCCATGTTGTCACAAATAGAGCCAAAGAAATTTGAAGAAGCCAGCGAGGACAAGTCTTGGGTGAATGCTATGAATGAAGAATTGGACCAAATTGAGAAAAACAATACCTGGGAACTAGTTCCTAGACCCATTAAGAAAAATGTCATAGGCTCAAGATGGGTATTCAAAAATAAAATGAATGAGGAGGGACAGGTAATCAGGAATAAAGCCAGACTTGTCTGCAAAGGATACTCACAGATTGAAGGACTTGTTTACGATGAAACATTTTCCCCTGTAGCCAGAATGGAAGCTATCAGAATGTTCCTGGCATTTGCATGCTACCAAAACTTCAAAGTATATCAAATGGATGTAAAATCTGCATTTCTAAATGGAGACTTAGAAGAAGAAGTCTACATGGAACAACCAGAAGGTTTCTCATTAACAGAAAAATAAGATTATGTGTGCAGACTGAAGAAGGCTCTATATGGACTGAAACAGGCTCCTCATGCTTGGTACTCAAGATTGGATAAATATTTGCAACAACAAGGCTTTAAAAGAGGTGGAGTAGACATCAATCTATACATAAAAGCCCATGAAAATGAACTCCCGATTGTTGTAGTATATGTTGATGACATTATGTTTGGAAGCAACAGAGAAGAACTAGCAAAAGGGTTTGCTGATGAGATGAAAACAGAGTTTGAGATGTCCATGATTGGAGAACTCAGTTTCTACTTAGGACTTCAAATTCAGCAAAATAACACAGGAACATTCATCTCACAGGAAAAATACTTGAAAGAAATGTTGAAAAAGTTCAAAATGGAGGACTTCAAACCCGTGTCAACTCCCATGATCACGGGATGCAAGCTGTGTGCTGATGATGGGTCTGCTGATATAGATCAAAAACTCTACAGATCCATGATAGGAAGTCTGTTGTATCTGACTGCATCAAGACCAGACATCATGCTAGCAGTAGGAATAGTGGCTAGATATCAAGCAACACCTAAACAAGCCTCCTTAAGCGGTAAAAAAGAATATTGAGATATCTACAAGGAACAACACGGTATGGACTTTGGGTATCCTAAAGGCAAAAGCTTCACTTTGACAGCATACACAGATGCAGATTGGGCCAGCTGTGTGGATGATAGGAAAAGCACAAGTGGAGGTGCTTTCTATCTAGGAGAAAGTATGGTGGCATGGTTAAGCAAGAAACAAACATCTATCTCTCTGTCTACAGCAGAAGCAGAATATATAGCAGCAACAACATGTTGTACACAAGTCATGTGGATGAAGCAAACCCTCCAAGACATGAAGGTAAGCATCGAAGAACCTATCTCTATCAAATGTGATAATAGAAGTGCTATAAGTATATCTAAAAATCCTGTGCTTCGCTCAAAAACCAAACATATTCCAATCAAGTATCATTTTCTCCGAGAACAAGTGGCTCAGAAGATAGTAAAACTGTAGTATGTACCAACAAAAGAACAGACAACAGATATATTTACTAAACCACTTGCCAGAGAACCATTCGAATATTTGAGAGACAGACTAGGGGTAGTATCTGTATATGCTACTCTCTAATATGAAGAGAAAGCACAATTTCGGGGGGAGAATAGAAACGAAAATATCATTCCCAGGGGGAGATTAACCAGCAAGGGAAGAATGACGACAGGTCCTCAGGATCAAAAGAATTATGGCAAGAATACTTTCAGCATAAAAGAATAAATAAAAGGGCAAAAGGGTCAGTGGTGCAATGAAAAGTGGTGAACCCGACGTGAACCATGAATCTCATCCAAAGGATTGAAGCAACAGCGTACAAAGACAACAGATCTCAGATAAAAGAAATGAACGAAATATTGAAAAATAAAATTAATAAATAAAAACACAGCATCAAAGCAACAACGTATAACCTAAGAATTCAAACCCCTTGCCATTGATGTCAAAGGGGGAGGAAGAGCAGGCAAACAGAGAAAGTGTATTGCCATCAATGCCAAAGGGGGAGACTATTGGAAATATTGTCATTGACGGCAATAGAGGCAGAGGCAGAGGCAGCGAATACAGAGGCAAAGCCGTTATCACAGCAGTAGAGGCAGAGGTCGAGCGACAGATGTAGCAGAGGCAGAGGCAGAGCTGTTATCACAAGCAGAGGCAGAGCAGAAAATTCCGGGAATCGCTGTTCCCACCTGGCGAATATATATATAACTAAATTCCGAGAATCGCTACCTCAGCCGGAGGATATATGTATAAAATTCTGAGAATCGCTACCTCAGCCAGAGGATATATGTATACAATTCCGAGAATCTTTACCCAGTCGGGCGTTACACATAACATAAACATAATTCCGGGAATCATATACTCCAGCGGCAAAGTATTGCACTTTTTCAAAGGACCAAAACATATATATATATAGCCATATGTAGCGCGAGATCCAAAGAAACAGGGTAATATAAGGTGGGACCCTTCCCAATCGCATCGGAGATTATAAGGGCAGCGGAACAGGTTAATATAAGAGTTGTGATTGCGATTGGAAGTCCGGACCCGATGGGTATATAAACTACAACTCATACATACCGTGAGTTCCGGTGAACAGTGATGATCACATCGGTTAATATAAGAGTTGCGATTGCGATTGGAAGTCTAGACCCGATGGGTATATAAACTACAACTCATACATATCGTGAGTTCCAGTGAACAATGATGATCGCATCGGTTAATATAAGAGTTGCGATTGCGATTGGAAGTCCGGACCCGATGGGTATATAAACTACAGATGGGTATATAAACTACAACTCATACATACCGTGAGTTCTGGTGAACAGTGATGATCGCATTGGAGAATATAAGAGTTGCGATTACGATTGGAAGTCCGGACTCGATGTGTATATAAACTACAACTCATACATACCGTGAGTTCTGGTGAACAGTGATGATCGCATCGGTTAATATAAGAGTTGCGATTGCGATTGGAAGTTCGGACCCGATGGGTATATAAACTACAACTCATACATACTGTGAGTTCCGATGAACAGTGATGATCGCATCGGAGAATATAAGAGTTGCGATTGCGATTGGAAGTCCGGACCCGATGGGTATATACATTAGGGGAATTTTGAGGTCTAAAATGGGCCTCTTAAGGAAATAATAAAATAATAGCTAAACCAATAAAATAATATTTATGAATTTGCAATTCACTTTTTGTATCACAATCCATGTAACCATAGTTAAATTCAATTCAAAAGTTGTACCAAAATAAAATTAATAAAAAAATTGCATTGATGTGACTATAAATAAGATTGAGTTTTTCAAGCAAAATTCATTATCATTGAACAACTAATGCATTTGTCCTTTGTACTTAAATAACTTAAAATAAAATATAAATATAAATTTATAAATTCTTAATTATATTATATGCTATTAATTAAAATTTATATTATTTAAATTGTATGATAACATGTAATTAATATACTATATAAAAATAATATAATATAATATAATATAATAAATGTATAGGGATATGCATTGTTTCTTTCAAGAAATATGAAATGAAAATAATATATTTTTATTCAAAAAATGTGAAATGACATTTATTATGAGTACTTTACTTTGACTTTAAAATTACTTAGAGCACTACCATGGTTAACCATGAGATTTTATCCACCATTGAGAATGTGACAAGTAAGTACTTTTAACTCAAGCAATGACACTTGAACCATTAGGGATGATGTCATCCCCTAAAATGTGATTGGTTGTCATAAAGTGAATTTTGATTGTACATTTTCCTTAGGAGGTCCATTTTAGACCTCAAAATTCCCCTAATGAAATACAACTCATATATAGCTTGAGTTCCAGTTCTAATCGCATTGGCAAATCTTATTGAACAGTGACCAATCGCATCGGATTTAAGCAGGGCATCAGAACATTCAAAAAAAAGGTTGCGATTGCGATTGGAAGCCCAGACCCGATGGGCTTATAAACCATGAGTAACAAGTATTTGAAGTCCGGCATGATCGCAGTAACAAGTATTTGAAGTCCGGCATGATCGCATCAGAACAACCCAATCGCATCGGAGAAAATCTGGCAGCGGATCACTTGCAACTAAAAGTTGCGATTGCGATTAATCGCAATCGGAATTAATACAGGGTATCGAAACATGCAACAAAGATTTGCGATTGCGATTGAAGCCCGGACCCGATGGGCTTATAAACTATGATTAAAAAGTATTTGAGTTCCAATCACATCGGCAAAGAACAGTGAACAGTGATCAATCAGATCGGAGCAAGGCAGCTTGCGATTGCGATCAATCGCAATCGGAAATCGCTGGAGGAGAAATATATCGCATCGGAAAGCGTGGCAAGTGGGCCCGAAAGGGAATTTGGTAAGTATTAATAAGATTCTTCATTGAAGTGGCAGTTTATTTGATTAAAACTTTATATAAGTTCGCCGAGAATTGAAACTACGAGATATATATGTATATATATAAAAGACATTGTTATAAAACGCTGTAGCGATTGTATTAAAATATGCTGCGTGGTCTATGGACCCACGGGCCTCGGATTAAGGTGGAGGGTGATTATTAATACAAAATGATTGCGAGATATGTTTGTTCCGCTTGCGGAACTCCCACATCAACAAGACACTTGCTGCGTGTAAAGGGTTGGAATTTGCCCAGAATTACAGTCAGCAGTTACACATATTTACAAAATGCACTGATATAAAAATCTCAATTACACGTATGCAGTAGTTACACCACAGCAGAGGACAGAAAAGAAAACAGAGCTAAAAAGAGATAAAACACAGTCACAGAAAAGACAGACACAGTCAAAGAAAAGACAAATGCGCAGTGAGCCAAAAGACTAAATGAGTTGAGCTGAAGTTCTCATTATATGTGAATGTAAATATTGTAATTGAATGTTTTATTGTTTGTGATGCATTGGCAAGTCTCCAGAAGAAAACAAAATCCCACTGTTAGATTAAAATAAGCACCTACAGTTACATTTTTTCTGAGTGAGCTGGAAAAGAAATGAGAAGGCAGAAGGCAAAGAGGCATGGCTGTCCATTCCAAATTCATTGAGAAATGCTAACAGTCACAAGAAAATCCTTATAAACAGTATCATCTTGATATGCAAAAAGATGTGAGAGAGAGAAAATATAGAGAATGCAGAGTATAGAAGAGTGAGGAAGAGAAGATTAAGAAAAGCAGAGCAGAAAGAGATGCTACAGAACAGAGCTGATATCTAAGGTAAATCAGCAAACATTCGATTTAAATGGGGAGGGAAGTTAGGCCTGAGTTGCGGCTCGGTAATGTCGATTGGGCGGCCCAGGGAGTTTGGAAACCTCTGTGAGTTTGGTGCCTCGAAAGGGTGAAATTTAGTGCTTCCTTGCAAGTTACTTAACTTAACGGAGAATTGATTCAGAGCCTCCTGTAGGTTGGTGCTAACGAGAAGAAAAACAATAGTGAGAAGGAATTTGGAGCTTGCCTTTGCATCACAACAATAATAAAGATGTGGTTTTCTCCTTTGTGGGTTTCATATATCTTGTGTCTATTTGTGCATAAGTCACTATGTGTTGATTTGATTTATGTCTTCTTCTTAATACTATGTATGTCATATTGATCATATAGTATGTAAATGTATATGTACTCTAAGATTACTCACATATTAAGTTGGACATGAAATGAAGGTGTAAACAAGTTTTAATGAAAATTTTTAATAGTCCATGAATGTGTTAAACTGATTCACCCCCCCTCTCAGTTTAACTAAGGGTACAACAGAAATATGCAACAACATCACTCAGTAAGGATTCCTAAGGGATTGGACAACAAGTCTAGCAATTCCCCATTTTAAAAGTGGAGACATTAATAATCCCTCCAAATATAGAACCATTATGATCAATCCTTTGTTTGCAAATATTTTCAGTGGCATGGTAGAAAATAGAATCAGTAAGTGGGCATAAGTAAAATAAAAGAGGGCAAAAGGGAAAGCAGGTTTTAGGCCGAAGCATTCTACAGTAGATCATGGTATCATGCGGAGACACATTGTTGAAAAGGTTTGGGGGAGAAAAGAAGAAGTATTTTTCTTCTTTGTTGACTTCAAAAAGGCATTTGACACGACCCCTAGAGATAATTTGTGGCATAGAATGGAAGAACTTGAAATTCCTTTATAATATAGAGCTGTTTTCCATAGGCTTTATGAAGAGGTGAAAGTAAAAATTAGAACTTCATCAGGCATTTCAGAAAATTTTAGAAGTGACAACGGAGTCAAGCAAGGTTTCCCTTTATCCCCAACCCTTTTTGGCTTATATTTTGGAAAACTGGAAGAGTGGCTAAATTTTCAAGGTGGGGATGGTGTTCAATTGGGGGAGTTTGTGATAAAGCTTCTCCTATATGCTGATGATCTTGTGCTAGTTGCTAAATCGGCTGATGGATTTCAGATGCACCTATATGTCCTTGAGAAATTTTGTAAAGCAGTGGGGATGCAATTCAATACCAGTAAGACCAAAATAGTGATTTTCTCTAATAAAAGGAAGCAAAGCGAGCATACCTTGAATAAGTAAATATATACAAGTACCTTGGGATCGATTTCAACAACAAGCTTAATTGGGAGGATTGCAAAAAGAAAATAATTTTAGGAGGGTGGAAAGCATTATATGCACTTCAAAATAGATGTAGAGAGGCAAAGTTATGGGATTGGAACACGATCAAAGTATTTTTTGGACTCCTAGTTTGTATAGTGCTATTATATGGGTGTGAATTGTGGGCTAGCAGCATTCCTGTTTCAAAATGGAAACAAATTGAAAAAATTCAAAAATGCTTGACCATGAGCAAGTTCAAAATAAAAAGTCTGGTTCCCTATGAGATAATGTTGAGTGAAACAGGGGCAGCTCCCATCAAAGTAATTTCCATGGTGCGTCTTATAAGGTATCTAAAAAGAATTGAGCACATGGGAGGAGGTAGATGGCCGAAAGTTATCTTCAATGAAGGTATGAGTGAAAGAAAGAAATCATGGATGAGACAAAACAACAAATGTATACAAAAATGGAACATTTATCTTAATGCATGTCCCACAAATAACATTGAGTTAAAGGATTTTGTGCTGGAGAAGTTCCGTAACGGTATATGGGGAAAATATTTGGGTAGAAAGAAGAAGCATTATGTTCAGGAATTCAACCCCACTTGTGATCTCCAACAAAAAGAGTACATTGGAGCTAGCATTCAACAGAGAGAAAATGTTCTTATTGCTCAATTAAGAACTAACTCACATCAACTTCGTTGTGAAACGGGATGGTGGAAGAGACCTAAAGAAGTTTGGGAAGAAAGGGTATGTACTTTTTTCACTTCCGGGGCAGTGGAATAAGAAAAACATTTTATTTTGGAATGTGATTCTTTCAGAGACATTAGGGACAGTTACTGCAGTATGTTAGCATAAATTCCGTGGCATTGTCTTTTCAGTGAGGAAACTGTTAGAAGGTTGGGTCAGCTCATCATAAATTTGAGTAAGAAAAGAATTGAATTACAGAAGGTAAAAAACAAGGAAGTTGGTAGTCACATAGACTATTTTTAGTCTCGTGGGCATTAAAATATCATTCATTCCATATATACTAGGTGCATCGTAAATTAAATTTTATAGTTACATATCCTGTGCTTATACGTGTCCTAAGAAATGCTATGGGGAACCATAATTTAGTGAGACATGCTCAAAAGTGTTAGGGTTTTCACAAATCAATGAGATGTGATAAAAAAATGGAAGCGGAACAATAATTATTGTTTTCTTATGTCATAAGCACAATGGAAATCAAATCAAATAATTTATATTTTTTCATTCTTATTGGTGCCTTCAAAATGTATGTACGTACTAGGTTTGTTGTGTCTAATCAACTATACATTTTTATTAAATCTAATTAGTAAAAACAATCTTCCATACTTTAGGAATCATATTTTTGAGTGAAATTATATATATATATATATATATATATATATATATATATATATATATATATATATATATATACTTTTAATTTTTTTAATATTTTAAAAAATAAATTACTATTAATTATATTTTTGTATATATCTAATTTAAACTTAAATTTAATAACTATATTTTTTTTCCACTACGTAATAGACTAAACTAAAACATAGTCTAAATTTCTTTCTTGAGCAATACAATGTGAGATGATTACGTCGGGAGTCATGGCTCTCACCATCAGTTCGAATGCAAACTTGGTTTCCAAATCTCGACCTCTGACCTCCATTCCTTATTCCTTGGGCACGTGAATCCGAATATGAGTTGAGACCAATAGTCTTTAAAACCTTGTCTTAATACTTGTGACCAACCTTAATAGTTTGGTGTATATGAGTCATCGTGGTCTTTGTTGCACCAAGTTGGGAGGTCTGAGTTAACTTCCTCTTTAACTCAATCAACAAAAAAAACATATTTTTATATAATAAAGTTTATAACTTCCTCTTTAACTCAATCAACAAAAAAAGCATATTTTAATATAATAAATTTTAACAAAAGTAGATAATTTTTTTTTTGTTCCGAGTGGTTTCAATACATAGTGTTTTCCCAAGGAAAAATTCGTAATTTTATTAGTGAAAACAAAATTACATGTTGCATCAGCTGGTAATTATCCAACAACCAACCAAAACTGGAGTTCAAAGTTACGAATAAGTGCATATATATACAGACGAGGAGAAAATTAATTTTTTCTCCCTTTCTTCTTTTCAACCTTTTGCCATGCACCATGTGATGGTGTGGTGGTGACAAGGGCGAGCTGGTTTTTTTTTGTGAGGACTCCATTGTCCTTGTTTGAATCCAAGGTATTTGATAAGTGCCTTTTGTTTCCCCCGGTGTCTGAAGCCCCTAGTTCCTTTTCAAGTTGATCCAAAGTTATTTGTTCCATAGGATCTTGCATTTCATTTCCTTGTGCCACCGAATCAGTTGTTGTTTGTTTGTTTTCATTTGGGTTGAGATCTTCCGCTTCTTCTTCTTCCTCCTCTCGCCCGCATGGGGGAAATTGCCACCCTTTGGTTGATTTCTCTGTCTACTTATTTTTTTAGTTTTATCTTTTTGCATTGGGGCATGTGTTTTGTAAGTGATCGGTCTTCTTGCAGATTCTGCATTTGAAGGCGATGTTTTCATAATCTAAGTGTTGTGCCCATTTTTGTTGTTTATGTACCAAATGTATGCTTTCTGGTAATCCTTTGCTAATATCCACTTCCATGCAGATATGAGAAAAATTTTATATTCTCTCCTCAAGTCGTTGTGTATCTATTTTGATGTATCTCCCAATGATGTTCCCAATACCTTCTAATACGCATTCGTTCCAAAAATGAAGTGGACGGTTGTACAGCCTGACCCAAACTGATATCTTAGTTACAACCATAGTATTTGCATCAAAATCTGGAAACCATGGTGTAATGAAGAGTCTGGTAGATCCCCAGAACCATGGTCCATCCCTGAGGATAATGTCTTTGGCTTCTGAAGTTGGAAAATTGACTATGAAGAAACCTTTGGAGAAGAGATGGATTTCGCAATCCATAGTCCAGTTTGTGAAAATCCAATGGAATAACTCCATTGGTTTGGGCCAGAAGCAGTTAAATTTGCATATGATCGCTTGTGATTCATATGATGTGCGATGTACTTCAATCTCTGGCATGTCTATGTTCAATTCTAGTGTGTGATTCAATTTCTATACTATGTAAAGGCAAGGGGTGTTGTCAGTTGTTTCTGTTGGAGCAGCTGCTTTATTTTTTCCTTGTAAGATGTTCTTGTATGAGGGGCCTCCTTTGGGGAGCTCCTGTTTAAAGGTGATGCCCCCCCTTGAGCCCCCATGGCCATAGGATTTTTCATGTTCTATTGTTCCTCCTATCAGTCTCATGTTGACATTAATGGTAGACCCAGTGCATATGGATCATTCCTTGATTGAGCAAGAATCTTGTAGAGATTTACCTCCACAGATCAGGGATTGTAAATGAACTAGGTATCCTAAAGTTTTCTTGATGTTCTGATTCAGATTTTTTACCCCCTCCGTGTCTTGAACCCATATTAAAATACTCTTCCCCACAGGGGGTTTAATGAAAATTTGAAAGTGCGTAGGGGTTACTTGATTCACAATGTATGTTTTCCTTTTGTTGGTTCTTGTGAGAGCCTATTCTGGATGCCTCCCTACTATTTGATGGTTGCCTTGATTCAATGTCATATGGAGGGAAGTGACTGTTTGTATCATTGTATCCATTTCTGTCTTCAGGCAACAGTTGCTGCGTGATCTTCTTCCTATCTGACCCTGAGTAAACAACATCCCCTAAGTAATCAATGTCTCATTATCGAGCGTTGCTGAGATGTGGCCCATTCCCAACGCTGATCCAGCCTGTACCAATGAACATTTGGGTGTCCAAACCGCATATCTGGTCCAGGATTCATGGCATTTTTCCTTGCTGAATGTCCTATCGCCGACGAGCGCCCCGGTCGAATCTTCTATATTCAGGAGGCTTTTCTCTGTAAAGCCCCATCCCCACCGATTGTGGTTGCACATTCTTTGGCACCGAGAGTTTGTATTGATACCATACGAGGGTCGATATGCAGTGTGGAAGAGTGGAACCCAAGGTCGGAGTAGGTGGGAGGGGGACAAGAGTCTGCGAATGAGGATTTCAGGACCCCCAAACTCCATTTGCCGCCATGGACCAACGTATAGTCATCGCTCGACCGCCCACTATTGGGGACGAATACCTCCAAACTAGAGTAATGTCTCCCTTCATTTGAGACCTTGTGTGAGGCCACTGCGGCAATGCCAGGAAAACCAAACCTGAAAACCCTAACACCTCTGCTCTCCATATCTTTGCGCGTCCGTAAATCCTCATTTGCATTACATCAATTCTCTGCAATATGTAGTTAATATGCTATATTTAAATTTTTTAATAGTAAAAAATATTTAAGGCAAATTTTCTATAAATATTTTTGACTAAAAAATATCCATGAATTAAATTGATAAGTTTTTTATTATGAAAATTTTCATTTAAAAAATATTTAAATAGATATTTATATTTACTTCTTTATGGAGAAAAATCAAACTTTTTATTAAGACAATAAAAAGTTACATATGTAGATGCAAAATCATTATTTTTTTGTGTGTCCTCAGAAGATACAAAGAAAAACTAAGTAGTATGTGACAAAACCATATGGTATTGCAATACTCAATGATCCTGGTGGCTTCAAAAATAGAAGTGGCCTTGAAATAGCTCAAAAATAAAAGTCATCAGATTGAAGTGAAACCATGACCAGATCGTAGTGCTCATCACCTTTATTCCAACATTGTGAACACCACTCAAATCCAAGTTCGTATGCTCAAGTTATAGTGAGTCAAAGTTATGGTCAAACTAGGCCAAGTGGCAATCACTAACAAGGCAAGAATTTGGCGAAGGGACAACGCAAGTAAAATGACGGTCGGAAAGGGTGAATTTGTCGAATTGTTGATATATATATATAGAGTTGGGGCCTGTGGCTTTGACCCAGAATCCCGCCCATGGCCCAACTGACCATACTATATGTTGGAGTTGGCGGGGCTTGAACCCCCATTGGTTGGAGGCTGACCCGCCCACACGACGACTCCACAATACACAACTGCCAAATTATATTCAAATAAAACTTACAATGTGCTGAACCATATGCCATAACATGGTCCCTTGGGGATTGGACCCTGCGACCACCGGTAACCAAACGCCTTAACACAACTCTACCAACCAATGGGCCAACGACCTGAACGTTGGTAGCTATGCATTATTTTTATAGAAAAATACTCAATTCATTTGTTGATATGACCAACAGAGATTGGAGCATATCTGACTCGCAGAACCCTGAGCGACTAGGAGGGTGGAACCTTGAACGAGGAATATTTGTTGATGTTGAGAATATTCCCTTGGGGTCCATAAGTACCAGTGTCAGAATGGGACAAGTTTATAGTCTTTTTTACATGATTTATCGTCAGGAATTCAACCGTGCAACCCGTTTCTCCAGCCGGGGTCTCCATTTTCAGGCCATCACTGGAAGTGGAGGTATATAGTGTTATTTTTGTAAAGTTTCTTGTAATTTATTTATGTTTCCAATTTAATGAAGAGATTCTTCCCCACATTGAGCAGGGCTCGGAGACGTAGCCCACATTGGGGGAACTCCGTAATCAATTATTCTTGTGTCTTTGATCTCGTGTTTGCTTATGATTTTCGCATATTTTCATGTGTTTAAGCTACTTGGTTATACACTCTTTTATATGCAATTATGTATGCATCCATGAAGTAAAAGATCTGGATCACTCAAAAAAGAAAAATAAACCCGTGCCTCTATGTATACTAGAGAAAACAACCGGCATATAGTTAGGGTAAATAAAGTATTTAGATCAATGTATCATAAAAAATGGACCCATATTTATACTGTATCATAATGAAGATAACAAGTAAACATATAGAGATGATAAGATTACATCACAGAAAACTGGAAAAAACCGCTACCTATATAGTGTCGAAAAAACTATCAAATGATGAAGGGAAGATGATTTGAAACCCGAGTCCTCCCATCTATGGTCTCTTGAATATTCCATATACCCAAAACATGTTGAAGAACCTCTTTAAATAAGATATCTGCCTTTGTGTTCAGACCCCTGTATATGTGGAAGACGAAAATGAAGTCAAAAACCTGTTTTATAGTTAAAATTTCTTCTGTGAGTGGGATAAAAGTATGATTTTGACATATCTGTATGGCATTAAACCAATTAATAACATTTAAAGAATCTCCAAAAACTTTCACTGAATCTAAACCAAGTTATCGAACCCAATATAATAATAATTTCAGAGAGAGGAGCTCTACGTAGTTATTTGTTCCAATTCCAAGACATACTACTGATTTTATATTTCTGTGACTATTGATGTGAATAACCAGACCAACCCCGCATCTATTCTGTGCATTGAAAGCTCCATAAAAATATTCCCACAGGATATTTGGTTTAATTTGTTCCTCTTTGATGATTCGTGGAGCCGATGTCGACAAAGATATTGGAAGTGAAGAGAAAATTGCAGCAATTTCAATAGCTATGAGGGAGGGAGTCGAAGAAATGTCACAAAAAATGCCTTTTTTTCTTGCCATCCATATACCCCATAGGGCTATTGGTGGTACATTCCTTAATTTCCCATCTTGCACTACATTCCACCAATTTTTCCAAGCTTCCTCAATGTTTAAACCTCTCTAGTTCGATCTGAGTCCCAGAAGCCTCAGAGACGCTTCTTATACTTTTAAGGTGAAAGGGAAACTTATAAAACAATGATTTACCATCTCTTATGAATTTTTTCACAACAAACACCAGCCAGGGCCATGTTTATTTCTTTTCTGAATATTTTCCCATATCAACACTTTATTTCTAAGAGACACCAGAAGAATAATCTTGTCTTTGTTGGGAATTTCAATTTCCATAACGATTTCCACCACCATGAATGTACGCCCTAGACTCTCCTGTCCATTTGATATATGTAACCAAATTTAGGAGCATAAAATCCAGTTGGTGCATGGACCCCTATGAGTTCGTATGACCGATCCCTTATTCATACATGAGTTCTTTGTAATTCTTTGGTATAATCCTGCGAGACAACTTCCAAATTAGGATCTAAATGAATTTCTTCAGTTGTTTTCCAACCTTGATGCCATATTGAGGATCCCTCTGCGTCTACTACCTGATTTATGAAAAAAATTACTTGATCATTTAGAGCTTATGTTAATTCCCATGATATTTCATATCCTTCTCTACATCCTACCCAAGGGTCAATGCCAATTCTGACTTTTTCCTTGTTCCCTATATTCCACACTAGACCATCTTCAATAACCTTGAAATATTCCATTGTAGCTTTCCAAATGACAGACACATTTAGAATTTTTTAATCCCGCCTTCGCACCCATTCTGCAATGGGGAGAGGATCGATGTACTTACTTTTGACTACACTAGTGAAAATATTTTCTGATGAAAGTATATGCCAACCAGATTTTGCTGGAAGTGATGTTGCAAAAATAGGAAGATCCTTTATACCCCATCCTCCCCAAGCCCTTGGGAGGGTTATCTTTTACCATGCCACCCAAGGGAGTACTCCTTCCTCCTTTGCTTCAGCCCATAAAAATTGTCCACATAGTTTCCTTATCTGGGAGAGAATTCGTTTGGGTATCCAAGTGAGGCCTATCCAGTATACACGTAGGGGCTTCTGCTCCTCTAAGTTCCCTTCCAAAGAGAGTTTTTTCCCATCCACTATATCCAATTTAGATTTAATTTTGGCATTGGAGATATTTGTTTTCCTACCTCTATCTTCTAGGTTCTATGTGGCTCTTGAACTTTTCCTCAACCCCCTATTGAGACACAAGAAAGATCCTTCTTTTCCCTCAGACGAAGGTTGTAGTGAGAGAAAAAAGAGGATGAATGGGGAGAAGATTTCATCTTAGGATTGGTTGGGGAAGACACATGAATTTTGAGGGCAGGGATGGAAGTAATGATACTGTCCAGACCATTTGGAAAACTACATAACATAAAAATTTCTTATATCATTGACCTCGAGGGACCATGCCTTGAGTTTACATCAAGTAGAGAGTGCATAATAGAGGATAAAGAGGAGGGAGGGGTAAAGTAGTACCCACAGGCTGGGGAAGAGGATCGATGGCTTTGTGATCATCCTGAGATTCCAGTCGTTTATCATTCCCATGATCTTCTTGGTGCTTGAAAAAATGATGAGGGACCTATTCTACCTCCATCGGGACGTGACCAACATCTTGCTGCTCCCCAACATCCTGAGCCTGGTTTCCCCCTTCATCTTTAATATCAACGGGCTCTTCAACTCTTAGGGTACCTCTTTTCCTTCTTCTTCTGCGAAACCACAGAGGGAACTCTTGCACCAGATGGCCATGTTTATGACAGTGATGGCACTAGAAAGGGAGTTCCTAATAATCAATCATCTTTGAGTGTGAGTACCCTTGAAGGTGAAAATGGATTTTTTCTGCCAGCCCCTCCCTCGAATCTAGCTTTACCAGAATTCAGGCCACTATCCTGATTTTGGTTTCCTTAAAGGACATGTCTACTTCAAGAAAGAGACCCAATTTGTTTCCAATCACCTTAAAAATGTCTTTCATCCAAAAGCCGAGGAGACACATTTGGGAGATGAACCCAAACTGGAACCTCCTCAAGTTTTTCTCTTTTTGCATCAAAGAGCGGAGTCCATTTCTTAAACATAATTGGTGAGGGACCGAAACACCAATTGCACTCAAGAACCCATTCAAGTGCTTCATGTTTGCCAAATATGACTATGAACTACCCCTGAGATAATATGATCACCTCTGACTCATTTGCTGGTTCCCCCTTCCAAGCCTTCGATATCCAATCAACGATGTAGATAGTTGTACATAATATTCCCTTTCCTCTCCAAACAATGATCAGTTCTGAATATTCCATGGCGCTGTCAATTTGGATGTTAACCCCGAGGACTAGATTTGGTTTTTCTTATTTTTTCCTAATGCATTTACCTTTCGTCCTC
This sequence comes from Pinus albicaulis, assembly GCA_034641835.2. Lineage (NCBI taxonomy): Eukaryota > Viridiplantae > Streptophyta > Pinopsida > Pinales > Pinaceae > Pinus > Pinus albicaulis. Next base: position 498,430,677 of record CM076575.1, on the reverse strand, counting down.
TTCGAGCCTGAAAAATGGGCATTCCCCTTCTTTGGTATTTTTGGTTGGTTCTTCAATCCATGTGACTAGACACATGATTCTATGTCCTCTTCTTGTTGTTGAACTTCTATCAATATATTTTTTCTTGTAACCTCCCCAATCTCTACAGATTTCCTATCGATCTCCGCTTAGTGCCCTGAAACCATTGCCAAGACCCCCAAAAGGCTAACCTCCAACCCTTCTCCATTCTCCTTACCCGATATTTCACAAAATTCATCGTCGGAAAAAAAAACATAACTATTGGTAACTGCTAAAAGTTACGATGTGCGATATTAACATTTATTATTCAAGTGCACGAAATTATTCTTATCGAATCAACCCGTTATAATATCTAACGACTTAGATTGTTTGACTAGACATATTACGTAAGGTGTGTAAGAGATTTGATAGAAAGAGTTATGGGTTATTAAAAACATTTAATAGGTGCAAGGTTCAAAATACTGATATCTACTTGAAGCATGTTTTGAATAATAGAATGCTGGATTTTGATTATGATGTTTTAACTCTATCCTTCTCTCTATTCATATTAGATCTGAGTTTACTCTTTTCACTTGAATTTAGGAAACCGCCTAATGAAGTGAGAATAACTGGAATGGCAAATAAAGGCAAGAAAATTTCCCAAACATCCGCTGCAGAAGACTCAAACATGCCTCCACTTTTCTCAGACACAACCTCCAACAGGGATTGCGGAAGTTCTTCATGGGAAGCTGTTGAACCTCAAAATTATTCTTTCTCTGAAATCCTTTTTCATCACTTCTCCCTACCTTTTCATAAATCCATAACTACAATCAATGATAAATGACATATTTCATCTCAAAGAATGCATTTTAATGGTCTCTATTTTATATTTTGATGTTTCTTGTTATTTAAATTAATTTTTGAACTCAGCTACAGAACGCATGCTATTTTGTAGCTAATTGTTGTTTCCACAACTACTTTAATGGTTTGACAGGTTCTGAGGAAAGAATGAAGGAATGAGTCACATGGGAATATGTAGAATGATCCACATATGGATCCCATCCTATCCACCTGTTTGAATTTGACAAAAACATGTGCCTATGCTCATGGTCAAAGTTTTGTCAAAGGATGTGATCCGAGAACGAAAGAATCTCGATTTTCTCTCACGTAGAAAATCAAGAGTTAGATACTTAGATTTTGCTTCTATGTTTCAGTTATAATTTCCATCTGTAGGCAGAAATACCTCAAGACAGTTACATTAAATTTTTTTTAAATACCGGTCGTTTTGAAACCAGAAAACGACCTTAATTATTGTGAATGTTGTGTACGCCTTGAAACTCTGTTTTGATAATACGAAGACCATGTTCGATTGTTCCAGATCCTTCCTGATGTGCACATAGTCAGATAGGATTTCAACTCATTCTGTTGCAGAGGCCCCCTGCACAGAAAGGAGGTTTCATTAGTTGTTATTAGTTTAAATTTTAGTAGCTCTGTTTTTTCAATTCGTAGTTAGATTTGCATTGCTTTATAGTTGATTCTTAGATTAAATTTCTTACTCTCTGATAGTTTAAATTCATGAATTCTTTCTTAGAATTAGTTTTAGATTAACTGTGTATCTTATGATTATCAAGGCATATCAAGAAAGTATTTCTTCTATTTTCCAAAATTGGATTGTGTTTGAAGTATTGGAGCATATAGTTATCTTAGTTTTCCTTTACATGTTTTTTTTTTTTTTAATGCTTTCCTAGATTAAATTCTCAATTAAATGTATAATCAGATGCTTGTTAAATCATATCAAGAAGATGAATTTTCCATTTTCCAAAATTGAATGATATTTGAGTACTTGGTCATAAAATAGTTGAGTTTCCTTTATTACATGCTTTTAATTGCTTTCATAGATTAATTTTACAATTTAAATGTGTAATCAAATGCTTGTTAAAAAGTATCAAGAAGATGACTTTGCCATTTTCCAAAATTGAATGATATTTGAGTATTTGGTCATACAATAGTTACCTTTCAATTGCTTTGAATTTTATTTCCATTTAGATTAGCATTGTCATTTCAATTCTTAATCATAGGATTTATGATTTCAATCCATGGAGTAGAATTAGTTTAAGATAGAATAGAATTTAGCTTTAATTCCATAAGATAAAAGTCATTAGAATAAATTCTCTGTTTTTAGATCAGATTCTAACCATTTAAAGTTTGATTCATTTTTATGCACTTTAGAATAGTTAAAGAACGTTTCCTTTTCTTCTTTGAAAACTAGTTTTCAACATTAAACTTCATTAGATTTAGTTGATCAATTTCATAGTTTTCATTTCTTAAGATTCACTCATTTAGACATAAAGAAACAAAACCCCCCAAACAATATAAAAACATACACAATGAAGTAAGAAGAAGGTTAACTAAGCATATATAGTGCACCACACTTCATCATATTACTAACCTCGGTTGATAATTTATGGTAACAATTTAAGACATTAAATTGACTAAACATTTTGGCACCATTGTCGGGGAAGTGTAATTAGGAAACCTTATTTCTTACATCTAAAAAAATGACATGCGTAGAGAAAGAGATTCTAGGGGTAGATTCATAGCTAGAGGTAGAGGTTTGATTCCAACAACACCACTCACCCCACCTAGACCACATAGTGCTACACCACCATCTCAAACTCATGTTCCATATTTCACCAGACATGGACTCCTTGAAGTCTTAAGGTCAGAAATCCAACCATGAGGATCTCCAACTTCATCCACTAAGGCAGTCGTAGAGTAAGAAGATCCTATATATCCAACAGAAGGAGTAACATTTTTCACCTCTACAAGATAACACATTCTACCTGAAGAGTTAGAAATTCCCAGTGAGGAAGAAGCAGCAGAAAATTTCTTCAATATGCCATTGATAGAAGAACCAGAGGAAGAGCAACTAACTTTACAGTTAGAACCTTAGATTAGCTCTGAGGAATCTACAATGGCAGGAGAAGGAGAAGGAGAAATTTTAAATGGAGAAAATGTAAGAATTGGAGGAGGAAGAGGTGGAGGACGAGGAAGAGGTGGAGGAGAAGGTATAGGGAACATAGGAGGAGGTGAAGAAAATAGAAGAAATAGGGAAGATGATAATTCTTTTGGATTTCCTATAGTTGATGAGGATACAAATGCCACAATGAAAAATATTTCACCTTCCATTCTTCCAAATTTCTATGGATTAAAGAATGAAGATCCTGAAACATTTTTTTTTTGAATTTTAAGTTTTGTGTAGATCTTATGACTACTTACAAGACTCTAAAAAAATGAAGCTATTTCCTACAACAGTTAAAGGATCAACTTTAAAATGGTTCATGGGTTTAATCACACAATTTATTAGGACATGGAATGATATGAAAAGTGCATTTTTACAAAGATATTTGGATTATTGTATACCCATTAATCAGAAGGATGAAGTATTCAAGATGATGCAAAAAGAGGATGAGAACCTGCAGGATCTAATTTAAAGATTCAATTAGAACATAAAAAGAGCTAGAATGGAAAACTTAGATCAAGATACTTTAAAAGCTCTCTTGTTAAAAGCCATTAGAGATGAATGGATAAAGATTCTCAACATGATGGGAAGGGGAGATATCTATAAACTCACATTACCTGAAATTGGTGAATTATGCATTCATCTCTCAAGAGGAAAATCAATAACTGGGAAAAATACAAGAGATTCTATTCTCTCTAGAGTGAATAAATCTGCAACAGGAACAGTAAGTAAGGTAGAAATTGGAAATATGCTTGATGAATTTAAAACAAATATCTTAGGGAGTCTTAGTGAATAGATAGGCACCCTTAAATTAAAAAACAAGTAGAAAGTCGAAACTGATGCCTTAGATGTTTTCTGTCCTAAATGCAGAAATAAGCATGCCTTAAGAGAATGTCCTCTTAATTTAAAAGTCATAGAGACCTATGTTATTTTCTCATAAAATCATGAAACTAAGAGTTTCCCTTCTATTCCAGGTCTTAAGGTTGTTTTTCAGGAATAAGTAACTTCAAATCCAGTAGAACCTCTTTGCTTTATCTCTAGAAGACCATGGGAGGGGCCACAAACTCAAGGTTTTAACAATCAAATGTATACTCATCCCCCACCTAATAATTGGAATTCTTGGCAGAAACCTTGGTCCCAACCTCAAGCTTGGACACAAGGAATACAAAATCCATATGGTAGATATTCTCAATACTACCAATATCCACCATCCTATCCAAAATATCCTCCCCAACAATTTCCACGACAAAATCAACAACCCCAACTCCAAAACCAAAACCCACAATTGTGATTACCACAAAGACCAAACCAAATACCTGCCCAACCATTTTCAAACCCAAATAATAAAAATTATCAAAATTCTTACACCATAAAAGGACAACAATTTCCAACTTACATGATTACTCCACTAGATTTTAATGATGTTCAACTTAGATCTTGTAGAATATTAGAAAGGAAAAATCCTTCTGTTGTTATTCAAGAACAAGATAATTTTGATGAAGAAATTTCTCTACAACAAAATAAAAGTTCTAAAGAAGGGAAATCTCTTCAACAGAACCAAAATTCTGAAAATGAAAAACAAGAAAAACCAATAAAATCAACTCCTATCATAGATAAACCATCAGTATCTATTTGTAACCCTCATTTTTCCTGAAAAATTACAAGTTGATAGAGGGATAGAAAAACAAATAATTTTTCCTAATTATGATTTTCTAGATGAATTGAAAAATGTCTGTATCAATATTCCTTTGCTACAGGCCATTAAAATGATTCCAATTCTATCCAAAACAATAACAGAGTTGAGAATGAAGAAATCAGGGAGAAAAAAAAAGAAATAAAAATAATTCAGTTTGTACGAAAATTTGCAGACATTATGATGGGAAAAATTGCCATGCAAAAATATTTAGATCCAGGAATTTCAGTTATAAAAACACACGTCAATGGTACTGAAATTCCAAATACATTGATTGATTTAGGAGAAACCATAAACATCATGAGCAAACAAACCATGGAACAACTCAAGCTTCCAAACCTTCAATATACACCTACATTACTGCAACTAGTAGACAGATGAGTAATCAAGCCAGATGGTGTATTAGAAGACATTTCAGTATCCTTAGACTCTTGGGAGTATCCGGTTGATTTTATGATTTTAACCCCCAAGAAAAACCTAGGAGGACATCCACTAATATTAGGAATACCTTGGTTGGCTACAACTGATGCTTTCATTAGTTGTAGATCTGGTGACATGTACATTTATGATGGTAATTCAACAAAGAAATTCACTTTATATCCTCCAGCAAGAACAATCACAGAAATAGAAGATAAAGAATGGATTGATGATGACAATGATATACAACCTCTCTTTACTATTTCTTGTATTAGTGAAGCTAGTCAAATCTTAAATTCAATAGAAGACTTTGAATCATCCTCAAAATATGAACATGATCATAGTTTTCAAGAACAATTCAATATTGAATACTTGTCATCTAGGAATGTCTTTATATTCTATGGAAGAATTTAGTAACTCTACGGTTGAAATATTTCCAGGAAAATCTTTGAACATAAACAAAAACTTGGAAAAATTACAACAAGAAAAGTTAATCAAAACATTACAGCAACATCCTTCTGCATATGCATGGGAATAAACTGACATGAAAGGAATTAGTCCTAAGACTTTTATACATCATATGTGTTGTCGACAGATGTTGTCGCTCCTAGAGACAACGTAGAGTTGCTATAGACTAGTGCCTAGGACATCTTAGCATAGCAAGGAGTGTATAATGTAATGTGTGAAGTTGTCAGCTTCAGCTCACTTGCTATCTCTTATGAAACAAGGAAAATGATTTTGAATGGGACCAAACTCTCTCAGAAGTTGATATAGAGATAAGAATAATGTTGGAACAGCATGCAAAAATCCAATATAAAAGCATCAGACAGTTAAGATACAATTTACTACAAAGAGGGCCGATTCAAGTAATATGCCACAGAAATCAAATATCAGAAGGTGTATGCAGTGAAGAAAATATCAATAAGATACTAGTTAACATGAGGCTGATACCCAGATACACAATAGAACCACATATGGGCTTATCAATCTAATAATCCATACATGACAATGGCGTTTTAAAAGCACCCTCCTCAAGCAACTAGTATAGCAGAAATATGGATGAGATGAATATGAAACAGTATATCATGCCTGAGCCATATTTAAAGCGCTTGACTGATCCAAGTATGGGTATCAACTAGGATAAATCCTTACCTAAAATTAGTGAGCCACTCGCATTCCAGAACATGATACAAGAAGAAGATATATGAAATGACATATTATATTAAACACATTAGAGAAAGTTACATAGTGTGAAATACCAAAGACCAGAATCCTCTTTAACAGATATAACTCCTCCTCACTGAAACCCTATGGGCTCTGAGCCTTCATACATAATTTTTACAAGATGTATACAAGAAATTTTCACTGCATAGTTTGCTGATAGAAATCTGGAACCCCCACTAATTCGTTCTCCTGGAGACTTATAGGAGAAACCAAAAACCTAGCCAAAGAGGTAGGTGATAGACATTTAATGATCTAATTTAAGACAAAGTGGCGGAAACATTCGTGCCCATACTGTTGAATGACTAAGTAATATTATCTGTACTTTGTGACCTGCCTTCAGAAATAAATGCACTGGGGAGAAAATCTCTTCAGAGACACGACATAGGGGTAAATCTTCATGAACATTCTGTACTTTCCTGAAGAAAATTCAGCTGAAATAAAACCTGGAGGCTATTTATTTCTGTGTTGGGTACTTTCTTCCTTCTAAACTTGAATTGGGATTCAAATTCTTCAATGCCAGACACTGAATCCCTTGATTTTCAACTGATACCTCTTGCTGCGACATTAATGTTTTCATCTACGAAAATCTGCCTTTTGAATTACTCTGTGGGTTTTGACAGATTTCCGTCCTGCTTCATTAACGAAAGAAATGGCACAACAACTACTCAAGATTTTTCTCCTGAATTATGCATTTGATAACCGGTCCTTTGACATGTCTTTGAGTTTTGCAATGGAGGCTGTAAATTGTGGTAATTTCTCGTCGCTGAAACCTGCAAAACCCACAGAGGTGTTAAAGAAAACTAAGCACGAGGATGGCAATGCAATGGAGGTGGCCGTGTGACAAAGTGACGTGATGACATGGCGGTAGTACGCAGGGTGGTGGTGAAGACACAGTGGAATGATGATGGACGTGCAGGGCGGAGGTTTATAACGTAAAACGTTTAAAATCGAATGAAATGCATAATGGTGAATGAAATATGACAAATACGCGGGGGTGATGACGTGGAGGGGTATGGGATTAACAGTGTGACAGGGGAATGATCTGGGCCATTCATTCTTGAAACGAGATCAACGGTTCAAACTACATTTGAGGCGATGGACAGCGGGCCCAGAGCACTGTTCACTTAGATTATCGTTCATGCAACTCCAGAGTGTGACAACCGTCAGATGGGGACCTTTAAATCAAACAGCTAGCATGGATATCGCTGGGAAACTTTGATCGAATGATAATGCACGATGGAGGGTGGTATTGGGAACGTACACCGGGACGCGTGGCAGGCGCTGTATGGAATCGCTGCATTTTGAGAAATACCGCCAGCCCTAGATAAGCGGTGCTATGAATACAACCGGTTTTTACGATGGGTGCGGGCGCGGGGACCACCAGGGCAGGTTGTTTGCGGACTGTCGGATGTGCAGGAGAATGAACGGCCGAGATGCAATTTGGGTGATGCACAGAGGGGGCCACGGATACAGTGGAGTGTTGCGGATGCCGTTTGATCTATATAGATCAACGGTTATAGCTGAGCCCAATATCCTTATGGGTTTAGCGCCTATAGGATTAGCGCCCGGTCCTGAGCTTGGGTCACGTGGATAATAAACTAAAGGGGCTCGGACCAAAGGGTGGGGCTTTCAATATTCTCATTTTTCGGCCTTTTTTACAATGCAATTTAACTTTGAAGGCGAGGAACGATATATGGGAAAATGATTTTCTTAGGCCATGAGAGGGGATTTAATATGTGAAAGTAGAGTTACTGGTCGAGAATCTTAATGGGGGCTAAAATGATCAACAATATGTACACTGAGGAAAATTTTAAACCTATCAGACAACCTCAAAGAAGGATGAATCCAAATCTTAGGGAAATTATGAAAGAACAATTGAAAATTTGCTTAATGTAAACTTCATTTACCCAATTTCAGACAGTCAGTGGCTTTCTCCCTTGCTGATTGTACCTAATAAGAATGGTAAATGGAGGGTATGCATTGATTATCGATAGTTGAATAAAGCTACTCTAAAAGATCATTTTCCATTTCCTTTCATAGATCAAGTATTGGATACATTAGCAGGAAAGAAGTATTTCTCATTCTTGGATGGTTTTAGTGGTTACAATCAAATACAGGTAGCACCTGAAGACCAAGATAAAACCATAGTCACTTGTCCATGGGGAACCTATGCTTACAGAGTATTTCCGTTTGGTTTGTGCAATGCACCTGCAACATTCCAAAGGGCAGTATTAGGAATTTTCTTTGATCTAATACATGATTGTGTGGAAGTATATACTTTATAGTTTATGAGAATTCATTTGAAGAAGTTCTTGAAAATTTGGAAAAGGTTCTTAAAAGATGTAAAGAAACAAAACTTTCGTTAAGTCATGAAAAATGTTTTATGATGTTTACTAAAGGAATTGTTTTAGGACATCATATCTAGGGAGATGGAATTAAAGTTAACTCATCTAAGGTTGAAGTCATCTCCAAATTATTAGTTCTAAGTTTTTAAAAGGATGTTAGATTTTTTCTAGGATTCACAGGGTATTATAGAATATTTATAGAAAACTTCACTAAAATAACATCCCCACTCTTCAAAATGCTTACCAAATATTGTGAATTCAGTTGGAATCCTGATTGCCAATTGGCATTTGCAACTTTAAAACCAAAAATTTCTGAAGCACCCATCTTAAGAGGTCCAAATTGGAAACTACCTTTTCACATTTCAACAGATGCTTCAGATACATCTCTTGGAGCTGTATTAGGACAAAAATATTTAATCCCCTATGCCATCTATTACACAAGCAAAAATTTGACTCTCGCTGAGTTAAATTACACTGTAACTGAAAAAGAATTTCTAGTTGTTGTTCATGCTGTTAACAAATTTAGACATTACATCACTAAATATGAAACATTTATTCATACAGATCATTTTGCAATTAGATATTTAATGAATAAATCTATTACTAATGGCAGAATCACAAGATGGTTATTACTCCTGCAAGAATTCAATATCACCATTCTAGACTGACTTGGAAAACAAAACGCAGTTGCTGATTTCTTGTCTAGAATTCAAAATATTAAAAATGATACTCCATTAGAAGATAATTTTCTCGGTGAATATATTTTTGCAATATCTACTAAATCTCCTTGGTTTGCAGATATTTCTAATTACTTAGCTACAGGAAAGTTACTTGCATACTTGTTTCCTAGAGAGAAAAGAAAAATTATTCAAACAAGTGCATTGTACTCATGGGCTAATGATGAATTGTATAAAACAGGTCCAAATCTCATCATCAGAAGACGTGTTTGAGAAGATGAAATTCCTGAGATTCTGAAGGCATGTCACGATGAACCCTGTGGTGGAAACTTTGTTGATAAGAGGATTGCCAATAAAATCTTTCATTTAGGATATTATTGGCCATCCATCTTTAAAGATGCCAGGGAGTATGTCAAAAGGTGTGACAACTGTCAAGGAATGGGGAGAAATGTTCCTACAGATGAAATTCTCTGACAACCTCAGGTACTCATCGAACCATTTGAAAAATGGGCCCTGGATTTTGTTGGACCAATCAATCCACCATCTAATCAAAAGAAATATATTCTAGTTTGTACTAATTATGTCACTAATTGGGTAGAGGCTAAAGCACTTTCTTTAGCTAATTAAAAATATGTAGTTAATTTTCTCTTTGAGGATATTTTCACTCGTTTTGGTGTCCCAAGATAAATTGTGACAGATCAGGGATCTCAGTTTACATCCAAGTTGGTGCTGAGGCTTGTGGAGGATTACAAGACCAAACATAGAAAATCCACTCCATATGATCAATAAGAAAATGGTCAAGTGGAGTCTACCAATAAGGTGATCGAAGGAATTCTCACAAAGACTGTACATCTACATAGGAAGGATTGGGCAGATAGGTTTCCTGAAGCCTTATCGGCCTACCAAACTACATGGAGGAATAAAATAGGACATACTCCCTATGAACTTTTTAATGGGATGCAAATCCTATTTCCTATAGAATTTCAGATGAAAACCTTCAAGATGGTAGTCCATTTGGGGGCTTGACTTATCAGAAGCCCAGAAGCACATTTTGGAGCAACTTAATGAGCTTGATGAGATTAGGCAAGATGCAGTTCAAAGAACCAATCTAGTCCAGCAACAAAGGTCCAAATGGCATGATAAATATATAAAGGAAAGAAAGTTTCAAGCAGGAGATTGGACACTTTTGTTCGATTCAAAGTTCAAATACTTTCAAGGAAAGTTTCAGACTCATTGGCTTGGGTCTTATGAGATTGAAAAAGTATTTGACAATGGAGCAGTCAGGATAAGGACAATTGATGAAGAAAAGGTACCTCTTCTTGTGAATGGAAATCAATTAAAAGTCTATCATAAGCCAATTAAAAAGGAGTTTATCAAAATTTTCCAAGATAATACTGATATGAAGTTGGTGAAGAAGAACCCTTCTTCTTCCCCAACTTAGTCTTTTTTATTTTATTTTTTATATCCAATATATATATATATATATATTATTATTATTTTTGAATAATATATATATGTATATATATATATATATATATATATATATATATATATATATATATATATATATATATATATTGTTAATAATAATAATAATAATAAATTGTATAAGTGTGAAAACCAATCAATGATTGGCATCCCTATACAAAAAATATAGGATGAAAATCAAAGTTCTGAAATATTATATTTTCTATTCCATTCTAACAAACCCAAAACGATTTGTTCCCTTTCTTTTTCTGAAGCAATAAAAGAAGTAGCTATAGAACTACTTCCATTTTGCAGCTGTCATTCTATTCTACAGTTGTCATTCCATTCTGTAGCTAATACCACATTATGCAACTCTGTTACATTTTCTTACAGCCTACTGAAAAAAACATACTAAGCATAAGAAATTGAGAACTCCATTTGAAGATCATGCTGAAGGATACCTAAAGAATCAACATCAAGGAAATAGCAACAAAATGTTAGTTCAAAAGGTATGTTACATAAATTTTTTTAAATAACAAGATTAAGACATTAGCATATATAATGTAGATGATCACATGTTGTCTCAATATGTCATCATTTGATTTGATTTGGACTCACATCATGTCATAAATCGACCACATCATCTGCATCATATCTCATAACGATCCATAACGGATTTTCCCATTTATGATTAAACGGTCATATCCTACTTCCATAACCCATTTATCCACGTTTCATAAAACCCCATCAAGTATTCATTTCACTCATATTTCCTTGCAAAACCTCGACATCCTTAACCAGATCCACAACCCAATTCATTTCACACATAGAAGAGCAATTTTGAAGGCAAGACTCTTCACAAAAGAAGACATGGTTTTGATAGTCAGAACTGAACTAGTGGGAGCTAAATTCATGGAGGGTTATCCTCAGATCAAAGAGATGTTGTAGAAGGTTAAGTGGCTCATGTCTATAGAAAACTTTGACGGGTTCCAAAAGGAGATCACTAAGTCTTTTGCGAGGTCTTTCGACGGAACATAGGTCGAAATAGGAGACATAAAAATTTTAGTGACTGAGGCCTTCATAGCTGAAGCTACAGAACTCCCAAGAGTTGGTGAGAGATGGTTAAAAAACAAACAATTTCACACTAAAGCATGGAGAGTTTTCCTCAAGAATACATGTATGGATACTTCTGTTTACAAGAAAGGTATTCCTAGCTCAGCACTCAAGAATAAATGGAGAAATATGCTTTTAATTTTACAGAAGTTTAACACTTGTGAAGGTAGATTTGGTTGCATGTTTGTTTATCATGTTCGATTGTTGATGAACTTTTTGGAGGATGGAGAAATAAACCTCCCTTTATTTCTACTGGATAGTTTAAAAAGAATGTCCACAAATGTTCAAAAAATAATTCAGTTTATAGAAAACACTATGCACCATCATGGGTTGGTAAAAATACTTCTTGAATTCCATTTGAAAATTATAGGTGACTCTTGGGATAGTTTCCTAATCAGAAACCATTTCCAAGATGAGCCAGAGTAGCCTAAGTAAGACAAGACTAGAAAAAGTAGAAGAAGGAAGGTTGATACAAGCATTGAGGACAAGCCTTCACCTCCACTACATCAAGAAGAAGAGGAACTCACCCTTGTGGAGTTGATGAAAAATAAGAAACAAGGTGGAATCAAGACAAGAGGTAAAACAGGGAAGAAGAGCAAGGTTACAAGTGAAGAAAACTTAAACCCTCCACAGCTAAGGAGAAGCTCTGGACTCCGAAAATCCATGAAGAGGACACCATCACAAGGAACAGAGTTTGTGAACTTAGATGAGGAACCTCAAGTGCCATCACCCATCAATGTCTCTCCTCCAGATAGTCCTACACATTCTCCTGTACATAATTTTGAAGGCAGTCCAAGCAGAAGATCTCCAGGCATTGACCCAGTACATCAAGAGATATATGACTCTATTGAGTCATTGGAGAAAATAGATGCAGAAGTGAATCCAAGTATGAAAGAACAACCTATCAGTCCACAAGAACCTTTGGTTAACACCCTCAAGCAAGAAATCCATGAGCTAGAGTTACTGAATAGGCACATTAAACAAGAAAATGAAGCTTTAAAACAACATAACAACTTGGAGAAAGTGATCAATGATAACACCATCCTACATTTGGGACTGTGGTACAAAAAGAACAAGAAGCTAAAAAGAAAGAACAAATCTCTGAACACGATAGTCATCGACCTCAAGTACAAAATCCTTATGAGGAAGCTCATGATGGCAGTCACCTCAATGAAAAGCAAGAAGAGAAAACTAGATGTATTTTCTGAGGTATCTAAACAAATGCAATAAGAGAAGAAGTTAACATTTTTGGTAATTGCATGAGGACATGCAATGGCTTCTTAGTGGGCATATGTTGAACCTCAAAATTGTTCTTTCTCTGATATCCTTTTTCATCACTTCTCCCTACCTTTTCATAATTCCATAACTCCAATCAATGATAAATGACATATTTCATCTCAGAGAATGAATTTTAAAATGGTCTCTATTTTATATTTTGATGTTTCTTGTTATTTAAATGAATTTTTGTAACTCAGCTACATAACACATGCTATTCTGCAGCTAATTGTTGTTTCCGCAGCTACTTTAATGTTTTGACATGTTCCAAGGAGAGAATGAAGGAATGAGTCACATGAGAATATTTGGAATGATCCACACATGGATCCTATCCTATCCACCTGTTTTAATTCGACAGAAAAATGTGCCTATACTCGTGCTCAAAGTTCGGTCAAAGGACGTGATCCGAGAATGAAAGACTCTTGATTTGCTCTGACGTAGAAAATTGAGAGTTAGCTACTTAGATTTTGCTTCTATGTTTCAGTTATAATTGCCATCTATAGGTGGAAATACCTCAAGACAATTACATTAAAATTTATTTAAATATCGGTCATTTTGAAACCGGAAAACAGTCTTAATTATTGTGAATGTTGTGTATGCCTTGAAACTCTGTTTTCATAATACGAAGACCATGTTCGATTGTTCCAGATCCTTCTTGATGCATGCATAGTCTTCTAGGATTTCAACTTGTTCTATTGCAAAGGGGTCCTGCACAGAAAGGAGGTTTCATTAGTTGTTTTCTAGTTTAAATTTTATTAGCTCTGTTTTGTCAATTCATAGTTAGATTTGCATTGCTTTACAATTGATTCTTAGATTAAATTGCTTACTGTCTCATAGATTAAATTCATGAATTCTTTCTTAGAATTAGTTTTAGATTAACTGTTTAATCTTATGCTTATCAAAGCATCTCAAGAAAGTAGTTATTCTATTTTCCAAAATTGGATTGTGTTTGAAGCATTGGAGCATACAATTATCTTATTTTTCCTTTACATGTTTTTCTATAATGCTTTCCTAGATTAAATTCTCAATTAAATGTATAATCAGATGCTTGTTAAATCATATCAATAATATGAATTTTCCATTTTCCAAAATTGAATGATATTTGAGTACTTGGTCATACAGTAGTTGAGTTTCCTTTATTACATGTTTTTTAATTGATTTCTTAGATTAAGGTTACAATTCAAATGTGTAATAAAATGCTTGTTAAATCATATCAAGAAGATGACTTTGCCATTTTCCAAAATTGAATGATATTTGAGTATTTGGTCATACAATAGTTTCCTTTCAATTGCTTTGAATTTGATTTCCATTTATATTAGCATTGTCATTTCAATTCTTAATCATAGGATTTATGCTTTCAATCCATGGAGTAGAATTAGATTAAGATAGAATATAATTTAGCTTTAATTCCATAAGATCGAAATCATTAGAATAAATGCTCTATTTTTAGATCAGATTCTACCCATTTAAAGTTTGATTCATTTTTATGCACTTTAGTTAAAGAACATTTCCTTTTATTCTTTCTTTCAAAACTAGTTTTCAACATTAAACTTCATTAGATTTAGTTGATCAATTTCATAGTTTTCATTTCTTAAGATTCACTCCTTTAGACATAAAGAAAAAAAACCCCCCAAAACAATATAAAAACATACACAACGAAGTAAGAAGAAGGTTAACTAAGCATATCTAGTGAACCACACTTCATCATATTACTAACCTCGGTTGATAATTTATGGTAGAAATTTAAGACATTAAATTGACTAAACAGAAGCAATGTACCCCCTTTTTGAGGAAGAACAACCAAGGGTAATAGTCAAAACAGTAACAGCGGATGTGTTGGAACAGGGTCTCCTAACAAGCTACGAAACCGGCCCATTTTGGTTATTTTTGTTATATTTAGTATAGTGCAGGGGTTTTGGGGTGGGTCAAAGCCCCGAAAAGCATTGTAATGGGGCTAAAGGGTAAACTAGGGGTTCGAAAACCATGGGTTGTGGACCATAGGAATGTTAAAGCTAGATTGTTATAAATAGAGAGGCATTTCGGATTGTAAGAGGTAAGAATTGGCTAAACTATTAATGCGATCTGTTGTGTAAGCGATTTGTTGGGGTTTTTGGGGAACAGACTCCTATTGGCTGTGTGCGCGGAGATCCTAGTCCAGCTGTGTGTGGACCCTGCTGCTGTGTGCACAGGCTGGGAAGGGAATGGTAAGGGTAATGAATGAATGAATGTACAAGACTATTGGATCTGAATCTGTGATTACTATTGAATGGATTGCTGGTAATCACTGTGTTATGCATTTCTCTGTCTTACGCTGCGAAGATATGTATATTGAATGATTGATCTATTCTGCTTTGGTTATATCATGCTGCAAAAATCTGTGTATTAAAGTAAATCTAAATCTGTTCTATTCGGGTACATAATGTTGTGTTAATGTTATGAGAAGCATATAATTGTAGATCTAGTGCACATGGATGCAATTGGACATACACTTGCCCTTGCGCAGAGGTAATCTGAACAGAACGCAGCCCTGCTTGCCTTACCCTTCCTTTCTCAGGGTGCGGAAACCTGGTTCCAGCACCCACCCATACTACTTCGGGTGAGACTATGACCTGCGTAAGCAGGTCACTGCCGAAAGGGCCAGTAGTATAGGGGTTTGTTGGCAAACCTTGCACACCGAACCTGGGTCAGGACCCCTCAAGCCAACAAATGGTTCCGTTGCCGGGACCTGAAGAGATCTGAGAAAGGGATTGGGTAATGACAAGAGAATACTGGAAGCCTGAAAGAAAAGATATCGAGTACTGGTTCGAAAGGCAGATCCAGGAGTTTGTAGTAAGAGAAAACCGAAGCGAAAAATTAACGGCGGAAAGGTGGAAGAATAGGTACGTTCTTACTAAAAGCTATGAAATATTCTTTGTAACCTTTGCAATTGAGCTTCAGGAGTGGCTGGCCAAGCTGGTAGAATTCCAGAAGTGCTGGAAGGACGAGCAAGTCACTTAATGGACTCCTGATCTACTTGAACAACTGGAGAGAACCGATAACACTATTACACGCTCGGTGGATCACTGGGTGGATAGTGTGCTGGGAGGCTTTGTGACAGAGTTTGCCATTGACCAATCTGTATCATACTCTGAGGCCGAGCGACGATTCTTCAAAGGATTCCGGGGTAAGTTTCTGAGGACGTTACTATTACTGATCAAGAAGTTGTTGTGCGAAAAGAGCATTTTGTGCAGCCATATAGATTGAATGACCTCAGATCTAGATGAGAGTGCGATACGAAGTGGTAAGTATTATCGGACCAACCTTGACGGGGGAAGGGCTGCCTTTTCCTAGTTAGTGGTGGACGTAAAAGACTTCAAACAGGGTGAGTCTGAGCTAGTGTGGGAGGCAGATCAACGGCTGAAGAAGGCGATTAGGGAAGGAGGGTTCGAGTATGATGATAGACAACATACAGAATGGTTCATCGCCATGTTGTTACCTCACATGCGCACGCCAATGAATCAATAGACCTTCGAATTGTAGGAGAAAGCTGTAGAAGTCGCCATGAAGTTAGAAGCTGCTCCCCATGAGGATACCTCGGCAGGAGTCCAACAGATCCAGGAACAA
This sequence comes from Pinus albicaulis, assembly GCA_034641835.2. Taxonomy (NCBI): domain Eukaryota; kingdom Viridiplantae; phylum Streptophyta; class Pinopsida; order Pinales; family Pinaceae; genus Pinus; species Pinus albicaulis. The sequence continues at coordinate 498,413,844 of CM076575.1, read as the reverse complement.
CTTGGAGCTATGCACCTAGAGATACAGAACCTATGAAAAGAGCGAGGAAAAGACATCTGCGCAGATCTTTGGTGTATACGTTGCCGAGCGTCTGGTCACACAAAGGATCAGTGCCCTCTACTGATTGATTATATCCAAGCTGGAGGACCTAGCCCGCTACACCCAGGGGTAAGTAGGGAGCCTGCCCTGTTGCGACCATGATCAAGTGGATCTGTGCTATGGTGCGATGATTGTCAGGTAGCGGGCCTCCACGATACGAACCATTGTCCTCGGCTGGGTGTGTATGTCCCAGAGCTAAAACAACAATGGTGTTGATTCTATTGGTCTGTAGGACATGACGAGTAGAATTTCCGAACATATGACCTGATGATAGATCGCGGGAACTTATATTGGGTACAATCAGACCCTGCATCGCCCAGACTGACTGCGCACTTTGGAGGATCCCCAGCCCAAGGCAGAGAAGGACGAGGAAGAGGTTAGCTGATCTGTTATAATTGTGGAGAAAGAGGGCACTTTGCCAGAGAATGCCCTACTCCCACCCGACCATCATGTAAATAATTCAAACAGTTGGACCATGAGGTAGAAGATTGCCCGATCTTGATAGCCAGAATGCAGGAAAAGCAGCCGACCCCTGCGCAGAACGTACAGAGGGTTAAAACTAAGCTAAGAGAAGCAGATCCAAGTGTAAAGGTCATAACACGTAGTGGGCTGGACACCAAGTGAAGCAAAGAGGTACCCTGTGAAAAACAAGTACTACTAGTAGCCCCTGCGCAGTCTCAAAGCAAGGAAGAAATTGATACCTTTTTAAAGGCATGTCTGAAATTACTTAGGAACCCACAAGCCATAAGAAACCTCCTGGCTTTAATGAACACCTGCGCAGCTCGGCCCACCTTGATCCTTGAGACCAAGGACGTGCACAAACTTTACAGCTCTAAGAAATGCACAGGGAAGGAAATGAGGTTGACTACACAAATCGGGGACTATGAAATGGATCAAGTTATCTTAGATCTTGGATCTGATGCCAACGTTTTGCCTAAGCAAACATAGCAATGAATGGGGAAGCCCAAATTGGAATGGTCCATTATCCAGCTGTGCATGGAAAATCAGCAGAAAATCATTCCTTTGGGAAGGTAACCAAAAGTTATGGTTGACATTACAGGGGCAAGGGTCCTAGCTGACTTTGAAGTGATTGAGATAGTTGAAGATGCGGACCCCTACCTTGCGCTCCTCATATTTGATTGGGAAATGGACATGAGGGGCATTATTAACCTAAAGAAACGAAGCATGGTGTTTGAAAGCGGAAGTACGCGTATCATAGTACCCCTGGATCTCGCGGAAGGTGCCCGGTATACCAAGCCTACCCACACAAAGGAAGAATTAGATCATATCTATAAGATCACTGCGCAAGATGAAGATCGGGTTAACCCCACAGATGAAGGGTTGCTCCATTGGGAAAAGGAAAGTGAATGCTTTTCTGACTCTGATGAAGAACTGGAGAATTGGTAGAGTCGGCTGCATGAGGTTTCGACACTTCGTAGCCTTCAGAATGTCAGAAGCTTCCATCGCATCTCTACCATGGAACGAACATTGCCTTGCCTAGAGGCCACATATGACATTTCGAAGCCTGCGAAGCCTAAGGGGTCCATGGAATGTAGGTCAGAGGCACTACCACTAACGCGGTATGAAGCACCGACGCAGGGACCTGTCTCCCCTGCCTGAACGAAGTACTGGAATAGGGTAATCCTGCATATAGATGGGCCCCAGAATCGGTCGACCCACATAGTAACCTGCTCACTCAAGGGTGCGCTAGGCCTTTGCCCAAACAGATTACGGACCTGTTTACAATCATGAGTATCCGGGAGAATTTATGGATGACTGATGAATTAAATCACCTATGGACATTTGACGCAGCTATCCTGTACAAAATTGATCCTTCCACGATTGAAATAACTGCCTCGAAAAGACTCCCGATCAACTTAAAGGCTCACCGTGTGTCAACCGTCCGTAGAAGTACGAAAGGACCTCCAACACGTCAGCCACACCCTGACATCACGACGATGCGACCTTGGATACAAAAGAAGAATATCAGCTCATCCAGAGTTAATGCGAAAATACACTTACAAACGAAGGAAAAGGGTGGTAGATTATCAATATCACCATTTATGATCAAGGGTACGCACCACATACGACCTACATTGCCATTAAGTAACTTCGATTGGGGTGCGAATGGCTAGAAAAGGATGGCTCGGGCTATTTATTCAACTGTCAAGCGGTATTGGCTACCTACCTTATGTTTCTTTCTACTTATTTCTACGATTCATGTTGCTCGTCTCTCCGGTATGGACCCCAACGTACAGGAGGAAAAGATAAGAGGATGGAAGAAGCTGAGTGCAACAATAGGAGTGCACGAAGGCTGCCTAGAAGGATTAGCTGCGAACTGAGTTCGGTAGGAACTCTGCAGTACCGAAACCTGCTACGACATCTCCGCCATTTCCAGGCCCCGCCCGCTAGAAGAAACATATGTTTACTCCCCCACATTGTTACTTCTGAATCGAGTTTTGGGGACATACAAGTCGACTTAGCACAACTCTCTACTATAGAACTACGAAGCCTGTCAGCCAGTGGACTGCAAGAGGTACACCGCCGCGGCCAAGAAAGACGCAAGCAGTATGACCTGACCCCGGAAGAACACGCCCAACGAATTTCTGTGGTCACTAATGCCACACACACTATTAAGGAACAACTAGCACAGGGAGCCCAATTGTTTGAAGAGGCTACGCAGCTATGGACGAAAGCACTACACCACCCCATGCTTCAGCATGACCAACGAGAGTTGACACAGGCAGAAGATGCTCTAGATCAACTTCGGGCCTCCACACCTCCCCCCAGCCATGCGCAAAACCTGGACGCCATGCACCAGATTGAGGACCTTCATCACTCCAAGAAGGTTGCGTACAAAAAGTTGAAACCATGGACTGATGCTGCACTCCAGCTTGCACATGATGCGTAGTCCGCCATTGCACGTCTCCACCGGTTGTTGGAACACGTTGGTCTAGATCTCGAGGGGCCTGCTTCTCTGACAATGATCAACATTGCGCAACACACAGTGGCCCGAAGCAAGGAAGTGCTTCCACCCCTCCTTCGCTCCCTGACTACCTTACGCGCGCAGATTGAAGGCGCGCCACCAAAGTGACTCGAGACGAGTCACAAGCTTGTGTTGGGGGACAGTTGGAACAGAGTCTCCTAACAAGCTATGAAACCGGCCCATTTTGGTTATTTTTGTTATATTTAGTATAGTGCCGGGGTTTTGGGGTGGGTCAAAGCCCCGAAAAGCATTGTAATGGGGCTAAAGGGTAAACTAGGGGTCCGAAAACCATGGGTTGCGGACCATAGGAATGTGTTGTGGTAAAAAACAAACCCCCCATTTTCGACTTGTTTACATCAAATAATGGGGAACCTTTCTATAAAATTTTTGGCTAAATGCCTTTTAGGATTTTTTATCCTACGATTGTTAATTTTTCATTTTCTTTAGATTCTTGTTTTGATTGCTTAGTTGAAATCGATTTTTTATAAGCTTCATGTTGACGCTTGTTTCGCCTCATTTGGTCAACCAGTTTGTAAATAGCACTCCTTTGAAAGTATAGTCAATTATGTCGTCTGGGTTAAAAAATGCGTAAAATGTACAATATTTCATTTTTGTAATTAAATTAGTTCAATAATGCATTTAGTTTAAATATTATCCCGTAGTCAGTTATTACTAACATTTTTCATTTTTTTTTTTTAATTTATATAGCCAAATAATAAAGCATCGGGATTTCAGTCATTTATTCCAATTTTCCAATTCCCAAATAAATTACTAATCTCGAAAAATTCAAAATGACAAAGTGGCTGTAATTTAGATAGGAAAATCATCATTTTAAATAAATTCATAATTTAATTTAACATCATTAAAATGAAACCAAAACAAAAAATTATTTTTTAACATTAAATTTTAAATTAATTAAATTAATTATTATATTATTAATTAATTAAATTAAAATTTACTATATATATATATATATATATATATATATATATATATATATATATATATATCAAAGTAAAAAAATAATAAAATTACATCGCATCGGGAAGAAACAATTATATCTCATTGGAAGTATCCATCGGATGCACTCTTTAGAAGCTCCGATAACCCTCACTTTCAACATCCCGATGCAATGAGTTATAACTCATTTGTTTTATGTTTAAATTTCAAATTCATGCGATGAGTCATAAAGTTAGTATTAAGGTAAGAGTCATAACCTTAGTATTTAGGTTAGTAGTGGTAGGTTAGTATATATTAGTTTAAGTAGTAGGTTAGTTTTAAGTGATAGTGATAGTTTAATGTTAAGTAGTGTTAATATAATTTAACATTAGAGTAGTGGAACAATTATATCACATCGGAAGTATCCATCAAAGCATTTTTTAGAAACTTCGATAACCTTCACTTTTCATATGCCGATGCGATGAGTTTGTTTTATTTTTGAGTTTCAAATCCATGTGATGAGTTCACGTTAGTCTAAGTGGTAGGTAGTGTTAGTTTAATGTTTGTTAGTATTTGCATTAATGGTAGATAACGTTAGTTTTAAATTAATATTTGTTAGTATTAACATTAGTTTTAAGTAGGTGTAATGTTAGTTTGTCATAGATGTAATATTAGTTTAATTTTATATTAGTATAGTGGAATGTTAGTAAATTAGTGAAGTATTAATTAGGATAGTTTTAATTTATTGGAATGGTAAATTAATAAATTTAGTTTTATATAGTGTTAGTTTAGTTTTAGATTTAAATATTTAAAATAATTAATTTAATTAAATTTATTATTAATTAGATTAATTTTTTTATAAATAGTTAATTATGTTTGTTAGTTAGATTAATATTCATTAATAAATAGGTTATTAAATAATTAGTTTAGTCTGTAATTAAAAAATTAAGTAGAATTAATTATTAGTTAATTGTAGGCTAATTTAGGATTAGATTTTTAATTAAAATTTTAATTTTTAGCCCAACAATATAATTTCCAGATTTATATCAGATTTGACTTATCTACTTTGGAGGCTCATAGATTGAGTTTTACTTGACCAAATGAGGCCCAGGAAGGCTCATTGGAAAGAGAATCAAGGAGAACATTTCTGAGGAGGTTTCACTAACAGATTTGGTCATTTATTGAGTAAAAAATCAGGTAGAAGATCAAGCTCCGAATTTCTAAAAAACAAAATCAATTTTCTGAGTTTTGTTTTCTTCATTTTTATTTGCCCAAGCCTGTTCTAATTACAGATTCATGCATAATTAATATCCTTGGTTAATTAAAATCATTACGAGCATCAATAAAAAACTCAAATTTCTTTTTTATTTATTTAAATAGAATTTGATTGGATTTATTTTAATGCTAGAAATAATATTTTGATTTTATTGTTGCATCTTAATTCATTTTCATTTATTTTTGCAGAAAAAACAATAGAAGTGATATGAAGAAAGATCTCAATCAATGAGAAAGCTCCAACAATTAAAGATTGGAATTTTTGAGCAAATAAAATTGGATTGGGCAGATTTTTCTTCAACAAGCTCTCTTCTCAAAATACTTTTGGAATAATTATAAATTATAGATTGCAAAATGTAAAAAGGGCAGCTCTCCTCTGCAATTCTGGACTTCTAAAAGCATTTCTGTTATAGGATTTTAGAGTTGTAGGAGAGAGGAGAGAAAATTTCAGATCTGAACATTACTGAGGGTTTTTTCTTTATATCTTGAATTATGTATGATGGACAGAATTTGCATTTCTGCAGCTCTAGTTTTGAAAGCAGAAATTCAAGTAATGTAAAGTACTGTTAGAGACCAGGATCAGAGAAGCGGATTCAATTAATTGCTATTTTTGGCATTTCTGTATCAAATACTAGTTTCAATTTTATGATAATAAAATTGTTGTTTCATTTTATTCATTTATGTTGATATGGATAATTTGTCTCAAATTGTTATGTATCTCTGCTCTTATGAATTAAACTCTGATTTCTGAGTAACTATTTACTCAGAAATCTGTCTTATAAAACTGATTTATTAAATAGTAATGTGTTGCGAATTTCTTCCACATATTATTGTTTAATTATTAGCTTGACTGATTTGACAATTGATATCATTTTTGTGAATTTTTTCCGGAGTGTTGTTGATTTATTATTTTAGTTAAATGGTCTCAATAGGAAGTGTTTTGGTATTCACAAATGTGAGCTAAATTGAATTTCTTCGTTAACTTGACATTAATTTAAAGCCAGACATAATCTAAATTCTCATTATTTAATTATCTTGCTCTTAGTTAGGTTAGATTTTCATCTACCTAATTGAGATAGGATTTAGAGTAGTTTCTTTTGCTTGCATTATAGAATAAGTTCGCATTTATATTAAGTTCTACATTCTTTTAAGTCCTCTTCTTCAAAGAGGCAAAATCTTAGTTGTGGTTTGGCTGAACCCAAATCAGCTTAAAGGTCATTCTCTTGACCAATCAGCAAGAAGAATTGATCTGATATCTCTGTCTATTGGTAGTTAAAGATACATCGTAAACCAATAGTTATAGGGAAAATGTGACTGCACTTAGTTAAACCAGTCGAAGCCACTATCATAAACGGAAAAGGAGTTGTATTAAGGTCTGGACCGGGTGGTTATTCCCCAATGTTGTTGCAGCGATTTTCGAGGCTTCAACATTTTTGGCACTAGAAGGAGGGCCTGAGACTTGTTTTACTTTGGAATCTTTGAATTCTAACATTTCATTTTTATTACAATGGCTCCTTTAAAACTTTCAATTTGGAGTTGTTTTTCTGGACAAGCATCTTCCAATACTCGACCAGAAATAGTAAGACTCTTGTCTTAGGTAAAGTTTAATGGTAAGGAAAATTCTTCTACTTTTAATCATGTCTTTCAATTTATTCAAAATGTTTCAAATTATGATTTTCAAGGAATTGATGAAGGCATTTTATGCAAAATTTTTACTCACACATTTGCGGCAAAAGCTAGAAATTGGTGTAGAACTCTTCCGATTGCCTCAATTCACAATTGGGATTAATTTGTTACACTTTTCATTTGTAAATTTGACGGATACGATTATGAACAAGTATGCGATGAAATTGAATATCTACGAAGATTTAAAAATGAGTCTGCTAGAGATTTTAATATTTGATCTCATTTGAATTGTTCAAGACTTAAGGTTGAAGTTAAACCTATGAAAGAAGAATCATTAGATTGGTTTGAACATATTTTCTCTCTTCCTCCCATTCCCAATCCATATGAAATTAGTTCAAGCTTCGTTCCATCCCCTTCTAACATAATTAAAGATTCCAATATGGATGTGAAAATAAATTATGATGAAGTGGTCTCACAAAGCTTGGAAAATATTTCTATCCAAATACAAGAAGACAATAGCAGCAATTCTGGAGAAAGAGCTGCCTTGAAATCTGAAAATGATTCTGCATTAAATTCAGAAAATCAGATCGCAAATCAACACGTGCAAGCAGCAATCAAAGTGAATAATAATATGCAAACTACTGTACAAATTTCTGAATTTTTCCATGATGAACAAATGCTGAAAACAGAGCAGCAAAGCAACCTTCTTCAAGAAAGCATAAGTATACAAAGGAATGATCTAGAATCTGAAATTTATAGTGAACAGAATGCACAAGATTTCTCTAACAGAGAAAATTTTGAATTTATTATTTCTGATTCTCATTTTTCACTTTATCCTGGTATTTTTAATGTTGGTAATTTCTCTCCCTCTCGGTATTAATGATATTTCAAAAAATAAAGAGGATGATCTAAATGAATTACCAATAATTTTTTTATCAAGATAGAGAAACAATTATTGATCATTCTTTTGCCATTAATGAACATGAATTTTTCATTCCTCCTTGTTTTGATATATTGGATGAAATCAAAGGGAATTCTAGAGAATATTGTGAAGTCATTTATGATAATTATTCTAACATCAAGGATGCTAATTTCTGTTCTTCTCAATAGAATCCTCATGATAAAATTCAGATAACATCTGTGAATGAGGAACATTTCAATTTTGAAATTATTCCAACCAATCCTCATTCTAGAGCAGCAAATTATCTTCATGATTTCACCATTCGGGAAGACATTCCAATTTATGATTCATATCATGATCAAACTCTCATTCCTATTCATAATCATAAGTCTCTTTTTAATTCACAAGTTGGAATTGGCAATTATTCAAATTCCATTATTCTGGCCAATCCTTGTGAAAAAGACATTATTTCAAAACAATCCCAATTTTTCTGTAACATTAGTTGTACCAATAGAGATTTCATTTTATTTTTTCTATCATACTTATTTTGTTCAAATTTAGATTTATTTTCTGATTTTATTTTTCAAAATTTTGGCACTCTACGCTGGCATATTGAGCACTTTAATAGTGAATACTCAATTGATGCATTGCCCTATTGGAAAATTGAAGTTTCATATTATAATCATGAACATCAAAAGTTATTAATATTTCAATTTCAGTCAATGCTAATGTTTTATCAAAAGCTTCTATCTTCTCAAAGGCAATGTCAACAAGAGAATGTATTTTTCCAATCTGGCCAACAATCTAATCCAATTGATAATTTTCCATCTTATTTGATAGATTTCCCTCCATTTTTCATTAGCCTATTTGAAAATTGTTTGGAAAGTTTTCCTTCATGGAAAATTGTTAATAGTTTAACACTTACACATAACGCTAAATTTTTTTTTTTCAGACCTTTGAATTTAAAAGCTCATATCCACAATCTGGCTTGTCATCTCCTCTTTTAAACATTTTCCGATCCTTAATGGAAACCCATCCAGGTTTTGATGATCCAATTGGAATTCAATTGGAAAAGACATTTCAAAAGAAGGTGATTGTAAATAAGTCGCTAAAAATAACTGTAAATTCTACTTACAGATTTAATTTTCTTAGTTTAATTAGTTTTGTATTATTATTACTAACATTTTAACTGTACATATATGTAGGAATTAAAATAAGAGAATGGTTACACTGGAAATATAACTATACCTAGTCATTTTCATGTATATGGTTAGAATAGAAGTAGAATTAATTTAGTTAGTTTGCTTTGTGTAGTTAATTTATTCTTAATAGTTCTGCAGATATAAAATAAAGCGAGCAATCAACCCTTCTCATATCATATACATGTTCAGGGAAATATTTGCCTCTTATCAGAAAATTTCTAATTCTTGCTTCCCATTTTTAAATCAAAATTTATTGCAGCAATATCTCTACTCTGCCTATTTTGAATAATGTCTTGACTAAATTCAATTAAGGTTGCACTTGGTACCAATCACCTCAAAGCCACTTTTCTCTATTTTGAAATGTCCTCATATGATTTTCTTCTGAAATTTATTTGTTAAAGGTTTTGAAGATATAAAAGCTTCATGATCTCATTATCCCATGAAATGTATGACTGTCTATTATAAGCTTAATTCCAATTTAATCATTATTATTCAATCTAACCTTTTGTTGTAATCACATGAAGTTCATATTATCTTCTTCGAAATTTGTTAAAATGACTTTAAAGGTGTCCATTTTGGTGTGTGCACACATTCAAATCTATGTTAATATTTTTCCACAATTAGTGGCTTTATCCCATTCTGATCTTTAGTTTATAATTTGATGCTGCAATATGCATCATATTTTTACTAAAGGAATTATTAAACAGTCACTATAACAATACAAATTTTTCTCAAGTTAATTCGGAATGAGAAGAGGTAATAAATTGTTGTTGCAATTCAAAGGGAAGCCTATTTTTATACTTATTTCTGGTGAATTTTATGAGTTTCAGATTTCCTGAACATGAGTAAATAGATTTTATTTAGGCTGATTGCACACTCCGATTTAGAATAAATAATGAGATGAGTTTGAACAAAGTTATAATTTTGATAAATCGAAGGAAGAATTCGAAGATTCATGAGGTTTTCATTTGTTTTCAAAACTTGAAGTAAGCAGCAAACCCATTTCAAATTTGCAACAGGTTCAGGGAAATTTTATTTGTGATTCATTAGAATTTGAGCATTTTTTAAATTTTCTTTTATTTATTTAGAAAATTCAAGAAACATTGAAAACAATATCGTAAGATTCATATCAGAAATGTTCCAACTTGATTTTCATATTTCTGATGCAAGATCTCCGATGTGTTACCTCATTCAATTTTTTATAAAAAACCATATCTCATTTCGTCTCTCGGAGGTTTTCAATTGAATATTGTTATGAATCTAATTCATAACTAATGTAATAAATATAGTCATTAATAGAATAAATAGAATAAATATAATTACTAATTAATTAAATAATAATTATGTAAATTAGTGATTAAGTTAGCTGAAAAGGCATGTCTAAAAGACATGCATGTTCATGAAAAGGTACCTGCATTAGGTATAAAAGCAGGACCTCATTGTAATCATTCAATCGTCTTATATCTTATATCATATTAATAAATATTTATTATTATAAATACCTCGTGTATTTTTATAATTAAAGCCCTTGTTGCTATTAAGCCTACAAATCTACAAGTCTTGCTGCTACAGTAACCAAATCTACAACTTCCGCTGTTACAGTGGTATCAAAGCCATATCAGAGCCATATCGAAGACAAGTTGAAGCAATGGCACATAACATCGTTTTACAAGCCTACGAACGTAGTTTACAAGCCTATGGACATAGGTTACCACACTATGTGTCATTACATGAAGATCCCAAAAAAAAATTGAGCAGATTAGAAAAATTCAAGAAAAGCTTCAGCAATTAGAGAATTCATGTGCAAAAGTCACAAATGGTTATAAAAAATTTTCTGTAGGTCTTAAAAAAATTTCTGAAATAATCCATAATAGAGAAGATGAAAAATGTTGTAATAATGAGAAGGCAGTTAGTTATGCCAAGGGAAAATCAAGTAGAACATCCATGTTAAATTCAAGTAAATACATTCCCCCACCAATGCGTAATATTGAAAGTAAAAAGGAAGAGAAATGTTGGAAATGTGGAGACAAATATTTCACAGGACATATATGTGCCTTTTATAAAAGAAATGAAATTGCCACGGTTCCAATAAAAGACAAAGATATTGAAAAAAATATTTATGATGATGATCCAAATAAAAATGATGTGGATGAAGACTATTGTGAGAAACAAGAAAATGAAAAATATCACGACAATGAGGAAGAAGTAATTGAACTTACCAAGAAGTATTTTAAAACTAGTAATGAAGATTTTTCAAGAAAACCCTCTCTTTCAACAAAAAATTGTGATGATCATTTAAGTGTTGAATCGTCATTTTCATCAGCATCTAGACATTTTGGGAACCAAAGAAAGTTGACTGGTGCTTCTCATATAGATTCAGAGAACAGTGCTATTGTTGATAGTGATGATGTTTGTGAGAGACGCATCATTGACCAAGGAACTCTTTGCTGGAATTTGCTGTTTCCAAGATTTTTCTTTGATTTTAAGAGAAATTCAGAAGCTATAGCCTTAAGTCAAGTTTTAATTCGGTGGTACTTTAAAAATGGGAGCGTTCCTGAGAAAAGAACTTTAAAAATGGGAGTTGATAATGTCCAGGAGGATGATTACTCATAGTTGTATGACGAATTGCCGGGCTATTTGATTGAAAAGATATTTTCATGGCCAAATTATAGAAACATTCATGATAAAATCTATGTTCGAATTACAAAACTACCAGTTTATGATCAGATTCGTAATATAAGGCAGGTGCATTTGAATACTATGATTCGAATTGGAAGGGTGGTAACTAGGAGGTCTGGAGTTTTCCCTCAACTACAGCAAGTCAAATATGATTGTAATAAATGTGGCACTGTGCTAGGACCGTTCTTTCAAAACTCATATTCTGAAGTGAAAGTAGGTTCTTGTCCTGAATGCCAATCGAAGGGGCCATTTACAGTTACCATTGAGCAGACAATATATAGGAACTATCAGAAATTATCACTTCACAAAAGTCCAGGCATTGTTCCTGCTGGTCGGCTCCCAAGGTACAAAGAAGTCATTCTCTTGAACGATCTCATTGATTGTGCACGCCCTGGAGAAGAAATTGAGGTGACTGGCACATCCATAATTAATTTTGATATGTCTCTGAACACTAAGAATTGCTTTCCAGTCTTTAAAACAGTTGTTGAAGCTAACTACGTTACAAAGAAACAAGACTTATTTTCTACATATAAACTGACTAATGAGGATAAAGAAGAAATTGAAAAGCTTTCGAAAGATCCCCGAATTGGAGAACGGATTATAAAATCTATAGCTCCATCTATTTATGGTCATGAAGACATTAAGACTGGAATATCTCTTGCAATGTTTGGAGGCCAAGGAAAGAATGTCAAAGGGAAACATCGTCTAAGAGGAGACATAAATGTTCTCCTCCTTGGTGATCCAGGAACAGCAAAATCTCTTCAATTTCTGAAGTATGTTGAGAAAACAACTCAGAGGGCTGTATATACAACAGGGAAGGGTGCTTCAGCAGTTGGGCTTACAGCGGCAGTCCATAAAAATTCTGTGACCCTCAAGATTGATAGATATTTTGGCGGTGGTTTTAAATCGAAGGAGGATTATCTGTGTGATTTTTTCAATGCGGCACTGAAGTTTCCAGGTGGTTACACCGCATGGATTGTCACCACGTTCTATTGGTCTAATAGTGACATGTATCCTGATCGGCAAGATGAGTTGGATTTCGAGTTTTTTGGGATGATTCGAAGGGATTCTTATACACTCCATACAAACATCTACGGAAACGGCTCCGGTGACAGTAAAAATATTACCAGTCATATTGAAGAGAACACTAGCCAAAAGTTTATCGAAATCCAGGAAAAAATATTGAGAGTGTTTGGTAAAATTCTGATATATGCAATGGGAAATTTCAAGAACGGGAATGATGGTATAGGGATTGTGGAGGACGCCTATGAAGCCGTGGGACTGTCCCTTTTCTAGCTCCGTGAAATCGTGAAGTTCGCCCAAGAGCCCCAAGAAGCGCTACTGGCTGATGTCATTGAATTTAATCTGTGGACACACATCCAGGAAATGATCACAATGACAATTGTTTGGCAGAGTGTGCACTGGAATAATATCCCTGCCAACCGTTGGTTGAATGCACTGAAGATCGTAAAATTATTCTACAAAAACGTGGGGGCCGCCTATCTAATGACAGAAAACGAGTTTCGTCTATACCGGCTCCTCCACCGATCCCCACTGTGGTGGCTGGCATATCCCCACAAGGACTAATGCAAGTTCAAACGATACAATTGTCTATGGAGGCGGGGACTCGTGTTGATCAGAAGATGGGGCAGGTGTTTTAGAGGTCGTCATATTTTTAAATTCCGAAAAGTCTAAGATCCCGGAGAATCATATGTGGTTTTTTTGAAGAATTTCCGGAGATACCGATAGATCGAGAGAAATGGATGTTGGATAACTTATCGTAAAAGTCACAACCGTTCTTCGATCTGATTCATAGATAATATAATTATAAGGGTTTATAATTATAATTATATATAACAAAAAAAACTATTAATTTAATTAATTAAAAAGTATTATTTAATTAATTAAATTAAATTAAAAAAAAATTATATATATAAAAATAAATAAATAAATAAATATATATATATATATATATATATATATATATATATATATATATATATATATATATATATATATATAAGTACAAATTCAAATGAAGGGAATAGGTTCTTCATAAAAAAAGAGAAGATAAATTATATATATAAAGGAGTTAAATACTAAATATATATATTCAAGTTCCATTTTAAAGGAAGGCAAAAAGTTTATAGCTTAAACAATATTTAAAATATAAGTGGACCAATGTATAAGGATTAAATTTTGGGAGGTCAACGAAATTACCAAGGTTTAAAATCGAAAAATTCATGGATACAAATACAAATACAAATACGCTGCAGATCGGATCAATAAACTTTGTGGATCGGGTTATCAATTTTACGAAACGGTGTAATAGTGAACTGGCGTACCGTTTTCTTCTAACTTTCATGTGCTTTCGATTCTTAGATAATTATATTATATAGTTTATAATTATAAGGTTTTCTAATTATAATTATAATTATAATTTTATATATATATATATATATATATATATATATATATATATATATATATATATATATTTATTTATTTATTTATTTATAATGATAAGTTAAGTTATTTAAAAGAAAAAAGAAGAAGAAGAAGAAAGAAGAGAAAAAAAAGAAAAAAGGGGCAATAGAGAACCTAGTTCAAGATAGCATTACTGGAGAATTATACATGCCAAGGTATTTGTGATGAATTCATAAACCTAGGATGACAAACGCCAGATGAAGGAAATTGTCAGAAGTTAAGCTTTGAAGACAAAGCTTTTCGAGAAGAAGGCAATGTTATGAATCTAATTCATAACTAATGTAATAAATATAGTCATTAATAGAATAAATATAATAAATATAATTACTAATTAATTAAATAATAATTATGTAAATTAGTGATTAAGTTAGCTGAGAACGCATGTCTAAAAGACATGCCTGTTCGTGAAAAGGTACTTGCATAGGTATAAAAGCAGGACCTCATTGTAATCATTCAATCGTCTTATATCTTATATCATATTAATAAATATTTATTATTATAAATACCTCGTGTATTTTTATAATTAAAGCCCTTGTTTCTATTAAACCTACAAATCTACAAGTCTTGCTGCTACAGTAACCAAATCTACAACTTCTGTTGTTACAAATATACATCCATTATCTTGAATCATCAATCTCTGATAATCAAATTTACCAATATTGTGATATACACATAATTCAGGACCCGATATTAAATTTAAATCAAGTTCATAAGAAATAACGCGTCCGTTCAATCGCAATATTGGTAGGGTCATAATTTTAAAAGTACCGATGTCTTGGATCCGATATGATATTAAAATCTCATAATAAATTTATCGGGTCCATTCTTCATCGCATATCGGCATATCAAAAATATTACATCTTGCACTTAATTTTGCCGATCGTCTAGAGTCGCATCATTCATCACATTTCACAAAATTATGAAAGAAAAAGTTTAACATATTCATTTTTCAAAACTCTGATGCAATCAAACGCAAAATCACATATTGCATCGCGATGAATTCAAAAGTTTGTTTTTCATCGCAAAAGTTCCGATGCGATAGATCGAATCGCAAAAGCGCAATAAACATAAGGTTGATCTTTCCATTTGAAAAGGTTTGATGCGATGAACCCAATCAAGAAATCACAAATTAGGGAAATCACATTCTAATATATTCATGTGAAAAAACACTGATGCGATAAAGTTCAAATCGAAATCACAAATTATTAAATTCAATTAGTGAAGGGTTAACTTTGAAAGACCTCCAATGCGATAAGTCCAATCGCAAATCACAAATCGGGAGGAAAATTGAATACATCCTTGTGCGCTCATTTTAAAAGTTGAGATGCGATAAATCATAGCCGATTTCTCATTGCTATCGATTTTCATTAATCGCCGATTGCTTATCGCTTATTTCTCTTCTCTCTTCATCGATTATTATATCCATCGCATCGCTGCTATCGCAAGAATCATATTGGCATTTCCAACATGACTATTTTCCAATATTACGATATGTCGATATCGATATCGCTCATCACATTTTTGATGCTCATATCATAATACTGAAAGCCACGTCATCCATCGTATTGCCGATATCGCAATCGATTCATTGCATTTTTTTTAATGGTCATGTCATTATTCCGAATTTGCGATGCACAATGTGTAATGTGCAAAGTACAAATCGCGAGACGCGGTGTGCGATGTGCAATTTGCGAAATGATTGTCCCTGATTCCAAATATAACATTTCTTTAATAGTATGATCGCTCCATCTCATCGCATATATTCTTTTCGCATGATCTCATATTGGCTATTTGCTACTGCAACCCCCGATACGATAAACTCTAACTCATGCCTCTACATACAATATGAATCATCCGATAAGGCATTGTGTTAATTTAAAGCAATCTTGGGTAACCGCTATGATACTAAAGCGATTGATGACAATTTGCAGCATATTCAAATCATTTTGATTTCTCATTATATTTCAGTTTTAAATAATTTTATAATTAAATATGAAATTCAAGACCTCTCTATTTTAAATTTCATTATCTTAAATTTGGTCTTAACTCTGGACAATTTATAGAAAATCATGGAGTTTATATGAAACTCATAATATTTTGAGAATATTCAACACTGCAAATCCTCAATCTCATTTCTAATGCATTTGTTTTAATTTCAATTCCCTTGAACACAAAGCATTCCATTTTTACATTTTACTGTTTGCTTTAGTTTAAATAAAATAAATAATGATTTTTGGTTATAGGATTCTGATTAGTTTGCCTTCTTCATATTTTTAATGTCAACTAAAAGAAGAAGTCAGCTAGTATTGGAGAAATTTATACCTTCAGGTAATATCAAATGCAATTATCCAATGGTAAGATTCATGTACCCACTTTCATTAAATTCCATTTCATTACTTTAGTTTCATTTTTGTTTTTTTTTTTAAATTATGTTGATATAAAAAAATCTGTTTTGCAGCTCTTCATAAAAGCTTTCAATCATCTGCCAAATCATATTTTGGAAGCCCTATGCTCTTTTCCTAGTTTATTTTCAAGAAGCAGCAATAGTCTTCGTTGAAACAGCTACACTAGGAAGTTTCTGAACCTTTAATCTGTTTTTTTAAAGCATTTCTTTTATTACAAAATGATTAAGATAATGCTTTGAAACAAGAAGATTGACATCAGCCAGAAATTTTTCATTGTGCCTGAATTTTAGGATCACTGCTATCTAAAGCCGAAAACACTTACAACCCTGCAAGGTATAAGTTTTCTGGATCTCGACATAAGAAGGAATGATTACATGATTATTTTCTTTTACTTCATGTTGTTGAGACATTGGTATAAACATTCTTGTTAGAGTTTGTATTTCAAAACTTGGATTTTCCTTTCCACTTTTAAATTTCTTCATTTTTTATTTTTGTTTGCTGATTTCTTTTCTCACTTTAGCTTAAGAATTCTTTTTCTTTAGTCTTCAGTTTTGATTTTGGTGACTTTTCCATGATTTATATGGAAGGCCTTCTTGTTACCTAACAATGGTTGGCATACATAGGAAAAATTGTTAATAGTATCCTATTATCTTTTTCTTAAATCTCTTAGTAGAATTTGTTTTTCTTATTATAAAGGTAGACATAATTAAGGAAGAGATTACAAAACAAGAGAAGTTGACGAAGTATCATGAAATCTGAGAAATTTCTTTTTCATCAAAATTGTAATTATTTTGAGATTTCAATATTTTATTAAGATCTTTCAAAATTCTATTATCAGTCAAGAAAAGTTATTTTTAACCAAGTAAAGACACTTTACAATAAAGCACTTTTAACTCTGAAATTGTCATTCTGAACTCTTAAGAAGTTAATTATTCTCCCTATTTAAAAGAATTTTATTTTTCTAGAGTATAATCCACAAATATATTTAAACTTAAAAGATAAGAGGTCTCATCACGAGCCTGCTTACCATGATCATAGGGAAAAAATAAGTTGACATTACCAACACTGCTAAACAAACCAGGGTAATAGCTTATGAATGCAAACAATTATAAGACAAGGGGTCTCATCACGAGCCAGCTTGTTCAGTCCAATTATAACCAGTGAATGGCATTGTCAACTATCTAGTTACCAAACTAGGACAATGGCTTTTAAGAATTAAAAATAAAAATAAATAAAAATAAAAATAAAACATATATAAATGGATTTATCTCTAGGTCAATAATTCTTAAGTAGATAGGATTCTGAATCATTCATGATTAAAAAGGTAACCCTGTCGAGACTATAGATGTTTGCTGGCAGCAGTGGCTCTACCTGTGACAAATGAGTACATTTTAAAAGCTAAGTTGTAAAGTGACCCTTGCTTTATCTCTACAACTAATTAAAGATTGATATAGAGTTATGAAATATTTTAATTTATGAGGAATTTTAGGAAAATTACAGTAAGATGATTATTGTTTTTATTCAGATTAATGAACCTAGTCAAGCATTCAAAAAATAATTTTCTCTTCCTTAATTATTTTTACTTTAATTTTGAGAAAATCTCATTCATATCAAACAGAGATAACTGGTTCTTCTCCCGTATGTCGCCAATTGTTGTGGTAAAAAACAACCCCCCCATTTTCGACTTGTTCACATCAAATAATGGGGACCCTTTCTATAAAATTTTTGGCTAAACGCCTTTTAAGATTTTTTATCCTACGATTTTGTTAATTTTTTATTTTCTTTAGATTCTTGTTTTGATTTCTTAGTTGAAATCGATTTTTTATAAGCTTCCTATTGATGCTTGTTTCATCTCATTTGGTCAATCGGTTTGTAAATAGCACTCCTTTGAAAGTCTAATCAATTATGTTGCCTAGGTTAAAAAATGCGTAAAATGTACAAAATTTCATTTTTGTAATTAAATTAGTTCAATAATGCATTTAGTTTAAATATTAACCCGTAGTCAGTTATTATTAACATTTTTCATTTTTTATTTTTTTTTACTTATACAGCCAAATTATAAAGCATCGGGATTTCAATCATTTATTCCAATTTTCTAATTCCCAAATAAATTACTAATATCCAAAAACTCAAAATGACATAGTGGTTGTAATTTAGATAGGCAAATAATCATTTTAAATAAATTCATAATTTAATTTAACATCATTAAAATGAAACCAAAACAAAAAATTAATTTTTAACATTAAATTTTAAATTAATTATTATATAATTAATTAATTAAATTAAAATTATATATATATATATATATATATATATATATATATATATATATATATATATATATATATCAGAGTAAAAAAATAATAAAATTACATTGCATCGGGAAGGAACAATTATATCGCAACGGAAGTATCCATCGGATGCACTCTTTAGAAGCTCCGATAACCTTCACTTTCAACATCCCGATACGATGAGTTATAACTCATTTGTTTTATGTTTAAATTTCAAATTCATGCGATGAGACATAAAGTTAGTATGAAAGTAAGAGTCATAACGTTAGTATTAAGATTAGTAGTGGTAGGTTAGTATATATTAGTTTAAGTAGTAGGTTAGTTTTAAGCGGTAGTGATAGTTTAATGTTAAGTAGTGTTAATATAATTTAACATTATAGTAGAATTCATTCGTATGAGTAAATGGTAGTGATAGTTTAATAAGTTTAATGTTAAGTAGTGTTAATATAATTTAACGTTAGAGTAGTGGAACAATTATATCGCATCGAAAGTATCCATCGGAGCATTTTTTAGAAACTCCAATAACCTTCACTTTTCATATGCCAATGCGATGAGTTTGTTTTATTTTTGAGTTTCAAATCCATGCGATGAGTTCACGTTAGTCTAAGTGGTAGGTAGTGTTAGTTTAATGTTTGTTAGTATTTGCGTTAATGGTAGATAACGTTAGTTTTAAATTAGTATTTGTTAGTATTAACGTTAGTTTTAAGTAAGTGTAATGTTAGTTTGTCATAGGTGTAATATTAGTTTAATTTTATATTAGCATAGTGGAATGTTAGTAAATTAGTGAAGTATTAATTAGGATAGTTTTAATTTATTGGAATGGTAAATTAATAAATTTAGTTTTATATAGTGTTAGTTTAGTTTTAGTTTTAAATATTTAAAAATATTAATTTAATTTAATTTATTATTAATTAGATTAATTTGTTTATAAATAGTTAATTATGTTTGTTAGTTAGATTAATATTCATTAATAAATAGGTTATTAAATAATTAGTTTAGTCTATAATTAAAAATTAAATTAGAATTAATTATTACTTAATTGTAGGTTAATTTAGGATTAGATTTTTAATTAAAATTCTGATTTTTAGTCCAGCAATACAATTTACAGATTTATATCAGATTTGACTTATCTACTTTGGAGGCTCATAGATTGAGTTTTACTTGACCAAATGAAGCCCATGACGGCTCATTGGAAAGAGAAAATCGAGGAGAACATTTCTGAGAAAGTTTCACTAACAGATTTGGTCATTTATTTAGTCAAAAATCAGGCAGAAGATCAAGCTCCGAATTTCTAAAAAACAAAATCAATTTTCTGAGTTTTGTTTTCTTCATTTTCATTCGCCCAAGCCTCTTATAATTACAGATTCATGCATCGGTAATATCCTTGGTTAATTAAAATCGTTATGAGCATCAATAAAAAACTCAAATTTCCTTTTTATTTATTTAAATATAATTTAATTGGATTTATTTTAATGCTATAAATAATATTTTGTTTTTATTGTTGCATCTTAATTCATTTTAATTTCTTTTTGCAGAAAAAACAATAGAAGGGATATGAAGAAAAATATCTCAATCAATGAGAAAGCTCCAGCAATTAAAGATTGAAATTTTTGAGCAAATAAAATTGGATTGGGCAAATTTTTCTTCAACAAACTCTCTTCTCAAAATACTTTTGGAATGATTATAAATTGCGGATTGCAAAATGTAAAAAAGGTGGCTCTCCTCTGCAATTCTAGACTTCTAAAATCATTTATGTTATAGGAATTTAGAGTTGTAGGAGAGAGGAGAGAAAATTTCAGATCTGAACATTATTGAGGTTTTTTTCTTTATATCTTGAATTATGTATGATGGACAGAGTTTGCATTTCTACAGCTCTAGTTTTGAAAGCAGAATTCAAGTAATGTAAAGTACTGTTAGAGACCAGGATCAGAGAAGAGGATTCAATTAACTGGGATTTTTGGCATTTCTGTATCAAATACTAGTTTCAATTTTTTATAATAAAATTGTTGTTTCATTTTATTCATTTCTGTTGATATGGATAATTTGTCTCAAATTGTTATGTATCTCTGCTCTTATGAATTAAACTCTGATTTCTGAGTAACTATTTACTCAGAAATCTGTCTTATAAAACTGATTTATTAAATAGTAATGTGTTGCGAATTTCTTCCACATATTATTGTTTAATTATTAGCTTGACTGATTTGACAATCGATATCATTTTTGTGAATTTCTTCCAGAGTGTTGTTGATTTATTATTTTAGTTAAATGGTCTCAATAGGAAGTGTTTTGGTATTCACAAATGTGAGCTAAATTAAATTTCTTCGTTAGCTTGACATTAATTTAAAGCCATACATAATCTAAATTCTCATTATTTAATTATCTTGCTCTTAGTTGGGTTAGATTTTCATCTACCTAATTGAGATATGATTTAGATTAGTTTCTTTTGCTTGCATTATAGAGTAAGTTCGCATTTAGATTAAGTTCTACATTCTTTTAAGTCCTCTTCTTCAAAGAGGCAAAATCTTAGTTGTGGTTTGGCTGAACCCAAATCAGCTTAAAGGTCATTCTCTTGCCCGATCAGAAAGAAGAATTGATCTGATATCCCTGTCTATTAGTAGTTAAAGATACATTGTAAACCAATAGTTATAGGGAAAAGGTAACTGGACTTAATTAAACCAGTCAAAGCCACTATCATAAATGGAAAAGGAGTTGCATTAAGGTCCAGACCGGGTGGTTATTCCCCAACGTTGTTGCAGCGATTTTCTAGGCTTCAACATAATGTTAAAGCTAGATTGTTATAAA
This sequence comes from Pinus albicaulis, assembly GCA_034641835.2. Classification (NCBI taxonomy): domain Eukaryota; kingdom Viridiplantae; phylum Streptophyta; class Pinopsida; order Pinales; family Pinaceae; genus Pinus; species Pinus albicaulis. The sequence continues at coordinate 498,392,152 of CM076575.1, read as the reverse complement.
TAGAGAGGAATTTTGGATTGTAAGAGGTAAGAATTGGCTAAGCTATTGATGTGATCTATTGTGTAAGTGATCTGTTGGGGTTTTTGGGGAACGAACTCCTATTGGCTGTGTGCGCGGAGATCCTAGTCCAGCTGTGTGCGGACCCTGCTGCTGTGTGCGCAGGCTGGGAAGGGAATTGTAAGGGTAACGAATGCATGAATGTGCAAGAATATTGGATATGAATCTGTGAGTACTATTGAATGGATTGCTAGTAATCACTATGTTATGCATTTCTCTGTCTTACGCTGCGAAGATCTGTATATTGAATGATTGATCTATTCTGCTTTGGTTATATCATGCTGCAAAAGTCTGTGTATTAAAGTAAATCTATATTTGTTCTATTCGGGTACGTAATGTTGTGTTAATGTTATGAGAAGCATATAATTGTAGATCTAGTGCACGTGGATTCAATTGGACATATACTTAACCTTGCGTAGAGGTAATCTGAACAGAACGCAACCCTGCTTGCCTTACCCTTCCTTTCTCAGGGTGCTGGAAGGGTTGCGTTCTAATTCAGATTACCTCTGCGCAAGGTCAAGTATATGTCCAATTGCATCCACGTGCACTAGATCTACAATTATATGCTTCTCATAACATTAACACAGCATTACGTACCCGAACAAAACAGATCTAGATTTACTTTAATACACAGACTTTCGCAGCATGATATAACCAAAGCAGAATAGATCAATCATTCAATATATAGATCTTCGCAGCGTAAGACAGCGAAATGCATAACACAGTGATTACCAGCAATCCATTCAATAGCACTCACAGATTCAAATCCAATAGTCTTGCACATTCATTCATTCGTTACCCTTACAATTCCCTTCCCAGCCTGCGCACACAGCAGCAGGGTCCGCACACAGCTGGACTAGGATCTTCGCGCACACAACCAGTAGGAGTCCGTTCCCCAAAAACCCCAACAGATCGCTTACACAATAGATCGTATCAATAGCTTAGCCAATTCTTACCTCTTACAATCCGAAATGCCTCTATATTTATAACAATCTAGCTTTAACATTCATATGGTCTGCAACCCATGGTTTTCGAACCCCTAGTTTACCCTTTAGTCCCATTACAATGCTTTTCGTGGCTTTGACCCACCCCAAAACCCCTGCACTATACTAAATATAACAAAAATAACCAAAATGGGCCAGTTTCGTAGCTTGTTAGGAGACTCCGTTCCAACAGGATGTGACAGTTTCCTTAGGCCCATCCTACTTTGACGTTACATTTTCATTTCTTCACAAAATAGCAACGAGACCGAATATTTTACCCTATACAAATATGGTAAAGTGGGTGATTTACCACCTTAACATAGCAAGTAGATCATTTAAGAATTCAAATCTGGAGAATATTGGTTTGTTCACTATAGAGGATTTACGGATAATGTACCACTTGCCCATGTCACAGAAGAATTATGATAAAGATTTTTTCCAAATATTTACGAAGAAGAATACAAACCTCATGAAAGTGATAAAGGGATGGAAATATGATTAATGAGAGCTAAAGCGAGGCAAATTGGGTATGTACTCGATAACACAGTTACCCTCCCCTTATTGGTATGCAATTGGAATGCTATGTAGGTTGTTTGCTAAATAATATACCACTAGGTTTTCCATAGTATGGGTCCCTTTAATTAACTTAATCGTAAATTCCTCTATTATGAATTGGGCAAGCATTTTGTCTGATAATTTGGTTAGAACTATCATGGAATACAGAAGCAAAAGTAGTGTTTCCGATGGAACAATACCCCCCTTCTACATGAGTGCTTACATTATGGATGTAATTTGCTTTTGTACAAGCTTTCCTATCATGGGATGTAAATGGACAACCAAGGACCCCACTCCAATCCATATTTACCATATAGCCCTTTGGGAATCATATTTTCATTTACATTTCTATAAAATTTGCAATGGAGTTATTTTACCCATCCATCAAGTTATCTTTAATGAAAAAGCCCCTAGGATTTCTAAGGAAAATAACACAGACATATTACCAGTTTCTAGATGGTTTTCTGAAGAAAATTTCACTTATATCAGAGTTTTTGGAAGTTATTCTTTCCCCCATGTTTTGCCTTATTATGTTCCTCATAAGCTCCTAGCCAGGGAAATTGCCTACGAACTTCTAGTAAGTGGCATGTCCAAACAAATAAAAAATGCCAAGAAGGCTATTTGGCCTACTTTCCATTCACAATGTGGCACTTTTTCCCTTTTTGACATTGGTCATGCATTCAAAGAGATTTCAAATATCACTTCATTAAATCTGGCTCTAATGCCAAAAGGGCCATTTGATCCTAATAATGTGGTTAAGAATTTTCACCACTGAGCTTAAGCTTAAACCTTTTTTGAATGAGAAAGACATTTTTGATGATTTCTTTGAAGGTGTGGAGAAGTTCACAGATGTATTGAAAAATGCATCCAGTCAGCTCAGTAAAACAGATTTTGAGGCTTTCCACGCATATAGAAATAAGAGGCTAGAAACAATCCTTTTGGACTTATTATCTATTGAAGATGTCAACAGGCCAAATCCTAGTATTAGTCTGGATAATGAGGCTAAGGATATGTCAGAGGATGAATCTCAAGAGAAATCAAATCACTAGTTAGGGCAATCACAACATAATTATCTGAATTCATATCACTGTGACAATGAATCTGAGAGCAGGAATGAGAGTCCTGAGAAAATAATTGAGAAAGTGATTAAAGGTATCGAGATGCAAATAGAAGGAGGAATTAATGGAGCTGAATCATCTTCTCAAGGAGTTCATCATATCCAGAATACACCCAAGCAGACAGAAAAGCCTCAATCAAAATATTTGAAGAAAGAATGGGAGAATTTTTCCAAGACACTAGAAACACCACCACCACCAAAGCCTAATGTTGATGAATCAACACGTTTTCAAACACCAGAGCATTCCCAGAATTTAGTGGAAATTTCAATTCCACTACAGCAGGTACCAAAATTTCATGATCAAGAGATCATTTTGGCATACCCTACATAACAAATTTTTTTAAAAATTGAAGAGATACCCTCACTTGATGTCTTCTATAGTCCGAGTCATAAGGATGTATTTAAGAGAAGAAAAATAAGAAGAATTGATGAGCCAGTTTCAAATCTTATGGATGATTCTGTAGATGTTCTATGGAAATACCATTTGGCTGATCCTATAGAACATTTGACTGAATCATAGTTCGCAGGAGCATATGTTATTGCTACCATTGACAAAGCTACAGAGGTACAACTTCTACTTAAGCAAAAAGAGGACAAAGTTCAAGAACTGGAGAAACTGCTAGAACAAGAAAATTTTAATTCTAGTAAGTAGATTGAAATGAAGATGTTTCAATTTCAAAAATATTTTGAAAGACTTAAGTTACAGTGCCAGTTGAAGATTACAGAGAAATAAACACAGCTTGAAGCAACAATGGAAAAATTAAAAAGTCAGCGTCAAGTAGAGCAATTCATAAAAGAAGCATTGGAAATGAATGCAAAGCTAAAGCAGCAGGAAGAAAAATTTTGTCGACAAATTTAAATCACTAGTTCTTACTGTGATACAAGAAAAATTTCGATCCAACAAGTGGCTAACAGGAGGCTTGAATGTGAAAAAGTTGAAAATAATATTATTGAGTTCATTCAGTGGCAAGGGTCTGACGCAGGAAAGAAAGCTGACATCCCTAAGATAGATAAATTTCACAAGGAGATTTTATTTAAGGATTGGGAAATGTAGCTGAGACAAGAAGAAAAGGCAATGACAAAGGCATCAAGGCTGACAAATGAAATCATTGAATCTATTAATGAATAGATTTTGAAAGCGAACTTATTAAAGAATCCACAGCTGAAGTGCTCCCAAAGCTCAAACCATTAGAAACACAGTGGAAGGAAATTAAAAAGTTGCAGGTGGAAATTATTAAAAAGATAAATAATTTTGATCAAGAAAATTACTAGAATTTTCTGATCAAACCTTATCATCAGTGCCTAACTCTACAGTCATTAACTGATTCTACAAATAAATTGCAGTCAACACTTTCGAATGTAGTGTTTAAAGGACAGGTCAGATCTAGAATTACACAACCATCTCAGTTAAAGCCAATGGTGGATATTTGTCACCTTCAAGATCTAATGCGCAAAGAGGATCATCCCACATAATCATGTTGTTATTTTATTTTCTAGATTGTAGTTTAAGTTTACTCTTTATGAGGATGGTTGTTTGAAACCTCCTCCATTTTTTATGTAATAATATATTTTAAACATATTTTAGTTTAGTATTTAAACCCTTCTCATGCATTTAGAGAAGGGTCTAGAAATTTGTCAAAAAATTTTGCAAAGAATGCACTTCTATAAGTTTGTGAATGCCTTGATAAATTAATGGAACGAAAGCTGTTATATTTTGACATTTGAAGTTGTTTAACTAAAGTTGCACTATTGTACTCTTTAAATTGTTTGAAAGTGAAGAGGAGCAGAAAAATATTGTCAGATTGAATGAGTAGAACCTCGTATATATGGTACTTCTACACGTTATATCAAGTTTTGCTTCTCAAAATTCACAATTATCTTTTTATCTGCATTATATATTAGAGTTGTTATCATAAGTGAATGTTAAATGCACTTCTGTACTGATATTTGTTTATGATTTCTTATCTCATGTATAATCAAGCATATAAATGCGATATACATTTCACAATCCTTTTGATTAAACTATTTTGACAAAAGAATTATCTTTACATAATTTTCATCTCTTTCAAATTTTAAATAATCTTCATTACTAATAATTGAAAGATATCTTTTTAGATAACATAAAGGAATGAACACTCTCAGGTATATTTTAGAATAGATATTTTAGTTAAATGCATATGATAGATTAAATCATTTCCCATTTGCATGTTAGATAAATAAAACACACCCTCATCATCGTTGTTGGGAAGCTGGTCCCTTTATCTCCAGTCGGAGCCACTAAACCAAATGGAAAAGGACTTTCTCTAAGGTCCGGACCAGGTGGTTTACCCCCATGCTGTTGCAACGGAATTTCGAGGCTTCAACGGTCTTACCTGGATTTCCGCCGCTGCCCAGAGTGGTTGTTTAGTTGTTTTCGTTGATGATGTCTGTCCTTCTTGACGACCCTTGTCATATTCCCATATAGATGATGTGGCTTGGTTAATCTTACCTTCCTCCAAAAACCTCAAACCAGCTTTTCTTAATTGCTCTTTCCCAAAGAGACCCATTTTGCCAGTTGGGGATCTAGCTGGAAGCCTGAATTTGTTTAGATTCTGTTGAGTCAGCTCAAGGCCTCAAACTGATAAGATGAATTTTGGCTAAGGATCCAGATCAACAAAGTATCTTGGACTAACCATTTTCCCCTTCTTGAGTAAATACAAAAATTACACCGCCGACTAATCCGTTCTCCTAGTCACTTTCTGATGCAGATGGAAAATGCCCAAACTGTGAAAACATTGAAATGTTTACCACTCTTAGCCAATATTATAAAAACCCGCCAACTGCAACTGATGTGTACGAGGCCCCAAAACCGGTTGCCTGATGTCGTATGTTGTCCATATGTTGACAGGGGACTGACACCTTTGGCCATCCGTACATCTAGAGCGGCCATCCTACAACAAACCTTAGGAGCTTGATTCCTTAAACCCTAGGATCCATCTTGATTCTCATCTCATGATTCCAAATGTGTTCAGGATGGTCTCAATACTCACTTATTCTTTGCTAATATTTATATTTATAAATATATAATACATTCCAAATTAATATAAATTTACATCAACTAATTAAAATGAAAACATATTTATAATTAATTTTATTATTATAAATTTATTAATATTCATATTAATCTTCTCCATTTTTAACTTTTTTATTAATTTGAATAATTTTCTAAAATGAACGTTATTGATTAAAATTATATATTTCAGATAATCTCATTGTCAAATGGGATTATTTTGGGTGGTTAGATGGAGTGGCTAATTGTGTAAGAGTTTTGTTTTAACTTTGTGTTTAAAATTTTATATAAAAAATATAGTTTAAAATCTTTTATAACATTTTTTTGGTAAAATTTTAAAATAAACATAAATAACATATTACATGCTTGTAACACAAATTTAACTATATTTAAACTATTTTAATTATATTTAAACTAAACATTCAAATATAAACATTGATTCATACTTTTCAAAATTCAATAATTAAATTAAATAACAAAAACACCCTAAAGTTTTATTTAAATTGAAATGAAAACCACTTCACTATTATTTATTTAAATCATCTTCTCACCTAACAGCTATTATATCTGATTCATAATATTATCCTCCAACAAACATATAATTATAAATAAATACTATGAAAAAAATAACCCTTCATCTTGTACAATATTTTCACTTTGCCATATCCGTATGCTACCATGTTATGTTAGATAAACTAGCAAAACATGTTTAAGACTCTCTAATGAATATAAAACAGACATGATTGACCTATCTCTTGTCTTTTTTGTCAAATTTCTTTCATACATATATTATGTATGAAAGTAACCATAAAACAGACATGATTGACCTATCTCTTGTCTCTCTTGTCAAATTGCTTTCATACATATATTATGTTTCTTTATCCTTATCCTAAACTTTTAAGGGACAAAAGTAATAAAAGTCATATAAAGTAATAAAATTCCTATAAAGTATGTATTATTATGTAAAATTTATGTTATAAATTCCAATAGGATTCTTTAACGGTTATACAATTAATTGAAATGTATCATATCAACACAATAATAATAGTATATGGGTAGTCCCTAAGCCAGGCTATGTTCCTTAATTTTTCTTAAGAGAAGATATAGAGATATTTTATAATATTTACTAATATTGTATTAATTAATTATTGTAATATTATTTTTTATTATTTATTTATTTATTTTTCTGAATAAGACTCATTCTATTAAGCAGAAATATAGTACAAGATGATGATACAATCATGAGAAACAGAAAACCAACAACTGCAAATGATAAAACTATCAACCTCGACCCTGGAGAAGGAGAGAAACAAGCAAGGAATTACAAGAAAAGACTGGATGGCAAAAAGACTGAAAACTACCCAGAGTGGGCAGAGGCCTCTACACGAAGCTTTCTCCCTTTCTTTTTACTGACTTTGACCCATCCATCCTGGGGTGAATGAGTTAAAACAACATGAAGACCAGAGTTCTCCAAAGGGGGGATCTCCTTATCTGAGTCGGAAGAGGAGGTCACATGGGAGCGCTTCTGAGCAACGACAGTATCAGGAGGATGCGACTGAGCATCGGTGGGGATGTCCATTGTCTGATTCTGATCCGATTCTGCATCACTTCCATCATCTTCTGAGCAAGAGGAATCAGAGTCCGCTACAGGAGGCGGAGAGTATGGAGCCCATCATTTAGATTTGCGCTTGGAATTATTCACCTTTTTCTGTTTTGCCGGGAGAGCTAGGCATGAGTTCTGCAGATGCCCTGTTTGGTGACAGTGTTGGCAGCGGAAGGCAGTATTCTCATAATCCGAGTCTGAGTCCATACAAAGTCGTTTATCTTGAGATTGATTTGGTCTGGAAGTCCCTTGCTTAAATCTAGTTCCACACATATTCTGGCATATGTGTAAAGACCTTTGTTTTCCCGCCAATAATCTCCCATCAGAAAAATGCCCAAGGTGTTGCCTATCGCTTTATAGACTCTAATATGCTATAGATGGGCTGGTAAGTTGGGAAGCCCGATCCAAACAGGTGTCCTGGTGATGACAGCAGTTGTTGGGTCAAAATCTGGGAACCATGGACTTAAGAAGAGCCCTGCAGTTCCCATGAACCAAGGACCTTCTTCTATAGCCTTTTCATAATGCTTAATATTATCAAACAGAACTATGAAATATCCTTTTGAACAGAAGCTAACTTTGCAATGGTGAGTCCAGTTAGCATGGATCCAATCATAGAGTTCCTTTGATCGCGGCCACAATCCATTAAATCTGCATATGATGGCTCTTTCTGCAAATTTTTGAAGATCATTTGCGATTTCTGCATGGGTAAACTCAACAGAGGGAACCTCCTCAAGCTTGTCAACCAAAAAAGGCTTTGGTTTAAGGGCTTCAGGGGGTTTTGGGTGCTCAGAGTGAACCGCATCTTTGTATGAAAAGGAAGGTGCAGAAGAAGACTTCCCAACAGCACCACCTCTCAAACGAAGGGTTAGCACTAAAGAGTCATTCTTATTAATGTTGTAAGCAGAGAGGGACATAAAATCTTCAAGTTGTTTACCTCTAAAGAGAAGTCTCTGAAGGGCTGAGGGAATCCCAATCCGACGTTCCAGATTTAGTTTGAGAGTCAACACCAAATCTGAGGAGCAAACCCAATGCAGAATGGTCTTACCTGAGGGTTGTGAAATTTGGATCTGATAAGAGGCAGAGTAGATCCTAGATGTTTGCTGTATTGACACCCAGTTAGGATCTTTGACGTTTCCAAGAGTGAGCCTACCTGGGAGCTGCTGGGGAGGCCATTTCTCCTGCGTAGGGAGACGGACGCTCCATCTCAGATCCGAACCGGAGGACAGGGAGACAGAGAAATAAAAGGGCGGCGTGTTCTTCCACATCAAACAGAACCCTGCACTGCTGCATACGTGCTGAGAGATGAGAAGGTCAGACTCTTTGCACCTGTCCTGAGGTCTTGGAGAAAGATACCTTCCAAGGGAATCCTCATGCAAAGCCACAGAGGAGCGGAAGGGGCTCCCGAAGTGCTAATTACACCGTCGATCAGTTGGTAGCGAAAGCAGCTTCAAGGCTGCGGGACAGCGATAATACTGAACGAGCAGCGCTGAGAAGGGGGCTTCTGATACAGAGGTGAATGTAGACGGGCTCCCAAGCAGATGCGGCGTGAGGGCTTCAGAGGAGAGAGTGGCCGCCTGAGTGGAGAGAAACTGAACCCTAATCGCCATTTCGCTTCCCTCGATATTAATTATTGTAATATTATATTGAGTTGAGTTGTTATATTTGTTTGTTTTTTTGGAAAAAAATAGTTTTTTTTAATCCAAAAGTTAAAATGAAGTTGTTAGTATTAGGCCAATTTACAATATATTTAAAAATTCATAAAACTTTAAGTTAATAAAATAATATTTATAGAAACGAAACCATTATAACAATAATAAAATATTAAAGCTATTAGGTAAAAAAAACTATTTTACCCCTCAACTAAAATAACTCAATTAATTAATATTTATATTGTTTTATATATACTAATAAAATTATTATTATTAAAATAAATTACAAACATTGAAAGTAACAAATATTAAACTCACAATATTGATGAGCACTGATCTTTAAGAAAATTATATTTCATACCAAACTTTATTCATTCCTTAAAATATAGATATGGAACTTTTATTAAATCAACCCATCTAAACAAACACTTGTCATTAAGAAAATTATATTTCATACCAAACTTTTCCTTAAAATAAACTTTTCTTAAACCAACCCATTGTAGAATCTAAAAGAGCTTTTGCTTGTCAATTGTATTCACTTCAATCAAATTGGATGCTTCCTTTAAAGGTGCAATAATGCACTAGTTTTCTTAAAATTTCGACTTACTGGCTCTGATACCAACTGCCAGCAGAGGCTTCTTTTGAAATACATTTTTCAAAATTTTAATGATTTTACTGATTTCAATTTTGTGAATTATTATTTTAAAGTTGAATGAAATATGTTATTGAGTGTAGTTTAAATAGTGATGGATGTGACATTAAGTATTATGTAAATAATGAGATTTTAATTTCAAATCTTTGTGAGTCAAATAAAAAAAGTGTTTGAAATGAAATATAAATTATAGTAACAAATTTAATTTCATATTAATATCAATACACTAGATAATTCAAAAGAGAAGATACCAAATATATAGCAACAAGTTCTAGTCCTTCATGATTTTAATGAATTTGTACAAGAACAATTGACTCACAATTGACTCACTGGCATAGATAAGGTCTGAGGCTAGGGTTGTTGAAGGACTCTAGGTTGTTGGTGTGAAAGACCCCATGTTGTCATAATCACTTTCCACCCCCACATTCAATTAAATCATAAGCAAGCACATGAGATGTAAATAAAGGAAGAATATCATTTCCAAATAAATAAATTGTGTATTAAAAAAATAAAACAATAGGAAATCTCTTCCCATTGTACAAAAATATGAAAATAAAGACAAGGACAAACAAGTTTGGATAGGTTGAAAGATCGAGGATGCTTGACCTTATAGTTATCCCCTATCCAAGCCATCCTCCTATATATTTTTTCCTTACAAGGAAGAGGGGTTCTTTGGCTACAAATGAAGAAGAATGTTTACTAAAATTCATTGAGGAGATTAGAGATGAACTAAAGATCTTGTAACTTACTCATTAATGCATAAAAAAGATCTTGGCGAAGCTAATTGAATGTCGGTCTTTCCATTTGGGATTCTAACTCAATGTATGAATTTATTGGTTTCAATGAAATTTTTTATATCTATGGGTTTGAAATGGAGCTGGACTGTAATTTAATGGCTAGTTATGTGTTGTTTAGCAAGGAGGATTCTCTGTTAGCTATTGTTTGAGATTTTTTTCCATAAATACAATCACCATAAGCAAATAATCAACCCAACGACTTTTATTTTCCTTTGTATGTCCATTTGAAGATGGACAACCAATGGTGCTCATTCCAACGCTATTTCTAACGTATAGGGAGTTGATAATTTGGTCTTTGTGTGGCTATTGGAGTATTTCTTTGTCCCACAAGTCAACATTTCACTCCCTAAGCTAAGATTTGTTTGTTGGATGGTGTATTCTCACTCCCCATAGGTCATCACTCTCTCTAAGCCCATTTCATTGTTGTTGAGTGGATTTCCTTTACACATGAGCTATACGACCTTCCCACACATCATATAGTTTCTCTATAATATATTATACTACATCAGTTGATTAATTTCACTTCCTAGGTCATTTTATTTCACTACTAGTTAATCTCCATTTTTTCCTAATTGATATATTCTCTGATTAATTTGATTATCAATTTGGTCAATTGAATTTCTTCTCCAGTCAATTTAATTTTCTTGATTAACTGGAAACTTAGCTAGTCGACTTAGCTTTTGGGTGGTTGACTTGACCCTTGGATGCTTGACTTGAATTTTGGTTGGGTGAATCGTCTTCCCTGATTGAGTTCATGGACTAGGTCAATTTCCACAATAACCCCCATTGACCTCTCATCTACCAGATTATAAGCATCTATAGTTATAAATGAGAGGAGTTTCCTCAAACTTATCATGAAATAATCTCACTCCCTAAGCTAAGATTGTTTGTCGGATGGTGTATTCTCACTCCCCATAGGTCATCACTCTCTCAAAACCACCATTTCATTGTTGTTGAGTGGATTTCCTTTACACATGCGCTATACGAACCTCCCACACATCATATAGTTTCTCTAGAATATATTCTACTACAACAGTTGATTTATTTCACTTCCTAGGTCATTTTATTGCACTATTGGTTAATCTCCATTTTTTTCCTAATTAATATATTCTCTTATTAATTTGATTATCAATTTGGTCAATTGAATTACTTCTCCAGCCAATTTAATTTGCTTGATTACCTGGAAACTTAGCTAGTCGACTTAGATTTTGGGTGGTTGACTTGACCCTTGAATGCTTGACTTGAATTTTGGTTGGTTGAATCCTCTTCCCTGATTGAGTTCATGGACTAGGTCAACATCCACAATAACCCCACTGACCTCTCATTTACTAGATTATAAACATCTATAGTTATAAATGAGAAGAGTTATCTCTCTCTCTTATTCTCTCCACAATAACCCCCTTGACCTATCATTTACCAGATTATAAGCACATATAGTTAGAAATGAGAAGAGTGTCCTCAATAATTATCTTATCATGAAATAAGTTAAAGTGTGAATTTGAATACACCTAGTGAGACCTTCGTGGTGAGTACTAATAATGACTAGATAATAAGTGGACAAGAGTTGTTTCCAAGGTTAGAGGGAAGTAAAGCACAAAGAATGATGGGGTAACATCATGAAGAGAATGAGGAAGAATTTCATAGGGTAAGGTTGGAACGACTTGAGCATAGCTTGACACGTTATGTAGAAAATCTCTAACACAAATCTGATACCATGTAGAAATTACACCAATGGATTCAATCTGATCATGCAATGTACTAAAACAAGATACTGAATCCTTCTAAAATATTTGTGGAATATAAACCACGATCGCTCAATCTCATGCAAATAAGAGAAAAAAGTAAATCAATCGCACAACACAAGATTTTCCTGGGGAAAGAAATTGCTCAAAACCCCTCCGTCTTTATTTTATAATCAACCAAGGAATCATGAAACAATACAATGCATGTGTGCTCACCACAACCTCGTACACTCTACCAATTGCTTCACATTGATCTAGGAAAAAATGGACAAACACATATCCAATTTCCTGCCTACCCTCAGCCTGCCTTTCTCATGCAATCCCTAGAGAAATAAACCCCTATTAAATAGAAAATTCATCCTTCCTTGATTGTGCAATCCATCATGGGATTCCTATGGCTTTATAACTTCACCTATGCAATTCGTTAAAAATACAATTGTTAGTTTACTTGCCTTTAACCTTTGTCTCAACTAGTTCTCCATTAGAATTGACATGCATGCAACTATTAATAGTGAATCATCAGTTACTTGGTATATCACTACTTGTGAATTAAACCTATTTTAATTCACTTGATATTCCACTAGCTCATCAATCAATTAGAACTAGTTAAACTGATTTTAACTCAATTAATTTGAGTTAACTATTTGCACACACACCACATTAGTGCTACAACTGCAACTGGACCTTGTAAATAATATAATCACTCTACATGCCTATCCTTTGACCCTCAACTCAAAATTCTTGAGCTAACTAAGTCTATCATAGTTTGTTAACTATTACAAGTTGTTATGAGATAAGATGCAAACAGTGATCAAAATCTTCTTTTCATATCATATTAGGAGTCCCACTCGGATTTTTTTTATCATTCCACTAGGTCACGCAAAAAATTAGTCACTGATGGTAGCCCCAAGTCCAAAACTCATCACTCTTCTACAAATTTGATTACTTGCTGGCATATCTTCATACCTTGCTGACTGTACACGATCCATAAAATCAATATTAGTCATGCCATCTTGAAATTCAATCCTTCAAGGTCTCATTAGGTCTTTTAGGGTTTTCAAGGTTTCATTAGGTCATTAGGGTTTCCAAGGTTCAATAAAACTCCATTCCATTGCATAAGACCAACAAGTAAAGGGTGATCTACATAAACTTCTCTTCTCTATGTGAAGATGATTTGTGAAGAAAATATTTCATTTCAACATGTAATTTTAAGTTCAAATCTAATTTTTTATATTTTTCATCATGTAATTTTATGCCTTTCAAATGTAATAATTTCATCATCCCAAGCTGCTAACTCAAGTTTTCCAAAGATGCCAAAACATCAAAATGCAAATTCAAAGAGTTCCTAGTCCATCAAAATTATCAATTGCTAAAGAAAAGAAGTCAAAATGAAAGGTAAAGTTTCAAAGGGTTAAAGTGAAAAAAGAGGGAAAAGTGGGTCCCAAAGCTCAAAGAAACCAATTCATCAAGTATAAAAGCCCTCAAGACACTCATTTGTCCTCTATGTTCTCAATCGATCACTCACATAGCTCAAAAAACTGGAATTGAAGGCTGGAAGGTTGAAATTAGTGAGGGTGTTGCTCACCTGGCAAGAGGCGCTGTGCATAGAGCCTGGGCATTGTGCGTAGAGCCTGGGCACTGCGTATAGAGCCTGGGCGTTGCCCATAGAGCATGGGGGAATCACTGACAAAGCAATATTATATCACATGCATTCATATTGGGGTAATGTTTTTTAGAAAAACCCAAAAAATTATATTGGATATATAACTAAGGGTTAGAGGGTTTTTTTTTTATTACATATGGAATATAAATATTTTAAGCTATTTTTTTATTTATTTTTTAGGCCAAATGGGCTTTTTTGTGGGTTTGGAAAAATAAAAAGAGCGTCAACTGAGTGTGAGGCATCATTCGCATTCGAGCACCATTGGAGCAAGAGGTTTGGCCGACTGAACATTTCTTGTGCACTTGCCTAGTACTGAGCGACCAACACCATTGGAGAAAAAGGTTTGTCCAACTGAACATTTCTTGTGCACGGATCTGAGCATGTAAACCTTCCTGGTACTGAGCGGCCAAATGCGAGAGGAGGGATCACCGAGAGAAAGGAGAGACAAACCCCTCCATTGACAGACCGGGGGTGGGTGAATGACCTTTTTTATGGATGGCATTGCTCGGGTGAGATCCAGATGCAAATTGGATTAGTTACTAGAACGGAGACAATATTCTGCGAGGAAGGGGTGAGGAGAACTAGAAGCCTTAAACCTGTAACCTTGAATCTATCAACGTTAGCCTTAAGAAAAGCCTTCCTGTGACGGATCTGAGCATTCAAAAGAGAATTCGAGCAAAGAGGGAAAGATGATTTGACTGAGAAAGAGCATGCATTTGACAAATATTGTGAAAGAGGGAAAGAGCATTCATGTTTTCATCTGAGCTTTCTTTTCATTTGGCATCACGAGGGAAGTAGGGGGACCTGCAACACTAGAGGTTAGTTACAGTGAACCTGCGGAGAATAATGTGATAGATTATTACTATTTTTGTGCTTGGATGCTAGGGTTTATTTTAGCAAACAATGTTGTGTTTGAAACTAGGTTAACTGAGGTATATGTTGTGAATAATTTAGCGTCTAGAGGCTAGGGTGTATTCTAGCAGATTGCTTTGTTTGAAACTAGGCTAACTAAGAAACATGTGGTGACTAACATGAATTAATCCATCACAGTGATGTCAATCCTTATTGCTAGTTTATTGCCTGATGTACCTTGGTTATATGGTATTCATACCTGTGTACATACTTTGCTAAAAAAATTGTCTAATTTTCCTTATCTTTTAGAGGGTGAAAACCCTATAGTTAAGTCCTTTCTGAAAGCACACTGGTAGTAACGCTATTGCTTGACTGTCATTACCATTCAGAGAACAAAGACTTGTAGTCATGTCCATTTGACCTAACTAATTTCCAACTGGATTCGAGGGAAAACAATTAGGTCAACCTTTACGTCTCATAACTTTACATTGTAGACTTAAATTCCTTATTTCCATTGGTAGAATTATTGTTTAAGTTCTCTAGGGTACTTGAATTGACTAAGGGAGGAGATCTCCATCTCTGGAGTCCCTCATAGTTAAAGGGCGGAGTCCTCTGGCTGCCTTAGGCTAGTTTCCTTGTTGAACACTCAAAATTAGCCACTTCGGATTCCCAACATCCCTAAAATAATCCCTGAAATCCTTGAAATAAGTGAGGTTTGGGGATTTTGGTCTCTGGAGTCCCTCATTGGCTGATGGGTGGAGGAGAATTACCTTTGGAATCCCTGTACAATCATACAACTGAACACCTATAAGTTCTGGTATTACTACCGTTGTCCCTAGATATTATGCTATCATTGTCCCTAGAAATTATGATATGCCCTCTTTAAGGACAATGCAACTGATAGTTTGCTTTGTTAATTTGTTCTATCTACGTATGACTTTCTAAGGACCTTGCAGTGGTTAGTTTTCTCATGCACATGTATACAACAGAATAGAGAATACCATACCAAATTAATGGTTGTAGTTATACTTGATTGCCTTACATGGACATCAAGAGAAACTAAAGACTATGCAATTTGTGTAGCCTCAAATTACATTGTCATAACATATTTCCATTCAAATATGTTTTGTCCCACCATAATATTTTGGTTAATTGCTATGTGTTATTTCATCATGAATTTTTGCTACAAACTAATGGTATGTAAACTCAATCTGTTGTCATTATGTATTCATGATGGGGCATGATATCAAGTGTGATAGTTTATCTCAACCATTCACAATACATATTTCTTTAACTAGTTGCGCATGATGTTATATGTGATTATAACACTGAGCATAGTATACTGTTACAAAATGTGCTATCTTTAATTATTCATGTTGGGGCAAGGTGTCATATGTAATTCTCCATTCCAACATAGGGAATGATGTAACACTGGGAATAGTATATTGTTACAAAATGTGATATCATTAATTATTCATGTTGGGGCGAGGTGTCATGTGTAATTCTTCATTCCAACATAGGGTATGATGTAACATGTGCAGCCTTTTATTCATTACTGGGCAGAATGCATTGTTAGAATAGAATGTTTCTATGTGGTATGTCCACCATGCATTTAGTAGCTATTACATGTGTTTTAGTAATGTGCATTAAGGTTCTATGAGTAATGAAATTGGTTAAAAAATGATTGTTGTATCTATTGCACCTCTGTTCATAGAATTTTCGTTAAGTTCTCTTAACCAATTCTTATTAAGTTCATTTGCACGACTATTGAATCTATATATATATACTAGTGAAGAAAAGTTCAATATATGGCAGTTTACAAAGTATATAGGTTTCGTGTTCAATGGCATTCTCCCATGTATAGTGATTAATGATGTGTTGTGCACGTTAACTCACCACATGGCATGCAATTTCTTTAATTCTAGTTTCCTTTCAAGTTGTCCTATCTATAATTTTAACACATTCTGTAGCAACTGGAGAACATCATTCTCTAACCATAAAATCTAAAAGGTTAAATATCTCAAGTTCAAATCTAGTTGCAATGACATTATGTATATAGTTCGTAAGAAATATGATCTATATGTGACATTATGCATATAGTTCATAAGAAACGTGATCCTTTGAATGGGAAAGATGGATGGTTAATGATGTTTGCATTGTTGGTGTTTAACATTTCCATAAGAAATGTGATCCCGTGAACGAAAAACATAGCTAGTTAAGGATGCTTGCATTGCTGGTGTATAACATTTTCATCAGAAGTCAAATTGTTAATGTATTAGATGTAAAGTTTGTGGCATATTCTCTTCCAATGAGGGGAGTTGGTTGATATTTTAGTCATATCCAATATATGGATGCCAAAAACCAAATTTTGTACAAATAAACGAACTCCACCACTGTCACAACCGAGCATACCAAAATCAGAATGCCACAAGAAAATAGAGTCATCACTCACAACAGATTGAGTAGTTAGAGCCTGAGGATAATGAGGTTAAGAAGGTCAATTCTACAATTAAGATGTATAAGAGGGACCACCATAGTGATATAATCGTTGATATGTACACTTGATGACTAGAGGGAAATTCATAACCCATGTTTTAGATTACACGGAATATACACTCACTGAGGTTTTAACCTGGACTATTTTTTCTAGTTGTAGCACAAAGTTGAGTCAAGATGTGGTTGTAGAACTTTTTTCATCATCCCATGAATGCTGCAAGGCCATTGGTAACATTGAATGGTATCAGTGGCCATGCAAGCAGTCCTTGTCACATCTTGAAGGATGTCTTCCACATAACCTTTGTCTTGATACAAATTTGATGATAACTGGACTTGAGGTTGATCTTACTGAAATATTTGTCTCCCTAAAGTCGAGTTAATAGGTTTTCAATGTGTGATATTTGATATTAGTTCTTTATTATGATTATGCTCAAGATTAGATGGTCTACACACATTCTCCATGCGCCATCATTCTTTGAAACTAGAACTATGGTGGATCCACAAGATAGTTCCAAAAACATAGAGATCAAGCATTGTCCTTACCCATTGGTATCTCCAAAAACATTAAAAAATGTCTTTATCTCTTACAAGCCCTAGATAATAGTGAACAATAAATTGAATAAAATCCATTTCATACCAGCGTATAGTAAAAGCTACGATGGTTTGGTTTTGACCTCTTTAGGACACAAAAAAAATGATGTAAATAAGGCCAAAATTGAGGCAAATTTAGGGCCTAAGCTTGCTTATAAACTTGTCAATGTTTGACTCAATAAATCAACTCTCAAATCTGTTTTAGTACTCTTTTTTATTTCTAGTTTTAGCTCCATTTGAGGAATCCATCGATAGTACATTTTGAATCAAGGTGTTTCATCGCAATAGTAATAGTTATTCATGTTTTTTGGAGCTTTGAATTGAAAGTTCATACCTTGATTCCTTGCTCTTTTTTTCATAATAAACCAATATGTTTGTGGAATTTTACTTACTTTTTCATTTATTTATGTGAAAAAACAGATGGACTTGTATTATAAAATTACTACTAATGAAGAGAAATCTTTCATTGGCATTGTCAAGTGTCGAGAAGGTTGTACATTTGCTGAAATCTGTGATAAAATTATGGATGATGGAATCGTTGAATATCCTTTGATTTTATCTAGGATGGATTAGCTTTAAATCCAAAGCAAGAGAATAAATGGAAAGTTTATACAACACTTTTAGGTATCAAGAGGAAACTATGCACATTTGATGTGGAAACAAAGGGTTCAAATGCAGTGGAAACAATACCAATATTTGAAAACATTTAAGAGAATGTGGAGGAACCTATGAATAAACAAACAAGAGTTGAAAATATGCCTTTGTCAGTGGAAGAAGGCACAATTGTTGATCCTTTTGTATTGGCATCTTGGGAAAAAAAAGTGAAAAGTTTAATGGAAGAGTTTCAATGAGAAACTTACTCTCAAAGTATATTCAGAAAAGGGAGAATCTAAAATAAAGATCCATTGTGAAATTTGTGGCATTGATTATGGAACAGGTGATGTATCCTTGGTAGTGTGAATAATGCGCAACTTCAAAAACCATCATATGAAAACAGGGTTCCATCAACAATGCCTTTCAATGCTAAGTGGTAGTGAAATTCCTTCATGTAACAAAGTACAACAGAAAACGATGGTTGGAGATTGATTTCATATTGATCAAGCAATCAAACTTCTAGATGATTTCAACAAGACACAAGAGCCTAATTTGTTCAGACTGCAATAAATG
Source organism: Pinus albicaulis (assembly GCA_034641835.2). NCBI lineage: Eukaryota > Viridiplantae > Streptophyta > Pinopsida > Pinales > Pinaceae > Pinus > Pinus albicaulis. The sequence continues at coordinate 498,373,179 of CM076575.1, read as the reverse complement.
GTTTTGTTTAGTGCCAACAAGTGGTAATATTGTCAGTTCTCTAAATGAACACATGAAATCAAATAAGCACACTACAACTACTACAAATGAGGCTTCACATCAAGAGACTGGGTTAAGGAGTGGCACAATTAGGAGACCTAAGAAGCCTACCAATGATAAGTCCCAACAAAGTTTGACTAGGTTCTTAGTGCCATCATCACCATCAGTATTACATAGGGGTTCTACAAATGCAAATCCTTCTACTTCAGGTGTGTTAATTAGTGGTTAATTAATAGTTTGGACTAAAATTGAATATGAATTTGTATATTATTTTATTTATCTTACTTCTAATTTATTTGTTTTTTATTGTGTTGTCATCTTATTATAGCTCAATTATATCCCTTGCTACTATAATGTTGGGGGTATTGGTATCCTTATATTGATAGAAATGGGGAGAGATTGGAAACAAAGGTCCTAATGGATGATCAAAGGGGTGGAAAAGTATGGGCCATAGAGAAGCATACCAAGATCATGCTAAGTTATGAGGGTATTGAATGTCGTATTGATGGTACATATAGGCATATTCATTGCCAGAGGGGTTCTGAAACAGGGATCCCTTTTAATTCATTAACATGTAGATTTTGTAATTTGGTTCCAAAATGTAATGACTTCAGGATGTGATTATATCGTGAATCAAGGTGCACCAATAAAAGAAGTGAATGAGATACAAGAAAAGGTAGAATATTGGACTATTTGAATCAAAATGAATTGAAGAATGCTGCAAGGGTTACAAAAGATAACCATAGATCAACAATGCGAGCTCTTTGATGGGAGAGGACAAAGGTTGCTACACTCTCTATTAGAATGATATCTCTAAAGGAAAATTTGTTTGAATCGACATAAAGGAAGGATGTCTTTAGGTTTTGTAAGGATGTTTGTGAGGCACATAAGCAAGGAAAATTACAAGGTAAAGATGCAGTTTGGGAATTTGTCAAGGATATATTTCATAACTTGATTCATGAAAAAGCAGGGAGAAGGTATAGTACATCCACAAAATCCCTTTATGAGATGATAAAGTTATGGGGAAGTCCTACGTTACATAAATTTATTAGCTTGAATCTGGATGTTCCTTCAATATATAAAACTTTAAGGCAAGTTAGCAAGTCATTGACATATATCCGAGTGGAGCATGAGCACATTTTTGAGGCAGTCGGAAAAATTTATACTTCTTATAAAGCCAAACATGGTATATATCGACCAATTCCTATATTCCTTGCTGAAGATGAAACAATTGTGAAAAAATATGTTAGGTGGGTAGCAAAAAGCGATACCCTGGTGGGGTTTTGTGGTTTGAAAGAAGAACATCAATGCCAATCACATTTCTCGGTGATAGTTAGTGAGGGAAATGCAGGCTATGAGACTATAACAAATTCTTTTAAAAACAATGTTATTAGGCATTATGCACGTGTTATTATTGCAAACCCTTTACATGAAAAACTTCCTCGTTTGGTTGTGGTTGTTCATCCAACATGCAATAAATTCAATGCAATTTTTTTTTATCAATAATGGAAAAAGGCAGAATTTATGTGGAAGAAACACGTAGAAAACAATTTGGGACCTATTGTTGGTCATTCCTCGGATGGGGATAACAAAAGAAGACAACTTATGTTGAAGGATTATTCTTCAACATCAGGTCTTCAATATCAAATTACTTGGGAAGGGTGGAGGCTAACTGGGATGTACAATGGTTGCAATTTAACATGATTGCATGACCAATATTACATCCACAACGACAAAAAGATAGTGAATCCTTTGTTTAGCGGTCAACAAGATTTGGTTTTAGGAAATGAGTACATAAGTTTTGGCCATGTCAGAATGGTTTATCACACTTTTAAAGTGGATGATCACAAGATTAATTGTGAAGATATAGAGAGGATGGATCGACAAATTGGGGTTTCACACAATGCATTGCTTCAAGGCCTGTTCAAAGGTGTTTGAAAGACTTGAGAAGTACACCAAGTGGAAAGTTAGAGAGGACACTAGCTATAGAGATTTACCTAATGATTGTTGCTGACTACATTGACATCTTTATGTCTCATAGTTTGAGCCTCTGGAAAAGAGTACGAAATTCTTCACGAGTTCATAATTTCTTCGCATTATGGTTATGTTGGGTACAAAAACAATCTCATACTAATGTCAACATAAATTTCATCAGCAAAGGTACTCTAACTTTCCATGTGTTTTGCACTTGACTGGGTCAGATGTATGTGAGAACTTCTTTAGCAAAGTTGGTGGGATGGTTGGAGTGGAGAGGGCCTATGATTTCACTAACTTGCTTCATGCTGTTGGAACCCTTAATAGAATTGTTGAAGAATAATCAAATTCCCAATGGATTCATTTTAATAAATCCCATAAGAAGCAAGAAAACATTTGGAATAAATTGCACCAAGAAACAATACAAAACATTGACATATTTTCGTAATATGATTCAATATCCACAGATGCTAAAATTGTAGAAGCCCTTAAGATTGGATTGAAGGATGCACAAGACATTTTATTGACTCTTGGAATGAAACCAGAAAATTACACTCAATGTTCTTGGTGGGTTAAACCATGGACAGAGGATAAAGTTTATCCAACATTCTAAATTGTGGATGAAGTAGTTGATGATTCTCCATCAAGATGTTCCAACTCTATATTTCAATCTCCATATTCATTGGTACACAATGAAAGTGAATTGAAAATAATGGAAAGTGAGTGGAGACATGATTTGGATGAGATATTTTAGATTCCACAGATGAAAATGTAAGCAAAACTATAAAAATAGTGGTGAATCTTGATGGTAAGGATATGTTCAAAGCATGTTTGGTTAGTCAATTGAATGGAAATCCAACATTATCCAAAGATAGGTTGACAAAAGTGACAAGTGGGGTCTACTATAGGCAATATAGGAAGACTCTACAAAAGGGTGTTTCAATTGGCTTTGGAATTGGATCATATTGTGGGGTGTTATTTGAAAACAACTCAAGTCCCCCCAATGAACGTACTACAAGAAAAGGTGTTCCTCGAAGTACAAAACAAGGTGTTTCTTGTGGAATGTGGTACATTGGAATGGTTCAAAGAATAAGGAAGAAGGATGGTAATAGGGTGTTTGATTACCATAATGACATCGACCTTTTTGATAGATTAGAAGGCATCGAGCTTCAATTATGTTAGTATAGTAGAATAAAGGGGCAGTGCATGTATAAGTATGATTTGACTGATCATGCTTTTGTAAACTTGAATCTGTTATAACAATCGCAAACTTATCCTACAATGCTAAGAATGATACATACAAATTAGAAGAAAGTGATTACAAAGTTTTTTTCAGATTTTGTGAAAAAATTTGAACAAAGTTAATTTTCAAAACATTCTACTTTCACTTTCCTTATGTATTTCCATATGTTGGATTATTTATAAGTAGTTTTTGGTTGTATTTTTGTTGATTTTTTTGTATGAATCTGATGTTAATTTTGTACTTTTTGGCTTTAGGTCTAGTGAATACTTCAAATGGTGAATGTTCGAGATAACTCAACCTTTTTTTGCTACCTACATTTTGGTGTAAGTTTCTTTCACTAGCCATTCAACTTTTTGTAATTGTGTATCATTTAAACATTAATTTGGTATTTCTTCCATAAAAACAATATAATTACATACCTATATAACTATATGTACCCCTTACCTCAACACATATATACAATTTGAAGATAAGGGAATCCCTTACGTCAACACTTATGTTGGATGCCTTCTACTGTGGTTCTTCTGAAGTTGGTCCATTTAATCATGAAAAGCAAGAAGAGTTGGTTCCTTTTTTATTAATATGTTTTACAGAAAAGTATGTGGTTCTTCTCACTAATGTTAATGTTTTCCTTGAATTTTTAGATTAATGGTTCACTTGCTCGAAAGGATATCAAGGATCCAATGGCACGCGGTTCAATCAAGATGGTTTCTACTCACTCAAGTCAACAAATTTACACCAGAGCAATGGCTAACACAAGAAGTGCATTTTATTTTGAATGTTTTTGTGGTAGTTGGATTTCCTAATTTCTAAATTGGACATATAAATCAGAATTTGTAGCTCAAATGTGCCATCAGAGTCTTTTTGCAAGTATTTATATTTTTTCCATACACATGAGGTCTACAATAGTTAAATTGCACTTGGTTATAATTGAAAATTGAATCCTTAATCATATTTTGGGCATTGCCTTTCACTAAACTAAATTAACATTAATTATTATCTGTAAATGTTTTTGGATAGGTAATGGTAGTTGGTTTTCAAATTGTTTGCAACTTTATTGAGATATGTGCTTCTGGTAGATTGGAAGGGTGATGGCACTTTGATTTCTTATTTTTTCCTATATTGATATATATGTGTTCGATGGGCCTTGCAATTTGTGCATCTGATCCAAGGAGTATTTTAAGGTGAATGGTATCTGATTTTTTCTAACTTTTGGATTGACAATAATTTGATAGGGTGAAGTTTGAAATGGCACTTTGATTTCTTATTTTTTCCTATATTGATATATATGTGTTTGATGGGCCACCTACAACAGCTCTAGGTTTCAATCCACCTGATGTAGATATCATAAAAAACCCCCCTCGAAAAATTAATGATTCTCTAATTGATGTCTGGGTGTTGTTCCACTACTTAGTAATGGCATGTATGTTGGCTTGGATACAGTTGGTATATTTGCGATATGGTATAGTCATGAGTCATTTTTGGGCATAAATTTAGTAGGAGATGGTCATACACTTGTGACCTTTTCCCAACTCAAGACATGGGACCAAGCTTAACGAAAATGTTACACGATCTATGTGAAGAAAAGAAAAGGGGGGGCAGATGTATCTCTCTCTGTTACGTCCTGAAGCGTGCAAACATGAAAAAACCTCAAGTGTGCACAATGCTAAAGATGAGTAGAGGGTCTGATTGCTACTTTCAGACATGGAACCTCTGTTGATTACAGAATTATGTCCAATTTCAAATGCTTATAAAGTGTGCTTTGCTCTGTTCTTGTTATTTTTAAATTAGTGTTTGCTTTTAGGTCACATAACTGGATCAAAGTCCAGAGGTAAGATGAATGTGTTCTAGTGGTAATTTTCATGGCTATGATGCACCCGTACTCTCTGGACTTTCCTGCAAGATACCATTTTCATTTTAAGTAGCATTACATAAATGATAATTCAAAACACAATGATCCTTTACACCTGATACAAATAATTTATATAGGTAGTGCAGGATAAAGACCCACCTTGAAACAAAGTGAGAAGTAATCTATTCTATTTCGTACCATGCTTGTGCCATTCAAAGTTTAGAGATATTTCTAGGAAGTATACCTGCAAGTTATTCTGAATATTCTCAAAGGGATTATAGCTTATTACCCTTGGCTCTTATAATATACCTGCAAGTTATTCTGAATATTCTCAAAGGGATTATAGCTTATTACCCTTGCCTCTTATTAGCTATGTTTGTTTCATCCACCCTCCAAATCATGTCTTCTTTGCATTTCTAGACACTTCATAGACCCGCGTTGTATGTTATGAGGAAAATAGAGAAGGGGATAAATTGTGCATTTTTCCATGTCATCATAGATTTCATGTAGTATGCATAGAGTCTTGGTTTACAAAGTGGAGAATGATTTCAGTGGAATTTGTTTTGGAGGCAGTTCCAAATTCTTAGGCATAGGATCGATGGTCAAAATATGAGATGGAAGAGGATATTTTGTTCCATATTTGATGGAGAAAAATCAACAGCTATAAGATATCGAGGAGCATGATCAAAAAACAGTTGAGGGAAATATCAGATTTTAAGGATCAATATCAACAAAAGGAGACATATCCATATATTCAAGGAGATTTGACACCATCAAAATCAAATATTCGAGGCCTTTTGACATTGTTGCCATATTTGGTGATATGATTATTGATTTTTTTTTATTATTATTATCAATTAAAGAGGTTTATGTTATTTTTGTTTTTTTTTGTTTTTTGCAAAAAGAAATTTATTGTTTTAGAAAAATAGGCCCTTGTAATTTGGCCTATAAAAAAGAAATGTTTTTGTAATAGAGGGGGGTTGGATATTGGATATATCGCAGGAGAGCTATTGTAGTTGGAGATTTTTTTTTGATAATATAGAGGTAGTTGCAGTAAGAATTTTTGGATTCATGTGGTATGGCTTTATAGCATTGTATCTCCTTTGTGTTTCATTTCATCAAATGCCTTCTCAATTCCATTTCATATCTTATGATTTCATTGATTGTTCTAAAGAGTTATAAATAGAATTCATAAATCAATTATGCTTTGTTTTGTAAGGGCAATTATGTTGTGTTACTTTCTTCTTATAGAATGAATTCATTATCTAAATGCTCATTCTAATTCCATTTCTCATCCTACACTGCAATCACAAATCCCTGAAAGCTATCAAAGTCTACCTATCTTGCCCAATTATCACTACTGCAATTCATTTATCCCCAGTTCCTAGTTTCCTTCTTCTAAGTTTGAGATTCATCACAGTGTTTATGTTTCAGTATGTGTTTCTTTAAAGATAACAACTCATGAGGTGTTGTATACTTTTTCTTGGTGATACATCCACAAGCCTAGTAATTCTTGATGATACATCCACAAGCCGAGTAATTTTCTTGATGCACATTGGTAATTCATTTCTAATGGGTGATATTCAGATGGGTGGTATTCCAGAAAGCCACAACAGAGTACAAGAAGGTATGTATGTTAAAATTTTCAGATTAATTTTATATTTGACTGAACTGTCTATCTGCAAGCTGTTGTAATATAATTTGACTGACTTAAAGAGATTGGAACTTCAAGCCCTGGTTTGATCAGGGATGCAGTACAAGAAGGTATGTTTGTTAAATCTTTCAGATTAATTTTATGTTTGATTGAATTTTCTATATGAAAGTTGTTGTAATATAATTTGACTGACCTTGAGAGATTGGAACTTCAGGCCCTGGTTTGATCAGGGATGCATATCCAGGAAGAGGCCCCAATAGAAAGATATTTGTAGGAAAAAGGAAGACCCATTGAGCACTTGTAATATTCAGCGTTTTGTCACTTATTGTGGTTCAAGCTGCTGCTTCACTTCTCAACATGTATTACTTTGATGATGGTGGTAACAATATATGGATATCAACTTTGGTGCAACAGGACATTAGTCATCAATACATTCAGGCCACATTATGCATGTATTTGTTTAATAAGTGGGTTTACAAATATGATGGATCCTTCCACCAAAATCCAGTCTTCAAAGTTAATATACCATTAGGTATACGTTATATAGATATGTAAAGTTCCACATCTATTGCAGGTAGATTAGCAATTTTGCTTTGGTTGCACATGTCTAGCATATGCAGTTTTTTAAAATGTGCCATTTAGTGAATTTTTTATTTGATCCATGTTTTCTCTATATTGCTTATTTTATTCATTAATTTCAAACAGTCGTAGGTACATTTTACAAGGTGATGAACAAGAACAAATAGAACTTCTTGCTAAGGATGGGGACATCTATAACAAGCTTGCGTGTTATTTACCTCCATAAATATTTGGACACGAGGATGTCAAAAAAGCCCTACTTCTTCTTGTTTTTGGTGCCCCAACTAGAAAATGCAAGGATGGAATGAAGGTATAATTCTTTTATTGAAGAGATGTTACAGAGAAACTTGATTATCCCATTGGTGACTGTCTGAGAAAAATGTCTTATTTTCTCCCTTATCTGGTCTCTGTAATCTGTATACAAAGGAAAATTTATATTTATTTCTCATATTTATGTTTTACTTGCAAATAATAGGTGATTTTCATGCATGTTTGATGGGAGATCCTAGATTTGCAAAGAGTCAGTTGTTGAAACACATGATCAGTGTGGTACCTTGAGGAGTTTACACCACAGGTCGAGGAAGTTGTGATGTTGGTCTGATAGTTGTTGTTCAAAGGGATCCGGTCACCAAAAAAATGGTACTTGAGGGCAGGGCCCTCATATGTAAACTCTAATAGAAATGGTATTTAATGAGATATATTTCTAACGTGATTTTAAGTTTCCTTATGGTGTTTTCTTGTGTGATTTTGATTATCCTATGCCTCACTATTGGTGGAACCTATGTTATATGTGAATAGGAAGAGTCAACAGGGATTGAACTTCTGATGCTCAATAATAAATGCATTAATCATTGTACCAAATACACTTAGAAGAGTATATAGTCTGCTTATTGAAAAATTGCTGCAAATTGAATATAGTTTATTGTTTTGTTAGTTGGTGCACAATTTATGTCTAATGGGAGTGAGGAAATAAGTTCAAATTATGAATAAGGCCATTAGCAAGCTTAACAATGGAATGCCTAATTACAATCCACACACACAGACAACCATATGTTGAGAAAGTTTGAATGAATAATTTTTTTTCAGAGTTTAATATAAATTATTCACAATTTTGCTCTTAATAATTCCATATAATCTTGTATTTACTTGTCAAATCAAATCTTCATTATTTAAGATCTGTTCATCATGTTTTCATTATCAAGAATTTTTTTAGGGAAGAAATGACAGTGCATCATTTTTATTTCAATAGGAAGAGTCAATAGGTATTGAACTTTTGATGCTCAATAATAAATGCATTAACCATTGTACCAAACACACTTATAAGAGTAGATAGTCTGCTTATTGAAAAATCACCGCAAATTGAATATAATTTATTGTTTTGTTAGTTCATGCACAATTTATGTCTGATGGGAGTGAGGATTGAACTTTGTTAAGAAGTTCAAATGATGAATAAGGCCGTTAGCAAGCTTAACAATGGAATTCCTAATTACAATGCACACACATAGACAACCATAGGTTGAGGAAGTTTGAATGAATAATTTATTTTTTCAAAGTTTAATATAAATTATTTACAACTTTTCTCTCAATAATTCCATATAATCTTGTTTTTACTTGCAATATCATATCTTCGTTATTTAAGATCTGTTCATCACGTTTTCATTATCAAGACTTTTTTTAGGGCAGAAATGACACAATGCATCATTTTTATTTCTTCTATCAATCTATATAGAGGCAAAGGCTTAGTCTAGCACTATTCCTTGCTCATGGTGTTACCTTTCAAATTTCTATATTATTTTTTTCTCTTTTCATTTTCCTGTCGTCATCAAATATGGAATTGGGGTGTTGCAGGTGCTTGGGTTTGGTAGTGGAGGTGATGCATGCATGTGCTGCAAGGAATTGTATTAGGTAAGTATGAGAGGCAAAAGTTGCTTACTGTGATGATTTAAAGTCCAAATATATGTATTAGGTAACTAAGAGAGGAAAAAATTGATGCCTGTGATGATTTTAAAGTCCTTTCTTCCTGATTTTAGTTTCAATTCATTCACAATTAAATTCCATTTTTTTGCTTTCAATTTCACCTCATTTACTGCCTGCTTTCTATTTATGTAGTCAAAGTATGAATCATGTTCCATCAACATAATAAGTTATTAGCATGTCTTTTCCTATTTAATCATTTAAGCCTTGAATATCACTATTTGTATTCTCAATCTCAACCTTTTTCCTTTATTTGTATGTGTTTTTGAATGTTTACTGTTACTTTATTTGTTTTCTGAATCTCAATCTGTACCTCCACTAGTTACATACTTCTCCTCTAATCACTTTTCAGTCTATATAACCTTGTTGTTGGCTTTCCCAAACAAGTCCTTATGTTTATTTTGAAGTGAATAATGCAATAGTTGAATTCTTCAATCTGTTATGTCATTAACATAATATCATTTCCCATTTCAATGCCATCACTTATTATTGTCACCGTTATCTATTTGGTGTCTACCAAATTTTCTTGCTTGCAATTTTAGTGTCATGACTTGTGGTTGCTATCTATTTGATCTCTACATTATTGTCTTACTCCTTTTCTATCTATAAGTTTGCGTAATAATGTTTTAGATTTATATGTTAAATATTTTGGAAATTCTTCTACTCTTTGTTTTAGGTAGCATTTGATGGATATGGACCTTTTTCCAGTTATTGCTTTCTGCTCGAAATATTTAGTAATTTTCAATCCTTAGGGATATTAATTTAATGACTTACATAGTAGATATCCCTGTGGTTGGTATCATTTCTAGCTTTGTTGCTTGTGAAAATTAAGTTGCACCTTAAAACAAAAATGATAAATACGGAAGAACAAATATCTTTCAACTTCCTAATGAATGTTGGCTCATTTCATTTGTATAGTTTGCATGGAGTTGCAACTTGGGACATAGACTACTGTATGTATTCTAAATTTTAGTGCATATATTTACTATTTGGTCAATGTTGATGTAGAGAATATTTTAGCTGTCACTTTAAACATGGTGTTTTTTCTCCCGTGCTTGCAACACTTACAACTAATGATCTAGACAAGTTCTTGAGGTCGAATGGGAAAGAACCCGCTTATGTGGACTTAGAGGTAAACCATAAAAGTAGATACCTCAGTAGTAAAGCAAAATCTAGAATTTCAACATGAGCATTCCTACCTGTATGAATATTTTTCTAATTTTCTTATCATTTCTTCAGGTTGTATTGTCTGTGGGAAAGGATCAACTACCCGATCTTGCTAGTCACGTTCCAATGGAAGTGGTTATAGTCTCTAATCTGCATTCTGAACAAGGATTGGATAATGAGACAGAACCTCTGAATATTATTCATAGAGAGAATGAAACTAACAAACATAAAGGTGATTATGTTGAAACTTGCATGGTGTATGTCTTTAAATTAAAAATATTCTTGATCTTTTAATTAACACTTTGCAGACTTTGATGTGTTTTTCGGCACCCTAAATTCATATGCACTTCTTCATGTAGGAAGTGTTGCTGATCTAGGCTTGTTCATTACATGGTCATCCTGAACTCTATAGGGAATATCTTGAGCCAAGAAGGTAGAAGTTGGTATCACACTAAAATTGAGTTTGATCACTCCCAAATCAAAAGTTTGGCATTTGCAGATGCAATAAAGGTTTCCTCTTCAGGTGATTAATTAGTGTGTAGTAGAAACAACAAACTTTTGCCTCTCCATCACAATCTTGTCATCATGTAATAGATTACAGATTGAGTTTCTAAAGCAAGGGCTTCTGTGGAAGTGAAAATAACTAATGGAAGTCTATGTGCTTGTGCATTAATGACCAAGCCTTAAAATATACAATTGTCTAGGATTTTGATGTATTGAGTAGTCTAGCTAGATGCAAATAAGTCTAAGGTCTATCTATGTATCATAGATAGCATGTTCTGAAGCTTATTAACAAATTTAATTTCAGTTGGTTGCTGCACGATTTGATTCTTGAAGCAATATGGTTGAGCATGGTGATTGAGCATTTAATATCGTCACGATGTCTTGACACCTTTGGTGACATAATAGAACCTTGATTTGAAAATGAAATTTATATTAATTTGTGGATAGATAATAATGAGACTGTCAAGGGAAGTAATCTAGAGACTGTGACCTATGTGTTAGTGAGTGACCATGTTTCACATTTGTATACTAATGTTTAATGACAACATAACGGATCTTGCTTTAGTCACAATAACCTTGACATCTGTATAGAATCAATAGTCTCTGTGACATGATGACAATGATCCCCTTTTGTGAACACTATTGAAGATTCATCTTGAGTTTATTGAGTATAGTTACAATAATTATGACTGAAGATTCATCTTGAGGTTCTTGAGTATAGTTGTTACAGTAATTATGACTACATCTATAGTGCTTCCAAATGGGCCTTGAAATTTCTGGTATCATTTTGAAAACACATTCTTGTCTTAAGCTAGTGAATATTGGGCTTATTAAATCTTCTCCAAGCCAACTAAGATAGTATTGTGACCCCACAAATCCATCCAAATGTGAAATCCCATCTATGAAAGATGCTTACTAAAAAACTTGGGGGTAGACCTACCTAGCATGTTGATGTTGGGAAGGTTCATAAAACATAGCCACATAATACCATCCATTTGAACTTGGGGGAATTGTCTACAATGCTTACAAAATCTTTTTGATAATCCTGAAAACAAGAAATCTAGCGGTAAGAGCTCTTTAAATCACATCACCAAGCTTAAAAAACCTTTAATTCCATCCAGATGGGTCGTTTCCAAATGATGTCTTAATAAAATATACCATGGGGCTCTCATTAAAACACTTAAATTAAAAACAACAGAGAACAATTTTTTTTTTCATTAAAGCAAAGGGAGGGTCTCATAACTCTCATCCTCACCTTGCCTTTTCTTCTCTATATAACTCTTCGAAACTGTCACTTTTGTTGTTCCACCTTAATAAGACACTAGTTTGAATACATGAGGTTTTAGTTGGATTTTTGAACAAGAAGCTTTCAAAGGGAAGATGGTCTAGACTTGTGATTGAACATATTCTTAAAGATTGACCAATTGATTTTTCATCATCATATAGATCAATTTATATGTAATTTTATAGACATGCACATAATCAATCTTCCTAAAACATGGTTGATCTTTGTATGCATTAGACCATTAAATGCCACAAATCATAGTGAGATGTGCTTGAGTGTGGATTGAGTAATCACATTGTAGGAATACTAATATGCATATCCTATGTATATCACAAGAAGAAAGGTGAATTTTAGAATGAATGTGGGGTCATAAGAGAGTCATCATGTCATTATGTTAAGGATATAAATATAAAGGGGTGTAAAAAATGTTAATGGAAAAATGGATACCTACAATATCTAGTGAAAGTAGGGGTTTTTTAAATTGGGAAAATGCAATGGGTTAGTATTGGTAGGGGGTTAAATAAAGTGATTTTTAAAGGCATTTTCCAATATGTAGTCAATTTAAGGGTATTTTTTAGTATGCCATGAACACACGTGCTATGCCATAGGTTAATTGAGTGACGCCCCTGTGGCATAGAGCCAGAGGTGTTGCGCACCTGCAAAAATTCATCTGCAGCTTCCCAAACTTTGTGTCAGCACTCCTAACCTTTAGAAAAGGTTGTCACTTCTTCTTGGAAAGTAATTAAGTCACCATTACACCCTCCTTCCATTCCTCAAGTGTAAATTTCATAGTATTTAAGTTTTTATGAAAAAATTGGAGAGATAAAGGCTGCAAACCCTAGTTTTGTTTCCTAATCCCAAAGCTTGACCCTTGAAGACCCCTTATACCCTCCATACATCATAATATCCTATCCCTACCCCTATATCATCAAATCCCTATCCCAAACCCTTTTATCCCATAAACCCTAAGACCTAGGTACTTCAAATTCCTAGGCTCTAAAATCCCCATACCTGTAATAAAATTCCTATTCCTAAATCCTACAACATTTCCACTCCCTGTCACCTCCCTCAACTCAACAATTCCTTCCCCCATCTCCCTAAACTTACATTTTACTCCCAATTCATCTCCCTAGGGTTTCTATCCAAGACATTATGGAAGAAGAAAACAGAGAATTCAGTGAGGAAGAAGAAAGGGAAGAGAGGAGGGAACATCATCAGACTTGAACCTACAAACACCAGAGAACTCATGGCCTCTCCCATGACAGTGACATGTTTCAAGAATGTAGGATGCTTTGACTTTTGTGAGAAAATATAAAAGGTCCAACATCACCCTGTTTTGAGTAGGCTTTTCATATCTAATCTTCATGATAAATAGGTAACTCTTGCTGGTGTCACTTTCATAATATCTACATCCATCATAGCAGATGCCATCGGATTTCCAAATGTTGGTGAAAAATGGTACAAGGCAAAGGGATTGGAGAATCAATACTTTGACCCATATTTCAAGCCAAGCTACAAGAATGAAAGAAAAAGGTTATTTCCTTTCTCTTACCTCCTCGATAGGTATGTCCCCATGATGAAAATCATCATTAGGTTCCTTTCTTATGAAGGAAGTTCTCTAGACTCTACACCTACCATATCAGGTTATTAATGCACTTCACAAGGGTCAAGATTCTCAACATACCTTATTTTATCTTCAAGGACATTGAAAAAATGGTATACATTTTTCAAAAGAGAGATTATGATCACCAAATGAAAAGTATTTTTCACCACTCTCTCATCAAGATCATTGTCCTCCATCACCTTGATAAATTGAACATCTCATGGGATACTTTCATAGCTAATGACATCTTTACTGCTCCACCAATTCAACATGCTCAAGATGTGCCTCCACCATCTCATCCTTCCACATCCATTCCTCATCTCAACCCACAGTACCTAATTATTCATCAACTCTAATTACTTCACCCATTTCACCACCATCATCATCATTTTACACTCAGATTGGGTCATCTAGCATGGTTAAGAACAATGAGCTTCAAAAGACCAAAGTGGCTGAGATAGAGACATTGGCTAAAACATATCAGAGAGGTCATAGACAGGTGATTTCTCCACAGATTGTGGAAGGGGCCCTGCCTTCTTCACCAACAAAGAAGGTACAAAAGGGGAAAGAAAATATGGTAGAGGAGGATGTACATGAGGCAACCATTCATGATGAGGATGACCTCCATGAAACAGAGACTGATTTTGACCTTGTTGATTTATATGATGAGCATGATGATGAGGCCTCCAAAATGATTATCAAATAGAAGGATTCCCAAATCAATGAGATTCAGACCAATTTAGAGATATTTCAGTTTGTCATTGCATTCCATGAGCAAGAAAATGGACAACTCAAAACTAAGCAGGCCATCATGGAGATTCAGCTTCTCAAGGAAAAAAGAGAAGAAAATAAGGCAAAGGCCTTTCTTGATGAGGCACACGGAAGGTATAGTGAAACCAATGAGGCAGAAGAACAAGTGCCAAGGAGAAGGGCTAGGACTAGAGGGTTGAAAAGAGCTCTAGAACTAGAGAGGCAAAAGGAGGTTGAGCTTGCTAATGAGCTCACTTTGAATGAAAAATTTGCAGTGGTAATAAATGAGAATTGGAAGAAATGGTTTGATAGGGCTAACCAACATGTAGAGAAGCTTCTGGAGAATTCAAACAAAGATAATGATATATTGGGAAAGAGGGCCAAGCACTATGCCAAGAAAAACAAAATTGCAAGGTCAAAAATTAAACAAGCCAATGCAAAAATTGAAGCCTTGACCATGCAAGAAGAGAAAAGAAGGCTTGATATCCTTTTTGAAGCCTCAGTCCATGCCTAGCCATCATCATAAGTCACCATTCAACAAATTTTGGCAATTTTTGACACATTTTTGCAAAATTTGGAAATTTTGTGCATACTTGCACAGTCATGTGATAGTTGGATTATCCTATGCGCAGCGCCTAGGAATATTTTGGACAAAAAAATACCACCATTGGATTCATAATGATGAATACATGCAACCTGTCAATTTTCTAAGTTTTTTGAGACAAACTGTTCAGTGAAAAGGGAAAAAAACACTCAAAAAATCATGTTTCTGCCCTCTTTTTTAGCCTGGCGCTGCACATAGATCAGTCTTGGGAGAATCACTTTTTGGGAGGTCAAATCAGGTAAAATCTGAAAAACAAGCACATATTTGGAATGTAGACTGGATAATATTTCCAATGAGATATTCTGAGCTCAATTTAGACATTGGTAACCCCCTCAAAATTTAGCTTGAAGTTGGCGTTGCGCATAGGACAGTGATGTTGCGCATAGGAAAAATTTTCTGAGTTTGTTGATATTTTCCTTTTTTTCTCAGTTTTTTCAGTTTGACCATGGTTGATGGGATTTTTACTAATGTAAATCATAAATGTAAAATTAAATATGATGTGGTTGAATTACCTAGGGTAAATACATTAGGTGAAAATTTTTGATGACATGTAATGAATCAGTTTGCAAAAAGTGAGGGATGAGTCATTGACCTCCCTACATTCTAGGTATTCAGCTTAATTTTTGGGGTAACTTCTCCTCCTCTCATGTATTTGACCCCTGAGGATGGGAGGAGTTTTTTTGAGGTCTATATCATGTACTTTTTGACTCATTTCACAAGTTGGAAATTGTTGGATGTTAAGGCATTGATCAGAGGCTCTAGTGTAATCTTTTTGGCAGGAAATTAATGAAAAGGTTGCAACTATTCTTTGGGATACCTGTGGTATGAGAATTTAGCATTGTTTTTCTTATGTATCATTATGTATGAATGTTTTGTTTCATGATCCATTTCATTTATATTATATGATGGTTTTAGAGTTGATGAACAGAATACATCTCCCATGCTCTGTTTTGAAAAAACCTTCACAGTTTGTCCATTTTCTTCAATTTAGAAAGAATTCAACCCTTGCCTTGCTCTTTCTATCACCTCACCTGTATGATCCATCTCACCCTCAAACCCTAAGTGTTAGGTTTTCTACCTACCTTGCCCCATTGAATCTTTGCAACCCTAATCCTATTTTCCTTGACCTGGCCTCTTTGACCTAATTCCTCATTCAGCAACCTAATTCAACCAAATCAAACCCTTGTACTTATACCTAGCCTAAAACCCTAATTCATCCAGCCCTCTTGGCTATGACTATGTGGAAAGACTCCCTCTCTGGTTTGGTAGGGCTAGATAGCAAGCCAAAATATTGGTCTGTGGTTACGTCTGTTGGAATTTCTTCTTCAACCTTAGAGATATGGCAGAGTGATAACATAAATAGTGCAAGAGCCCCATGTCCTTCATCTCAAACTCTCTTGCAAGATCCTCTTTGCAAGAATTTATGAGCTTCTCATCACCTGTTAGTATAACATCATCAACATAAATTACAATAATCAAAATCTTACCATCAACCACAATATGATATAGGTTTGCATCCGTTTCACTCTTTGTGAAACCCAACCCAGTAAAATAACTGTTGATTCTAGTGTACCAAGCACGAGGTTCTTGGTTCAGCCCATGTAGTTCTCGCTTGAGTCTACACACATGTGACTCCCTGTCAAAGGTCTCAAAACCTTTTGGTTGTTCAATGTACACTTCTTCCTCAATAACTCCATTGAGAAAGGTTTTCTTTACATCCATCTAATGTATCTGGCACCCCATCTGTGCTGAGAGTGTAAGGATAGATCTAATCTATGAGTACCTTGAAACCGGTGCAAAATTATCCTCATAGTCAGTCCCCTCTACCTATGAGAATCCTCTAGCCACAAATCTAGCCTTGTATTGCTCCACACTCCCATCTACTGCTTGCAAGTTGCTTCAACTTGTAAATCCACCTGGATCCAACCACTGAATTCCCCACTAGTCTTGGGACCACTTCCCATGCACTGTTTCTAATAATGGATTCATACTTCTCAACCATGGCATCAACCCATGTTGTTTGTTGCACTTCTTCCTCAAAAGAGGATGGTTCCATCATAATAAACTCACTCATAAGAGCCATGTATCCAGTATACCTATTTGGGGATCTTCTCTACCATGCGTTGTGATGTAGGTGCACCTACATGCTCTATCGCATCTAGCATCAATCTGTCAGCCTCTCATGTGCACTTCCTACCATTTCTGGTGAATGGCTCTGCATGAGTGGTTTCTGCCACTCCACGATCCTCTGCTTGTGGCTACTCCACATCATGAGGTTCATCCTTCGGAACTAATAGTTCCTCGTCTGCATGAAATTCAAGCTCCCTCTCAAGGGACAATCACATAGATTTCTCCTCATCAAATTTAACATATCTCTTGACAATTGTCATCTTGTTAGTCAGAAAATACACCTAATATTTGTGGGGAGTATCAGTGTACCCCACAAATATCCCAACTTCTGATGTTGGTTCTAGCTTCTTCCTGGCATCTTTGGTCACATGGAAATAAACAAATGAGCCAAAAATTTTAAAACATGAAACATCTGGTTTCTTACCTGAAAAATCCTCCTCTGGTGTAATTATTCCAAGTATCCGATGAGGACTATGGTTCTGCAAAAATATTGTTGTGTTGCATGCCTCTACCCAAATATGCAATGGTAGGCCCTGATCATGTAACATAGCTTGTGTTGCTCCCACAATTGTTATGTTATTTCTTTCTGCGACCCCATTCTGTTGTGGGTTATGAGGTGCAATCAATTATCTCTTAATTCCTTCTTTGGTTCAAAATTTCTTGAATTCATTAGAGATATACTCACCACCATTGTCGCTCCTTAGAGCCTTCACCTTATTCCTTGTATCTTTCTCTACCAGAGCTTTGAACTCATGAAAATTGGAGAACATCTGATCTTTCTTCTGCGGAAAGAAGATCCAACACTTTCTAGAAAATCATCAACAAAAATCACATAATAACTGTGCTTTTCTGTGCAAGGTGTAGATAATGGTCCACACACATATGAGTGAACTCTCTTAAGGGTTTCCACTACTCGGTTCTCCTTCTCATGAAAAGTAGCTTTATTATACTTCCCCATGGTACATCCCTTGCATGTGTCTATCTACGCAAGAGTAACCTTTGGAAGACCTATAGAAATTTATTGCATGATCCTCAAAGCACTATGGTGTAGATGGCCCAATCTCCTGTGACATAACTCACCTGTATCCCAGCTCACCACCTTCCCTGCTTTACTACTCAATGTTGCACAACCATCTACATCAATTTTGTAGAGGTTCTTCACACAAACCCCGATCTTCTTTACCTATTTTGTGGCTTTTTGATGAAGGAACTCCTTTCCTTCACTGAAAACCGCATCATATCCAAGACCCTCCAACATAGCAACTGAAACTAAATTCTTTTTCAATCCTGGTACATTCATGACATATTTTAATATGAAAGGTTGACCTGGCTGTCTTTGGAAATTAATTGTACCAATCTAGGTAGCGCTATACCTCCCGTTTTCACCCATCTGAAGATCCTTCTCCTCCAAGCTACTAAAGAGTTCTTTGTTTCCCGTCATGTGGAAAGATGCTCCACTATACAAGTACCACATAGATTCCATCACAATTGATGCCATGAATGCGATGAGAGAGAAGTCCAACTCAAACTGTGACGCCAAAGCTTCACCCATTGTAGCTCCCAGAGCCTTCTTTTTGTTCTTCTTATTTTGTGGACAATTTGTGGCACAGTGTCCAAGATTATGACAATGAAAAAATTTCACCTTTGACATTTCATGCTTCTTTCCTTCTTTGTCGGTCTCAAATTTGGAATAGGACTTCTTCCTCTTCCCCTTCTTTGCCTTACTAGCCAAGGCATAATTTTCCTCATCATTAGTCTTGGATGAGGATCCATCCCTGGTATTCTGCCGAAACTCCTCTTGTACCAAATCTGACCATAGTCACTCCCAATTTGGTAACTTCTCCCTCCCATTCATGGAGTCCTGGAAACTATTCCAGCTCTTGGGAAGGCCTAGAAGTGCTAGGATCACCAAGTCATCATCAGCTATAGTAATCACAACACTTCCAAGCTCATCTCGACATTGAGTTAACTTTGTCAAGTATTTTTGGATTGTGTCGCCCTTTTCCATTTTGATTTTCTTGATCTTGTCCTTGAGTGCCAATTTTCTTTGGTCATTATTGCTTTGAAATAGAACTCTCAAGGCCTTCCACATAGCATATGGATTTTCCTTTCCATGGAGACTCGGTAAAATATGATATTGAACTCCCTCTAATAATATCCTCCTCGCCTTTGCTACCTTCTTCTGCCATGCATCAAGAAGTTGGGCATCTGCTGCTGCGAGCTTGGGAATATCATTATCTATGAATTCCTTCAATCCATTTCCCTCCAACACTGCCTCCATCTTTTACTTCCATGAAATATAATTCAAACTGCCCTCGAGTGCATATTCGAGTCTCAAGCCATTGAAAGACATTTTGATCCTCTTATAGCTCTAAAGAAAGTATCTGTAAATTTGAATATTGTTCAACACAAACTCAATTTATTTTCCACTATTGTGATTCTTGGCGCTCTCATACCATGTAGAAAATCTCTAACACAAATCTGATACCATGTAGAAATTACACCAATTGATTCAATCTGATTATGCAATGTCCTAAAACAAGATACTAAATCCTTCTACAATATTTGCAGAATATAAATCATGATCACTCAATCTCATGCAAGTAAGAGAGAAGTAAATCAATCGCACAACACAAGAGTTTCCTTGCGAAAGAAACTACTCAAAAGCCCTCACTCTTTATTGTATAATCAACCAAGGAATCATGAAACAATACAATGCATGTGTGCTCACCACAACCTCATAGACTCTACCAATTGCTTCACACTGATCTAGGAAAAATTAGACAAACACATAGGCAATGTCCTACCTACCCTGAGCCTGCCTTTCTCACGCAATCCCTAGAAAAATAAATCCCAATTAAATAGGAAATTCGGCCTTCCTTGATTGCGCAATCCATCATGGGCTTCATGCGCCTTTATAACTACACATGGGCAGTTCGATAAAAGTACAACTGATAGTTTACTTTCCTCTAACCTTTGTCTCAACTGGGTCTCCATCAGAATTGACATGCATGCAACTATTAATAGTGAACCATCAATTACTTGGTAGATCAATACTTGTGAATTAAATATATTTTAATTCACTTGATCTTCCACTAGCTCATCAATCAGTTAGAACTAGTTAAACTAATTTTAACTCAATTAATTTGAGTTAATTGATTTCACTCACACCACACTAGTGCTACAACTGCAACTGGACCATGTAAATAATAGAATCACTCTACATGCCTATCCTTTGACTCTCAACTCAAAATTCTTCAGAAAACTAAGTCTATCAAACTTAGTTAACTATTACAAGTTGTTATGAGATAATATTACAATTTAATTTCCAATTTATTTAAAAATTTGTTGCCCACATTCTCACTAATGTGTCACTAGAATCCCTCACTCATGTGTGACCTGGGATCCCACCCTAGTATGTGGTGCATTTTCTTGTTGAATTTCAACACACTAACATCCATGATGACATAGCCATTTCCAATAAAGGGTATGGAGACACCCTCAATAGTGGCTTGTCACAAATACCCCATGAAAGAGGGAAAGAAAAATAATATAGAGTGCAATCTTGAGACAAAGATGGGAGAATTTAATATAACCAAATATGGGTACCTATCCATGTGGTGGCTAGGTTGATGATCAAGCCATCTGTTGAGGAAGTTGATTCTATAAAACTAAACTAATGGTTATATAGGGTTGAGGTATAATCCAATTTACATAAAGTAATCGAGAAACAAAACAAGAAACAAAAGATTACATTTTCTTGATTAAAGCTTGAAAGCCATGCTTCGGCATGTTGGGAGAGTGATGCAACAAGAAAAGCACTAGAAAATGAGCCATTTGTGAAAAAAATTTGTGTTCAAGGACATGATCAAATCCAACATATACCAAATTTTATATTAGGATATCCAACATATTGTATGGCATTAATTCAGGTAGAGGAAAGGAAAATAAATGTAGGATTTCACCATAGAGTTTAGGGGGAGAGTTATTCAGCTAAATATCTCTCTCAAAAGTCCACATATGTTGATCAAGTACTTGGGAACATTGCTACCTTATATTTAGAAAAAAATAACGTTATTTAAACGAAATATGATTGATGAGGATATGTTCAAATACAATAGCTTAAGGCATACAAAAAAAAGCAATAGTCAAGCACTCAGAAGGAAAGAATTTGTAGGAGAAATAGAAAAGGAAGAATAGTAAGAAGAAATGGAATAAAAATAATATTATGGTAAAAACATAGGAATCACCATCCTCTACTATGTGATGTAAGGTTTACGATAAAACGAGATACATTGAGAAATACTACTAGAAATTGCTCCCTAAAAAACACTCCAAACATTTATGTGAGAAGAAGAAGAAAACATTGATAAAAATGGGTGCTAAGGAAAGGGTGGACATCACCTCAGTTGCATTAATCTTAAAAAAGGGGTGGCATTAGTTGGTTCTTGTCACAAGGAGTATAAGGATATTACCAAGTTTCTTTGCATCAAAATCCAAATGGAACAAAGGAAAATATTTTTTTTGTTTGATCCCAATTTATAGTCCAACTTCATCTTTGCACAGTTGGTTGAGAAACTTGGACTAGAGGCACAATATCATCCACAAACATACCCCATGGTATTGATAAGGAAATATATGGAATTGAAAGTGAAAAAAAAATTAAAATTCAAGTTTTCCATTAACCAAAACTGTGTCAATGAAGTTGTTATAGATGTGGTTCCATTGGATATGTGGAGTCATCTTGGGAAACCCATACTTATACATGAGAGATGCCATGTTTAGGAGGAAATGAAAATAGTATAGTTTAGTTAAGGATGTAAATTCACATGCCATAAATCCACACAAGGATAAAGCCAAACTCTCTCTAATCAACACTCATCGAGCCAAAATTGTGGGTCGTAGGAAAAATTTTATCTTGCTATTTTTTAGAAAAGGGAAGAAATAAGGAGAAGGTAATACGTTGGAGATGATTAAATCATTCGAAGGATGTATAGGAAAGTAATTCCAACAAATATAGAAACTAATTGAAATATATAAGGAAGTATTTCAAGAGAATCATGGACTACCACCTAAGTGAGAGGTTAAGCGCAAGATTAAATTGTTGTCAAATTTTACATTGCCTAATATTGGGTTGTATAAGCAGTTCACCATAGAGAAGATGAATTGAAGAATAAATTGAAATAGTTTTTGGAGTATGGATTCTTAAAAACCACTACATCACCATGTGGTTCACCCATGATTATGGCACCAAAGAAGGATGTAAGCTGGAGAATGTGCATTTTCTACTATGCCCTAAAAAAAATCACCATCAAGATTAGATATCATTTACCAAGGATTGATGACTTGTTGGATCAACTATAAAAATGTAAATGATTCACTACTATGTACCTCAAATCATGTTTCCATAAAGTGAGAATCAAAGGTAAATATGTGTAGAAGATAGTGTTCAAAATGAGACGAGGTTTCTACAAGTGGTTAATAATGCCTTTTGGATTATGTAATGCACCTACAACTTTCAAGAGCTTAATGAATGATGTGTTATGCCATTTTTTTAAATCACGTTCATTAGTATATCTAAATGACATATTGATATTTAGTGATATGTGGCAATAGAAATTCTCACTTGTGACATAGGTACTATATACCTTAAGGAAGAACCCATTGATTTCAAATTTATAGAAATGTAAGTTTGAGAATATGTCCTTGATCTATCTTTGACACATGATTAGTGGAGGAGAGACGAGAATGGATCAATACAAGTTTTCATCCATCATCCAATGACATATTCCCATCATCATGACACAAATTAGGAGTTTCATGGGAGAAAAATAATACTTGATAAAGCTCATTGTAAACTCTTCGAGATTAGCAGTGCCATTGCATGCCTTGACCATTAAAGGGGAAAAAATCCATTAGGTAAAGCCATCAAAATGAGAATTTGAAGAATTGAAGAATAATATATTTGATGTTATGGTCTTAACCATGAAAAAAGACATTTTGAGATAGAGACAGAGGCTAGTGGGTATGCATTATGAGCAATGATCATGCAAAGAGGAAGGCCCATTTGTTACCATTCAAATATATTTCATGGATAATTAATTAATTACCCCATGTAGGATATGGAGCTCTTTGTGATAGAATTACACTTATATCGATAGGGGTGGAGGTTGAATCCGTATAAGACCCCTATTGTATTTTAAATAGGAATTAATCAATCATTTATTAACTTCAAAACATTAAATGCATGTAAACTAATATCATAGAAAAAAGTTTAACATGTAAAATCTTGTGGGAGAAAACCACAAAAACTTATCATTATAAATGGATGTAAGAACCAAACTATTGTTACAAAACTTGTAGGCACCAACCTACTAGAGATGGCAATCTCCTTAGCTGAGCACCAACTCAAGGTACTATGTAGGCACCAACCTACTAGAGACTAGACCTATATAGGTACCAACCTAAGGCCTGCATACATAGAGTACTTATAAATTCGCATTCGTGCTTCATATTTCATGCATTTCACAACATCATCGTACCTTTAATTTAATGCTCCAATGCCTCTTCTTGCTTCAAAGCCAAAACATAGCTCCAAATCCTAGTCAGATTTAACCTTCATGCCATAGCAAACCTCATAGTAGTGATCCCAAAAATATAATCCCAGACTAGTGTAGTTCACGTTATCGAAACTCCAAAACAAAACACTTCACTACATTGTAGAACCTAGTCCTTCGTATGACACCATTAACACTTTAAGAAATCTCCTTAGACTCATCTTGTGCAACTTTAAACCCTAGGAATACTCAAATTCTCTTGTGCACTTGTACATTATCTTCTTGCTTAGATATATTTCAAATACACACTCATCTATCCTTTATTTATAATGTTTCTTTACTCACTTATAGGTCCAACTTGTAAAAACTAGCTGACACAACCTATACATTCTACTTGAGCTAACTTGATAGATATTTCATATCTCCTCATTGGTATCGAGTTAGAGGGAGTGGCATGTATTTTTGGAAAGGTATCCAAATAATATTTAAAACCATATATCTATGGGTTTATTCTTCTCTTTACTGATGAGATGATAAAGATATCACTCCCATCTTCTATTTGAGATATTCAAATGTTTCTTATTGAAGGGTTTTGGTGAAAATATATACAAGTGTTCCTTGGTGGCAATGTATTCTAGCTTGACACTTTTTTCAACTCTTTGTTCTTGTAGGAAGTGGTACTTGATTGGAACATGCTTAATATTTAAGTGCATAACATGATTCTTTGAAATGTTGATCACACTTTCATTGCATTAGATGATAAATATTGGATGATCACATTATAACTTGATATCCTTGAGTCTTTACTTCATCCAAATAAATTATGTGCTACATGTTGTTGCAATATATTCAACTTCTGCTATGGATATATATATTGAAGTTGTAACACCCCCATCCCACATCTACCCAAGTGACCGAAAAACCAAGGTAAACATGTGACGATATACTACTATGATCATATTCAACCTCCTAGGTGACCTTAAGGAAGTGGAACCAATGGAAACACATCATACATACCTTCCACATCAGCAACAAGACTCTCAGGAACCATCCCAACCACAAAGGTAACTATCCCTCGGGTCCCACTGAGCTTTTAGCCCACTTAACCCCAGGACGCTCCCACAATATAGTCATGAGTGCGTCTGGGAGACTTTGGACGCACGCACAAGCCTGCATGCCTGCATCCAGGGACTAAATTTCCCAAACATGTGCCTGCATCCACAAGATTTAAGGCACTTTTTCAGGCCCAAAGTCTAGGCCACTACCTAGAACTCAATGACAAGTTCATAAATGAAATAAAATAGTGAAACGATGATGTATTTGAAAAAACCATGATGATACCTAGACTAGACCCATACTAGCCATGAAAAGTATTTCATAAAACATATCACAAATATGTAATATACATGTGTAAATAACATATTTGAACATATGGGTCTCATACTTATCTGAGAATCACTAAGAAGCATTGTTTCCTTACATCATTAGTTGCAGTATCATCTATTAGGTCATAGATACATTCTTTATTCATTTACAAATAAAAATATGAGGAGAGCCATACATAATCACTATCATAATGAATTCTCATAACCAACATAATAACAACATAAATATCAGGGATATATCAACCATAAGATCCATATATAAACCAATACACTTACACATCAAATGCCAAGGAATTAACCTTCTCATTACCGAATGTACTAAAACCAACCGAGGATGGGACTACCACGTTCCACTTGACCATATATTGGTTGAGCCAAATCTCTCTTCATGAAATCACCCTCGTGCCATATTCCAAGAATGAATGTGGGACTCATAACAAACCAAAAATAACAAAACAAGCATGGATGCTACTGGAGTTCTCCACCTACATTGTGAGGACTTTCACTGTCTCCTAGTCTCTCGGGCTTTATCGTAATCCATAGTCCGTGTAGAAATTATAAAAGCATGTGTATATCAATGGATTCAATCAGATCTAACAATGTAATAAAGCTAGATACTGAATCCTTCTACAAATCAAATTGCGAAAATTAAACACAATTTCCAATCACATGAAGTAAAGAAATAATCAAATCAAACTGTAGAAATTATATGCACTAAGCATGCATATGTCCAAGATTCTCCTGATCACACACTATTTTAACTTCATGCATAATACAGAATCTATTCCACCATTGATCATCACATGCAAAAATTAAATCAATTGCATGCACACATTGAAACCATAAAAAATCACACACATTAACACAGTGTTTTAACGGGAAAGCCTGAAGCTAAAAACCCCAACTATCTGTATATAATATATGTCATAGAGATCATGTAACAATCCTCATACAAAGCTTATCACAAGCTCTCAGTACAATCCAATCACTACACACTAATCAGGCCCGATCTTGCAAATCCATGCACCGATCTTTGCCAGCCTTTAGCCTACCTCTACTGTGCAATCCCTGCTGAAGAATGGCTTTGGATAAACTCAAATTAGTCAAGCCTTGCTCACGCAATCCTTAATGGCATCTCTACTAAATTTGTGGTGCAAACAATGCAACACTATAGTCACAACTAATAGTCACAGTTTCTCTTTCACCTACTTCATCAGTTCTATCAATCGTCTATAATTGTAGTTAATCATACTTTAGTTGATTAATGAGTTAATATTTAGTGAATTAATTAATAATTACTTCACACCACTCTCACTAGTGTATCAATTAGTTAGACTAGATACAACTAGCTCAACCGTGTCTAACTGAAATAAATTGAACACAACTCCACCAACTACTTCTACAGCAAGGGCCAAACTCACATGAGCCCATGCAATAGCTCTAGTAAACCCTTAGAATAGCGTATTCCTTCCGTCAGCTCAGGTTACATTTGTGCACGTTTAATCAAGTGCTCCAAGAGAATAAGATAATATTATCCAAATTATTATTAGAGCTAATAATATCTGTATATATCTATTTTAGACTCAATCTAAAAATAGATTCCACCCAATATGTCTAAAAATAGAAGTCCATCTATTTTTCCAACTTGATCAACCATCCACAAATAGCATCCTGCAACTCATAGAATATGATTGACATGTCTAAAAATAGACTTTGCGCCAAAAAATCACCTGTGTGGGCCCCACCTAGTTTAGGTGATTATTTTCCAACTAGGATCAGGAATGATGTTTCAGGATGCCTCCTTCACTGTTTCTTGTTGCAATATTCAACACAAACCACAACACAGATAATTTCCCGAGGAAATCTTGCTGCTCAAAACACCTCTATCTTTTGTTGTATATTAACCATGGAATCATGAAACAATTATAATGCACTCTTCTCACAAGAGTCTCCCACACTCTCACAATTGTATCACACTGTCCTGGACAAAACTAGCCAACACATAGCCTCTCAACATCTAAACAACCAGACTTTCTTGCGCAATTCCTGATGAATGCAATCCCTATTCTTTAAGAATTTTGGCCTTCCAAAATTGCGCAAGGATCATGGGAAATGTAGAAATTTGAATAATGGATGAGTTATTCACTGAGATTATCCTAATTATACACTATTTGTAGAATTGCATGCATAATACATAACCTCTTCTACCATTGATCATCAATTTGTGGAATTAAAACAATCACATGCGCACATTGAAACATTCAATCACACATATCAACACAGTATGTAATGGGGAAAGCTTACAACTGAAAACCCCCAACTATCTGTATATTATAATGATAGAGAACATGTAACAATACATAGTACAAACTCCTCACAAGTATCCAATACTATCTCCAATTGTTACACACAAACTAGCTCAGATCTGAACAAGTCACAGGTTCAAATCTCCTCCACTGTCTGCCTGCCTCTACTGCGCAATCCAAGATGGAAAAGAATAAGATCCAAGTTCGAATCCCCTTGACTTGTACTGCGCAATCCTCATTGGCAATCTCAATCAATGTGTGTGCAAATCTCATGCACAACTATAGTCACAACTGATAGTAGACTCACCCTTTCACCCACCTCTAACACTGGTCTCCACTGAACTGTCCATGCATTGCAGTTAACCGATGTATTCTTTAGTTGATTTATGAGTTAATAATTAGTGAATTAATTAATAATTAATTCACACCACTCATCACTAGTGTATTTATCAGTTAGATTAAATACAACTAGTTCAACTAAGTTAAACCGAACACAACTCCACCAACTGTCTCATCAACTCCACCAAACTCTGCCACATGAGTTCTAACTGAAGTCAACCATGCAATAGCTCAACTAACCCATAGGAAAAGCGTATTTCCTTCTGTCAGCTACATGTGCCACATCCGTAGCTCGAACTGAAGTGCTCCAAGAGGATAAGATAATGTTTATAGTCCAAATATTATTAAGAGCTAATAATATTCGACTGATCTATTTTTAGACTGGCAGTCTAAAAATAGACTCCGCCCAGTATGTCTAAAAATAGAGGTCCATATATTTTTACTAACTTGACCAACCATCCGCAAATAGCATTCT